>CM046880.1:253091779-253691779 GCA_025667525.1 Glebionis coronaria
TTTTACCACTTAATTACAATAATAACCAAGCCAAAACGTGTATTTTATGTCATTTATGTCGGAATTATGCGTGGTTTGTGTTTTTGTTGTGATTTAGGATCAAATTGTGAAAAGGGGAGAAAACACGGGATTTCACGGGCTTTTATCGAAGAAAAAGACAAAAGACGAAGTCAAGGAATCAAGAGTGCAAAAAGAACGGAAGTCCAAGACCAATTCTAAAGATTTATCGAAGAAAAAGTCAAAAGACGGAAGTTTACTAAAAGCCGAAGAACTCAAGTCTAATTTATTGAAGATTACAAGAAGAGTTTATTAATCCCGAGACAAAAGTCGAAGAATTAAGAAGATTAAGTACTAATCAAGCAATTAAAGAAAGAAGAAAGAGGGGAGGAAGCTTCCTTCCACTAACCACCTCCTCCCCTATAAATAGATGATTAGTGTTTTCATTTGTGTGGTTGGGTAGCTTGACAAACTACCTCTTCCACCATTTTCATATTTTGCACCTTAAATTCTTGCACTTTAATTACTTGTCATGCACCTTTAATTTTCAAGTAAGTCACTTTTATTGTTATTGAATCTTTATCTTTGTTGTTAATCTATCATCTTCCTTTATTGTCTTGATTTAATCTCATCTTTATGTTTATGTTCTTCTATTTCTATGGTTTTCAATTAAGTGGGTTTTGATTAATTTAGTTATATTTGTTAGTTTTGGTGATCTGTATTGTTTGATTATTGTTATTAGATGATTTGTGGTTGTTTTGGTTTAATCTTTTGATTGATTTTGGTTAGTTTTGGTATAATTCGTGTTCCTTTAGTTTTCTACTGTTCTTCGTCTTCAATTTCCCCAGATTCCGAATGAGTGACAGACATTCCGAATGAAGCCTTTCTTTAAATGTTCCGAATGAAGCTTTTTGTATTAATGTTCCGAATCAGTGTTAAATGTTCCGAATGAAGTTTTTCTTGATTTATGTTCCGAATGAAGCTTGTCTTGTTATTTATTCCGAATGAAGCCTAATTTTATTCCGGATCAGTGGAACTCATTCGGAACATTCCGAATCAATGGATGTTCCGGATGAAGCATTTTGTTTATTTTTATTCCGGATCAGTAGAACTCATTCGGAACATTCCGAATCAGTGGATGTTCCGGATGAAGCATTTTGTTTAATTTTTTCCGAATGAAGCTTTCTTAATATTTATTCCGAATCAGTATTTTCCATTTTATTATTCCGAATCAGAGTAATTTTCCGAATCAAATCTTTTGTTCCGAATCAGTTTAATGTTCCGAATGAAGGAATTTATTCCGAACGAACTCTTTTTCTTAGTTTTTTTATAATTTCAATCTAAGTTTATTTTTAAATTCAAGTTTTTAAGTTTAAAACTTTATTTTTCCCGCCTTTTTACTTAATCACACTTTTAATTTACTTGCATTTAATTTTAGTTTACCTTATTTACTTTTAAGTTTGCCTTTCTATTTCTCGTCACATTTTTAATTTCTCTTCATTCCCGTCAAGTTTTTATCTTTTAGTATTTCTTTTTACCGTCTTTACTTTATTTTTATTTGTTTCAAGTCTTTATTTTTAATTAGTGTAGACAACGACAACCATTCTATTTCTTTTCTACCAAGAACAACTGAGTCGCACTTTGAACCGGAAATCAATTCGAGAAGATACCGAGAAACGAACTTTTCAACCTAGTAAAATCTGTACATTAAAATGGCGCCGCTGCCGGCTCTTTTCGTGAATATTAACGGTTTTTTGTGAGAGACGCGTTGGCTTTTGGGATCCGTTCACTTGTGAACGTTATTTTTCGTGTCAAAAAGAATTTTTTTTTTCTAAAATCCCAAAAACATTTGAAAAATCATAAAAAAGCATTTTTTTTTCAAAGTTTTGCACAAAAAATATTCTTCTTGCTTATCTATTTTTCTTTATGTATTCTTATGTCCATTACGTCGGGTGTGGGAGACGATTATACGGGAACGACTCATGTTAATGGTGTACATGTGAGCAGTGCGGAAATGATATCGACAATACACAATTCGGATTTTGTCCATCGTCCAACTCGACTAATTCGTCCTTTTCTAATCCACCTCCTGTTCCCCCTTGCATATATTGTGGAAGAGATTCTCATTGGCATGTTTCGTGTCCAATTCGATACCCGCCTCATGGCGAGCAAGAACTGGGTTACAATTAAGACAATGGTAATAGCTATCTACAAGAAGCACCGGATTTTTCTCCATACCCTTGTTGCCAAAATTGTGGGGGCCCTCACGATACTTCTTATTGTCAGCCAATGGATTATTATGCGCCAGATCCGTGTCCTCATTTTTCTTCACCGATGGATTATTATGAACCAAATTCGTGTTATAATTCTTCTCAACCGATGACTTACTATGAGACACATCCGTGCTATAATTCTAGTTTTCATAACTGTGAGCCCCCACATCCCACCCTCAATCATCAATCCTCTCAGGGAATTCGTATTGCCCAACAACTCACTACTTTGAATGACGAAACACACGCCATTATTTTGAAACTTCAAGAAGCCGTTGTTCAGCTAAACGAAGCATGGGGGGAGGAAAAGCGACAGCAATAAGAGCAAGTATCTAATCTTAGTGATTATACCCCTCCTCTTGTGCGTCAATACTACTATGATGATGATGACGACGATGATGTCTACGCTCTCAACCCATCTACTGAAGTTTCTGATCCTACTCTCGATATTCCTAATGCATCTAAGGATGGTGATTCATTGAGTGAGATTAGTGATTTTGGCCTCGATAAATTCTTTGATGATGAGGTGTGTGACATACCGACTGCTATGGAGTCTGAGGACGACGTTGCTCTTACGGAAGAGGTCGATCCTAGTGATGACGATTTTTCTCCTCGCTATGAGAATTTCACTTTTGAAATTTCTCAATCTCCACCGGGAGATGCGGGCGATGACGATTTATTCTCTCCGGCTTACGAGAAGTTCACCGATGAACTTGCTCTTGAAGATGAGGTGGAAGACGTGATTCTCCGCGATAGATTACCGAAAGTGCACCTTCTTATTGCTCAAATCGAAGAGTTGACTTCTCCTCCTCTTCCGAGTCTTTACCTCCATCTATTCCTCCCGTTGAAGATAATGACCCATTGCTAGAAGAAATCGACATTCACTCAATACCTCCGGGTATTGATGATGATGACTCAGAGGGGGATATTATTTTTGATAATTTGCTGCAGGAAGGTATTGTCCCAAGTCCCCCTCCCGAGCAACTTTCATCCTCCCCTTTAGCCACTATTACGGAGGATGAGTGCTTTGACCCGGGAGGTGACATTCACTATTTCATGATTGATAATATTACGGATTTGTCGAGTGCTCGACATCCATTGTCTTTGGGGGATGACAATGTGCTTACTTTACCCACCCCACCTCCCGTGGATCTTGATTTCACATACTTTTCGTATGTTGAACGAACCTTTCTCCCATTCAATACTAATTCCCCCGCCTCTCCTTTGTTGATGTCAACCGGGAACGAGGACAAGGTATTTGATCCCGGTATTACATTCGAGGCTTCCCCATGGACCATTTAATTCGGGGACGAGTCAGGCTCGTGACTCGGTTAATATAAACAAGCGCTTTTTGGGAGGCAACCCAATTATCTATCTATCTTTATCTATTTTCACCATAAGTGTAGGGGGGGAGCCCTGTTGGTGTTTCTTGTTTTCTTTCTTATCATGTGCAGGGATTAGAGCTTCAAAGACACACTCTTGATGACTTTTGACGAACCGTGATTCCGTGTTCCCGTCTTCCCGGTTCTATCCTAAAATCTTTTCGATTCACTATTTTATATTTTCCAATATTAAAATAGGAATCTCGTTAGTTGTCTTTTCCTTAGCAAGATTTAAACAAAGTGCACAATGTCCTAAGTGTAGGGGAGTTTACTCCCACATGCTTAAACATTGAGGACAATGTTTATATTAAGTGTAGGGGGGGGACTTCTATCGAAGTTAAGTGGCGTTTTCCTTGTATTTGTCCTCATTTTAACCGGAAAATCAATTTTTCGACATTTTTCAAAATTTTTGATCTATTTTGGCTTATTAGTTTTACCTTTGTATAGTTATTTTCTTCCCTTGCTAGAATAAATTTTTAATAAAGTGGTTTTAATTTTTAAACGTTGTGAATCTTTTGACTCAACCCGAGTTTACTTATCTAAGTTTACTCTAGCTAGTTTCCTTAACGTGTTTAAGTCAAGTTTTGCTAGGCTTTTATATAGGGAGCTTTAAAACGCGAAAGTCTGAACTCTCACGGGTTAAGAACAAGAACTTTTTGCAAGTTCCTATAATTGATCCTAGAGATTCATTTATCAAGGGAACTTTAAAATGCAAATTCTAAACTTGAAAGAGTCTAAGAAGATGCAAGATCCTATAGGCGACTCGAAAACCCAAAACTTTGATTTAATAGGCTAAGCATCCACGTGTCTCATTCCTTGATATTTTAAACTGTGGAGAACGAGAGATGATAGAGTCAATTATAAGTTTGGTATTCTTTCGTGAATTTATGTGAGTTAATTATAAGCCTATTCTCCCATCGCTTGCTAATAAATTTATCTGCAATAAATAAGGTTGTACGATTTGAAAAGTTACTTAGCTTCTAGCCCAAGATCGTTTAAAAGTTGCTCGGTATGGATTAGAGTTCATAGCCAAGGCATAACTTATTGAAGCGGGATGCGAAGATTGGCGAGTCCAAAAAGGCCCTAACAAGGCATGAGGGCTACATTTTGTTGCTAAAGATCCAAAAGTGATGTGAAGAATCATTTATCGAAAATCAATATGAAGGATCGAGACACACGACGAAAAGAAAACACTCCCGTAAAGATCATGGAGAAGTCTATCCAAAAAGGCCCTAACAAGGTATGAGGATAAATACATCCAAGTCCAAAAAGGAGGCGGATCGTTGTATATCAAAGTCCAAAATAAAGATTGGAGAAAAATGAAGAAGTCGTGGTCCAAGTATGAAGAATCTCTCAAAACTTCAAGTGAACAAATTCCCATTATGAAGAGAAGACCATTATTTCATGAACGTCTCTCAAGGTTTGAAGTATGAAGTCGCTGCCAAATATCGGTCCGAGAAAGGTCTCAAATCGCGAAGCGAGTTATGCCAAGATATGAACTTTATGAGGTCTCGAGAAGCAGTTTTAAAAGATTTTGTCCTTTAGCTAACTATTCATTAAATCGTCCCACTTTATTTCAGCCTAAATAACTATCGAAATAAGTCCAATGCATCCCCGTGATCATTCAAGACAACAATAAAATATAAGAGATACACCTAGGAATAAGGGAGTCTAAGTAAATAATTGGCCCACATGAGTTCGTGTTAGTTTGCTAACTTATAATAACAATGATCTCGTTTTTAAGCTTGGTTTGGAGAAAGTGAAAACTTGAGGATGATGATTATTCATGACATTTCCAAAACCCGATGGTATGTTTTTGATTTCTTTACTTTGAATGTTTATAATTTTCTTTCTCTTTAATAAAGGCCAATGTGGATTAATTATGATGAAAAGTGTAATCGTGCTTTGTAATTAATGCATTGCATGAGGACATTGCAATGGTCAAGTGTAGGGGATTTGATAGGTGTGAAAACACCCATCCTTTTACCACTTAATTACAATAATAACCAAGCCAAAACGTGTATTTTATGTCATTTATGTCAGAATTATGCGTGGTTTGTGTTTTTTGTTGTGATTTAGGATCAAATTGTGAAAAGGGGAGAAAACACGGGATTTCACGGGCTTTTATCGAAGAAAAAGACAAAAGACGAAGTCAAGGAATCAAGAGTGCAAAAATAACGGAAGTCCAAGACCAATTTTGAAGATTTATCGAAGAAAAAGTCAAAAGACGGAAGTTTACTAAAAGCCGAAGAACTCAAGTCTAATTTATTGAAGATTACAAGACGAGTTTATTAGTCCCGAGACAAAAGTCGAAGAATTAAGAAGATTAAGGACTAATCAAGCAATTAAAGAAAGAAGAAAGAGGGGAGGAAGCTTCCTTCCACTAACCACCTCCTCCCCAATAAATAGATGATTAGTGTTTTCATTTGTGTGGTTGGGTAGCTTGAGAAACTACCTCTTCCACCATTTTCATATTTTTCACCTTAAATTCTTGCACTTTAATTACTTGTCATGCACCTTTAATTTTCAAGTAAGTCACTTTTATTGTTATTGAATCTTTATCTTTGTTGTTAATCTATCATCTTCCTTTCTTGTGTTGATTTAATCTCATCTTTATGTTTATGTTCTTCTATTTCTATGGTTTTCAATTAAGTGGGTTTTGATTAATTTGGTTATATTTGTTAGTTTTGGTGATTTGTATTGTTTGATTATTGTTATTAGATGATTTGTGGTTGTTTTGGTTTAATCTTTTGATTGATTTTGGTTAGTTTTGGTATAATTCGTGTTCCTTTAGTTTTCTATTGTTCTTCGTCTTCAATTTCCCAAGATTCCGAATGAGTGACAGACATTCTGAATGAAGCCTTTCTTTAAATGTTCCGAATGAAGCTTTTTGTATTAATGTTCCGAATCAGTGTTAAATGTTTCGAATGAAGCTTTTCTTGATTTATGTTCCGAATGAAGCTTGTCTTGTTATTTATTCCGAATGAAGCCTACTTTTATTCCGGATCAGTGGAACTCATTCGGAACATTACGAATCAATGGATGTTCCGGATGAAGCATTTTGTTTAATTTTATTCCGGATCAGTGGAACTCATTCAGAACATTCCGAATCAGTGGATGTTCCGGATGAAGCATTTTGTTTAATTTGTTCCGAATGAAGCTTTCTTAATATTTATTCCGAATCAGTATTTTCCATTTTTTTTATTCCGAATCAGAGTAATGTTCCGAATCAAATCTTTTGTTCCGAATCAGTTTAATGTTCCGAATGAAGGAATTTATTCCGAACGAACTCTTTTTCTTAGTTTTTTTATAATTTCAATCTTAGTTTATTTTTAAATTCAGGTTTTTAAGTTTAAAGCTTTATTTTTCCCGCCTTTTTACTTAATCGCACTTTTAATTTACTTGCATTTAATTTTAGTTTACCTTATTTACTTTTAAGTTTGCCTTTTTATTTCTCGTCACGTTTTTAATTTCTCGTCATTAATTTCCCGTCAAGTTTTTATCTTTCAGTATTTCTTTTTACCGTCTTTACTTTATTTTTATTTGTTTCATGTCTTTATTTTTAATTAGTGTAGACAACGACAACCATTCTATTTCTTTTCTACCAAGAACAACTGAGTCGCACTTTGAACCGGAAATCAATTCGAGAAGATACCGAGAAACGAACTTTTCAACCTAGTAAAATCTGTACATTAACAACCAATCGGGGTCTTATAAGCGGTACGGAAAGCCCACAAAGCATCATCTAACTTATCGGCCCACGAGGCACGATGCTCTCTCACAGTGCGCTCAAGAATTCGCTTCAATCCACGGTTAGATATCTCGGCTTGACCATTCGTTTGGGGATGATAAGCGGTGGAAAGACGGTGATTGAAACCGTACTTAGCCATGACTCTTGCAAATTGATCATTGCAAAAATGAGTCCCGCGGTCACTGATGATAGCACGAGGAACACCGAATCGAGTAAAAAGTTGCTTCAAAAAGTTCACAACCACCCTCGCATTGTTCGTAGGGAGAGCCTTAGCTTCAACCCATTTGGATACGTAGTCAACGGCTACGATGATGTACTTGTTCCCTTTTAGATGATGGAAATGGCCCCATAAAGTCGATACCCCATACATCAAAGATTTCACATTCTTGTATGAAATTTTGAGGCATCTCGTCTTTATGTGTGATCTTGCCTTGGCGTTGGCAAGCATCACAATTTTTAACCATCTCGCGAGCGTCATGATAAATGGTGGGCCAATAGAATCCCGAGTCGAACACTTTCTTCGCGGTGTAGTTGGGACCAAAGTGACCACCGGTGGGTCCTTTATGGCAAGCTTCGAGAATGTCTAAAGCTGCGGGTCCATCAACACACCGACGAATAATCAGATCAGCACATTGTTTGAAGAGATAAGGGTCATCCCAAAAGTAAGTCTTAACATCTTTAAAGAACATCTTCTTTTGTTGGGATGTTAACCCTTCGATTAGAATACCACCCGCTAAGTAGTTTGCAATGTCCGCAAACCACGAGGTGTCATCAAGATTGGAATTGATAGACATTAAGGCCTCAAGGGGAAAAGAGTCATTGATCTCTTGATTCGGATGATCCCCTTGATAAGGATCCTCAAGTCTACTCAAATGATCCGCGGCTAGGTTTTCTGCTCCCTTTTTGTCACGAATTTCGATTTTAAATTCTTGAAGAAGCAAAACCCAACGAAGAAGTCTTGGATTGGAATCTTGCTTAGTCAACAAGTACTTCAATGCGGAGTGATCGGTATAGACAATTGTGGTGGATAGGACAAGATAGGGGCGGAACTTTTCAAAAGCATACACTACAACTAAAAGCTCTTTTTCGGTAGTGGTATAATGCAATTGTGCCCCCGTCATTGTCTTGCTAGCGTAATGGATTGGTTGGAAGTGTTTGTTCACTCTTTGGCCCCAAACCACTCCAATAGCAAAGTCGCTAGCATCACACATCAATTCAAAAGGTAGCTCCCAATTAGGGGTAACCAAGACCGGTGCCTTAGTAAGCTTATCCTTAAGAAGATTGAAGGATTCAAGACACTCTTCGGATAAGATAAAAGGAGTATCTTTTTCCAAGAGGTGGGTCATCGGGCGGGCGATTTTAGAAAAATCTTGAATGAAACGACGATAGAAGCCCGCATGACCAAAGAAACTTCTCACACCCTTCACGGTTGAAGGTGGAGGCAATTTAGCAATAACATCGACTTTAGCACGGTCGACTTCAAGACCGGCTTTGGAGATTTTATGTCCAAGAACAATGCCTTCTTTTACCATGAAATGGCATTTTTCCCAATTCAGAACAAGGCGAGTGTCTTCACACCGCTTAAGCATGCGTTCCAAATTGGCAAGGCAAGTAGAGAAGGAATCACCATAGACCGAGAAATCATCCATGAAGACTTCTATAGTTTCTTCAACCATGTCATGGAAGATAGCCATCATACACCTTTGGAAAGTCCCAGGAGCATTGCATAAGCCGAAAGGCATTCTTTTGTAAGAAAATGTTCCATAAGGACAAGTGAATGTGGTTTTCTCTTGGTCTTTAGGATCGATGGGAATTTGAAAATACCCGAAGAAACCGTCTAAAAAGAAGTAATAGTCATTACCCGCTAGACGTTCAAGCATTTGGTCCATGAAAGGAAGGGAAAATGATACTTTCTCGTAGCATCATTGAGTTTGTGATAGTCTATACAAACTCTCCACCCTGTAACGAGACGAGTAGGAATCAACTCGTTGTTTTCATTGGGCACAACGGTGATTCCACCTTTCTTAGGCACACAATGGACCGGACTAACCCATGGTGAATCCGAGATAGGGTAGATCATTCCCGCATCAAGAAGTTTGATAACCTCTTTTTTGATAACGTCATGGATCTTGGGATTCACCTTTCTTTGGTTTTGAATAGTGGGTTTAAAGTCGTCCTCCATGAGAATTTTATGTGTGCAAAAGTGAGGATCAATTCCACGAATATCGGAGATTTTCCAAGCGATTGCTTTCCTATGATTTTTCAGCACGGTGATAAGTCAGGATTTTTCTTCTTCTTTCAAGTCCTTAGCAATGATGACGGGTGACTTCTTGTTGTCTTCAAGGAAAACGTACTCGAGATGAGACGGTAGGTCCTTAAGCTCTAAATCCAGAGGATTTTCGATGGAAGGTGTAGTCAAATTCGGTTCATTGATAGAGATATCCTTAGGAGATGGTGAAGAAATATGGTCCTCATTAAGAAGTTTCTCAATGGTACGAATGTCTTCATCCCAATTGGAGGGAGAATCGTCATATTGCAATTTCACAACTCCCAAAGTTGCTTCAAATTCTTTCAAGATGAAATCACTTTCTCCAAATGGAGTTAGTGGTGGAGCAATAGAGGCAACGGTCTCAACAATGGGTAGAGAAGAAGAACCACTTTTACAAGCGTCTTTGAAATGTTCTTCACAAGCCTCATCAAGAACGTCAATGAAATTAACACTCTCATTTTCAGACGGCTGCTTAGAAAGTTTACCCATGTTGAAAACGATTTTATCGTCACCAACTCTCATGATTAATTCGCCCGCGGCTACATCAATGAGAGTGCGACCGGTCCTCAAGAATGGACGTCCGACGATTAATGTAACACGGGGATCCATCTCGTAGTCAATGACACAAAATCCGCCGGAAAGGTGAATTTGTCGACACCGACGAAGACATCTTCGGCTATCCCCACCGGATAAGCAACCGTACGGTTAGCTAATTCCAATGTCATTAGTGTGGGGACTAGCTCAGGTAGAGATAATTGTTTCCAAATGCTTAAAGGCATTAAGTTGATACTAGCACCTAGATCGGCTAGGGCCATACAATTCTCTACCCCAGGGAAGTTGTAAGGAATGAGAAAACGACTCGGATCACCCAGTTTGGTTGGTAATTTCCTTAAGAGCACTGCTGAGCAATTCTCGTTAAGTTGGGTATTGGCGATGTCGAGAAATTTTTCCTTATCACTTAAAAGATCCTTAAACATCTTAGCATATTTAGGCATGTGAGCGAGAGCCTCATCAAAGGAGATATTGAAATTCAGTTGTTTAAACATTTTGAGAAAGTTAGAAACCTGAATATCATCCTTGTTCCTCAACTTCTCCTTCCGCAACCTTGATGGATAAGGTATATTGGGTTGAGATGAAGGCTTTGGAATGGAATTCTCAGTCACATCCTTGGGTGGTGGAGGGGTGGAAGTAGAAGGTGGAGGAATTGGAGAAGGGGACTCGTTTTCCTTTGTCACAATCACCGGTGTAGGTGTAGGAATCTCGGGTTCCTTCAAACCTTCGCCACTTTGGGTGGTGATTGCTTTCATCTCCCCTCTTGGATTAGCAACAGTGTTACTCGGAAGAGAACCCGAACCAGAGGCTTGATTACTTGGGAAAAAACTAGCCATCATATCCCTTAAGTTATTCGTTTGATTGTTCATAGAGTTTCTCATATCGGCTTGAAGAGCATTCCTTGTTTTGCCATGTCATTCCTTAGCTCGGCTCGAATATCGTTACCTTGTTTTGCCATGTCACCCTTCAAGTTAATGAATTGGCTTTGAAGATTCGTCACCATCTCTATATTGGTCCTCATGTAAGCTTCGAGGTCTTGGTTCAATGTCGTGGGTTGATTGAGAGTTGGGGCTTGATAAGCTGAATTATTTCCTTGAGGTGGATATGGGTTTCTTTGGGATTGATATTGATTGGTAGCTCGAGGTTGGCTTTGATTGTTGCGGTTGAAATTGTTTTGGTTTTGAGGAGAAAAACCGGGTGGAGATAGATAGTTGTTGGAACGATAACTTAGCAAGTTACGGTATCCTTGAGGACGTGCTTGTAGCCTCCTATAGAAAAGATACCGTTAGCGGCATACACATTTTCCGGATTGTCAAGAGTAGAAGGACAATCGGTGTATGAATGAGAACCCCCGCAAATCTGACAAGAAGTTTCTATAGCTTTAGCTTGTTGAAATTGGTTTGTAGCCATGGTTAAGAAGTTTTTGTTCATCTCAGCTATTTGGCGAGTAAGTTCGGTTATCTCTGAGTTGGATGATGTAGAAGAAACATTGGCCCTCTGGTTATTCCTTGAAGATGCAGATGAATCCCAATTTTTGTGGTGAGTGGTCATGTTCTGTAACAGCTCTCTACACTCCTCAGGTCTTCTCTTCATGAGTGTACCACCGGCGGCAGCATTAATCGTATCACGATCACGAAAAGTTAGACCATTATAGAAAGTATCAATCAAAGTAACAGGGAGCATGTTATGGTTTGGACAACGGTCGATCAAGACATTATAGTGTTCCCAAGCATCGAAAAGCGACTCATCAGGTTCTTGTGTGAATCCACTGATTTGGTTGTGAAGACTAGTGACCATGGATGGTGGAAAGTAGCGCGACAAAATTTTTTGAGTCATGTCATTCCATGTTTGAATTGAATTTTTGGGAAGACGATCAAACCATTTTTCGGCATGGTGGGATAAAGTGTGTGGAAAGAGGTGAAGGCGAAGAAAATCCATGGAAGCACCGGGTAGTTTCATGCTTTGAGTGACGGTAATGAACTTGTCGAGATGTTTGTTGGCATCATCATCCGGTAATCCGCGAAACGGGCTAGCATTTTGAACTTGCTGGATCATGTGATGCTTCAACGAAAATTCAGGAGCCGTGATTTGCATCGGCGCAATCGGTCCTCCGCGTCCGTTCATGGTGGGTTGACAAAGCTCCTCCATTGTTCGTAGGTCGGGTGGGGGAACATTGTTGTTGTTATTGTTATTCAAATTGGGGTGGGGTGGGTTATTATTATTGTTATGCACACCGGCCATATCTATGTCTCTAAGAGTCTCGGGCTCAGGATAAGACGTAGATCGAGTACGCATAAACTAAAAGGAAATAAAATATTTTTGATTTTTTTTCCTTTTTTTATTGTTTTTGGATTTTTGAAAATTTTGTATTTTTTTAAGGATTTTTTGAAAATTTTTGAGCTTGAAAATAACGTTCCTAAAAGAACTGATCCCAAAATCCAATTTCTCACTAAAAACCATTAATCTTTACGAAAAGAGCCGGCAGCGGCGCCATTTAATAGATGACTTTTTGCTTAGCACGTGTGTACTCGATATCGTTCTTGGTATCTAATCGAATTGATCACGGTTAATGGTGGAATAGTCGGTAATGGTCACTAAAAGGGGGAGTCTATTTTCTATCCTACTAGAAGGGTAAGTGCAAAATGTAATTAAAATAAGCTAAAAGCAAATCTAGAAAAAACTAAATTAAAGCTTAGAAAATTAACCTAAAAATTACTAGAACAATACTTGGTAAAAATGGAGATTTCGGGAAGCGTGCAATTTTTGGAAATTAAGACTTTGTAAAAACAAACATTTAGCCCATCGGAATACCCTATCGTAATCCCGTCGCAATGTAACCAAAAGTAGTCCTATCGCAATAATGACAATGATCCTATCGCAATATCACCAAAAGGAAACCAATCGCAATAATGTGATCGCAATATGAAACTTAACCCAATCGCAATGTGAAACTTAAATCCAATCGCAATCCCACAAACTGAGACCTGTCGCAAAAATGAAAATAGTACCTATCGCAATACAACCAAAAGGAATGTTATCGCAATCCCAATCGCAATAATGCATCTGAATACAAAACCCTTATGCGATGCACAAATCGTAATATGTGTTGCTATACTCCGTCGCAATAGGGTATTACTTTGCGATGGGAATTAATCAGAAATAAGCTAGGATTTAAGCTACTTTCAATAAGCTCAATCCAAAACTTAACCAACTCAATAATAAGCAGAACTAATAAGCATGAAATAAGGTCTTTTTAAACTTTAAATAAGCAAAACTTTTACATCAAACCATAAAAATATTAAAACTTTAAGAAAACTTTTAAAAAGTAAATAAGCTAAGTACCAAATAAGCCAATACGCATAAAAAGCTCAAAGCTTATTTTGCACAAAAACTTAGAAAGGATTAAAAAGAGAAACTTTTTAATCACATAAACATCAAATATAAGCAAAAAGATTATAACGGATCAAAACTTAAAAATAAAGAAAGGTAGAAAGAGATTAATGAACAAAAAGCTTAACTTGAACTTGTGATTAATGAAATCCAAATACAAGGATGATTAAAAGCTTAAACTTGGAAGATAAAAATGAAGAAAAGATGAAAACTTAGTGAGAGAAAGTTAAGACTTTCTCTCTCTAAAAACTAGAAAGGAAAAATGAAAAATGAAAACTAGCTAACCACCCTCCTAATGTGTTTAGGAGGGTATTTATAGGAAAATAGGGAGGTGCATGTGTTGCCTCCTCTTTCTTTCTTCTCGGCTCTTTGTCTTTTATGTTCTTCGACTTTTATTAAACTTCCGTCTTTAGACTTTTTCTTCGATAAATCTTCAGAATAGGCCTTGGACTTCCGTTATTTTTGCACTCTTGATCTTTTGACTTCGTCTTTTCTTGTTTTCTTCGATAAAAGCCCGTGAAAGCCCGTGTTTTCTTCCTTTTTCATCTTTTGGTCCTAAAACATAATAAAAACACAAACCACGCATAATTCCGACTTTTACGACGTAAAATACACGTTTTCGTCTAGTTATTATTAGAAATAAGTGGTAAAAGGATAAGTGTTTTCACACTTATTAGCTGCCCTTTGTGCATTGAGTACATATCTCTCAATTGCTAGAAAACTTTCACCTGCTTGATGTGATGCCCCTGCTTGTGATGATGCACCTGCTTGGGATGATGCACCTGCTTGTGTAGTTTCCAATGTTATCCCTTCAGCCTTTCTTTTTCTGGATTCCCTAGCTTTCTGTAATACTTCATTTTGCCTCCTAAGATACTCAACTTCCTCAAGAGAGTTAATAGTCATGAAGTCTTCCACATCCAATTCTCTTAAAACTGGTCTGACTGCCTTTTCTATATCCCAAAAGTCATGTCTGTGAAATCACCATCCTTCCACTTCTTATGTCTCTTGAGCAAAACTTTGTAGTGTGCAATCCTTCCCTTCTCAGACTTCAAGTATTTCTCCTTCTGAATCTGATTTGCCCTTCTTTCCAGATATTCATTTTGATATTTGTAAACAAGACAAACCAATTCATACCTGTCTTCCAAAGGAGAATTTACTAACTCCTTTTCCCATTGATCTAGAAATTCTTGAACATGAGGCACCCTTTCATCCAACTCTCTATGCATAATGTCAACCTGCTTAAGCATTTCTTTGGGCCTCATCTTTTGCATTCTCTGATCCTGCATATCAATCTCTTCTTGTTGAAGTCTAAGAGCTACCTGTGCATCATGTTCTTCTTGAACCCTTTGCTGTTCAGGAGTTCTGTGCTTGTATTTCCTCTTGGGCTGTTCAACCATGATCCCCTTTCCCTTGTCTTTTGGATCTACTGCTGGTGCTGGTTTGGCTTTAGGTGCAGGTTCTCTAATTGTAATTCCCTTCTGAGCTGGTTGCCTTCTATTCTTTCTAACAAAAGTTTGAGTGATAGGCTTAGCAGGGGAATGACTTACAGCAGTGGGATCAGCAATAGCAGGGGAAATTTTTGAAGCAGGGGCTTCTTCTTGATTTCCCATAGTTAGCAATGTTTGAGCAATCTCTTTTGTTTCACTCCCCTTATCACTTCCTTTCTCAGTCCCTTTCTCAACACTTGCTATCTTTCCTTGCTCTAAACCCTGACCACCAGGATATTCATACCACTGAGTAGATTCTTTTGTATTAGGAACTTCCTCCCCTTTGGAAGCATCATCATCTGTAGATATGATAAGCTTGGGCTTTCTCCTCCCCTCAAGTGTAGCAAGTCTAGTTTCGAAATTATTGATAAACAGACCTTGCTTTTTGACAGTTTGTATAAGTTGTACATTCTTCTTTTTCAAGCTCATGCACAGATTTGTCAATTCCAAAATGGTCATTGGTTGTATGCTGCTCTCAACCCTAGAAGGGGATTTCTCCCCTTTTTGGGTATCATTGAGTGAGGGAGAGGACTTACTGATGGTGTCACTATCCTGCTCACCCCTTGAGGATGAGACAGTAGTGGCAGCCAAACCCTCAGTGTGCTCCAACCTTTTGGAGGCTATCCTCTCTGCTACTTGTGAAGATTCACCAGGCAAGGGAGACCTGGCAAACCTGGATTTAGTTCTCCTTTCATGTTTTGGATCAGCAGGGGGTAGAGTACTAGCAGGGGGTAGTTTCTTGGCAGGGGAATCAGAAGGTTTGTGTGTGGCTGTTTTTGTCTTGGCTTCTTCCTGTCTGATTTGTTTCATCATGATTGAAGTGAGTGGAATAGCCCTGCCAGAAAATTATGGAGATGGTGCAAGAAGTGTGGTGAACAGTTTAGAAGTATGTTTAGTTGTTGAAAAGTAGTTTTTGTGTGTGATAGGACCATGTTCACTCATATTCAACAAAAGTTTTGTAAACCTTGGGTACATACAAAATTTTCAATTGCTTGTAACATTTTTAACCACTCCTTTGAAAATCATTTGAGAAAAACAGTACTTCCTCCCTGTTGCTAAGCAAATCAGGGCAGAGGCAACTTCACTACCAAATTTATTAAAAGCAGTGGTTTTAGGTGACAAACATTGTAAAATTGTATGAATCAAATATTTCCAATGTGGGGCAAACTGACCTTTAGCAAACTTACATTTTTGATCATCAGAAAGAGTATACCCAAATTTAACAAGACCCTCAAAGATATCAGCCTCGGGTAGGTTGGTTATCCCATCCTCATCATTTAGAAGAAGTTTGTCTCTAATGGAGGCAAGTGTAATCACCTTGAGATGACCATCTACTGTGCTTTGAATTATTACCTCTCCATTCACTGTTTTGGTCATAGATTTAGACCAAAACTGCTGAATGTGTGAGGTGTAAATACTAGGGTTGATGAGAAGAGCCACTCTAAAATACGAGGATTTTAGAAAAGCCACAGCATCAACAAATTCTGCTGGTTCATCATGTAATAAAGCAATTTGATTATGATTAGTAGCAATTTTGAGAGACATGATAAAGGTTGAAAACGTTTAAAGGTTATAATGGTGAGAGTTAGGTGGGATTTGATCGAAGGAGAGAGATGGACCTGCTGGTGAAGGGAAGTAAGTTTTTATAGGCGAATTAAAGAGTCGTGATTGGACCAAATTTTTTCAAATTGCAAAAATATCAAAGATAAATCTTGATAAAAAAGTAATTTATTTGAAATATTAAAGAAAGGATTACCAATCAGCGAAGAAAGCGACTTAAATATCTTTTGAAAAGAATAAAATATTCCCTAACCAAAATTTTAGCAAGCAGGCCCAACGGCTATAAGCAGGGTAACGGTATTGTCGGTCAACGGTCGAACAGGGGAATGTTGATTAAGCAGGGGAATCAAAAGGCGAAAGCAGGGGAAACTTTCCTAGGGGTATTAAACTAATCATGAAGAGACCAATGCAAAATAGCTCTGCTCTAATGCGCACCCTTGTATACACAAGGTAGATATACAGAAACTCAAGAGTCCTCCATTCAGCAATGGTCTAAGCACAAAAAGTTAACACATAAGTCACCCTGCACGTGGTCAACCCAAGAAAATAAGCATACCCTAGTCACCAGCCCTACCTTTTCCCTTACCTATGGTCAGTTAGTCTTGGCAATGTGTACCAAACATCTGAATCTAGACAGCAAGCTGTTTTAATAAAGAAGTACAAGTACACATTACATTGCCTCAAGGTTTCAGAAATCTGACAAGCTTTGCAGCAAGTCTTCATCATTCTGAACCCTTACTCACCAATGGATATGATCTAGAATCATATATGAGTATCCTAAGTATACCCTAAGACCTAAAGGTGTGACCTAACCTCCCCTAAAACATAGAGCATATACTTGATTCACCCATGAGTGGAGTATGCGCCATATGGATCTCTGCATTGTTAGTCTAAAACCACATATAATCACTTTAAAAAGAACAAACCCAGCTTAAGAGAAAAATTCTTATAGCAGGGGAATGAACCCCACCAGGGGAATCTTTTGTTCAAAAGCAGTGGAATGAAAAATGATGGAAAAATTGATTAACATTTATACAAAAACAGCAATAAAGCAACCCTGGATATACAAGACACACTAGACATCAATTTTTAGGGAGAAACCATTCCAATACCTGCAACCAGGTACTGAAACCTCCCCACTTCAAAATCTTTTGTCAAAAGATCAGCAACATTAAGTTCTGTATCAATTTTCTCCGGGAAAATTAGCCCCTTTTCAAAACAATCTCTAATAAAATGATGTCTTATTTCAATATGTTTAGTCTTGCTATGGAAAACAAGATTCTTAATAATGCAAATGGTGCTGTTGTTGTCAATAAATATCTTGGTTTTAAGAAAATTATACCCATATCAAGCAGCTGATTCTGAACCCAAAGAACTTGACCACAGCATGCAGCAGCTGCTACATACTCAGCTTCAGTTGTTGATGTGGCCATAATAGTTTGCTTCTTATATTGCCAAGATATAAGCCTGCTTCCCAAAAATTGGCATCCACCTGTTGTAGACTTCCTATCATTGTTGTCACCAGCATAGTCACTATCTGAGTAGAATATCAGCTCAAATGGTGAATCCTTGGGATACCAAAGTCCTAAAGTTGGATGAAACTTTAGATACCTAAAAATTCTCTTCACAACAAATAGATGACACTCTGTTGGTGCCACCTGGTATCTTGCACATAAGCAGACTGCAAACATGATATTAGGTCTTGAAGCTGTAAGGTACATGAGAGATCCACTCATAGACCTGTAATTCCTGACATCAATAAGCTTTCCAGGACCATCTTTTCCCCATGGATGATCCTTGTCCATTGGTGTAGAAACCTTCTTTCCCTCAGACATGCCAAACTTCTTCACAATTTAAGCTACATATTTGTCTTGTGAGATAAGTATTCCATCTTTCCTCTGCTGAACTTGTAACCCCAAAAAGAAGTTTAGCTCATCCATGGCACTCATTTGGAATTGTCCTGCATCAGCTTGGCAAACTCTTTGCTAAGCATAGAGTTTGTGGATCCAAAGATGATATCATCAACATAGACTTGTACCAAAAGAAGGTCACCCTTTTGTTTCTTGATAAACATGATCTGGTCAATTTTCCCCCTGTTGAAACCATTATCCAATAGATTAGAAAGAGTTCCATACCAGGCCCTGGGAGCTTGGTGAAGTCCATACATAGCCTTTTTCACCTTGTATACCTTGTCTGGATGTTCTGGGTCTTCAAACCTTGGAGGTTGCATAACATAGACTTCTTCATCAATGGTGCCATATAAAAAGGCACTCTTAACATCCATTTGGAACACTATGAAGTCCATAAATGAAGCATAAGCAAGAAATAATCTAATGGCTTCAATCCTGGCCACTGGAGCAAATACTTCCTCATAATCAATGCCTTCTTCTTGTGTATATCCCTGTGCCACCAGTCTTGCTTTGTTCCTGACTACTATACCTCTCTCATCCTTTTTGTTCCTGAGCACCCACTTTGTCCCAATAGGCCTTGCCTATTTTGGACAATCTACCAGAATCTAAACCTCTTGAATGTCAAACTGTAAGAGCTCCTCTTGCATAGCTTCAACCCAACTTGGATCATTTAAAGCCTGCAAAATCTTTTTGGCTCTTCTTGTGACAAAAATAAAGTAAACAGACAACATTGCATGTTGTCATGATTAAACTTCATGGTAATGTTTGCAATGAAGCTGTGCTCCTTTGCTGTATACCTTGTATGTCTAGGGGCTTCAGGATCACCAATGATTTGTGATAGAGGGTGATCCTTATTGATTTTGTAGGTGGGCTGCATACTCATGATTACTTCTGTTTCATCCTCTTCCAAGTCAAAATTGATGGGGCTATCTTGATTGGGAAAGAACTCCTCAAAAGAGCTTCCAAATGATACATTTTGACCTAGATTTGGGTGTTGATGAGCTGAATGCAGCTCTGAATAACTTGGACCACCACTCTTAATTATTCTGCTTCCACTGCTGGATATGAGAGGACCATCAGATGTGGGTGAAGATGAGGAAATGAATGGGGATTCTCTTTCTTCATCATTATTGTCATTGACAGCTGGATCCTTTGTAGCAGGGGAAGCAATTGATCTAGCAGGGGAGTCTTGGATTCTACTGCTTTCATCCATTCCACTGCTTTCAGAAGTTGACTTAGCAGGGGAAGAGATTGTCTGTTCTTTCCTTTGAGGGGTATCATCTTCTTCACCTGTCTTTGAAGCAGCTTCAATGGGAAATAGAGAGGGTACATTCATGTACCTCAATGGTGGCTTCTTCACACCAGTTGGTTCTTGAGTACCTGAAATGTTAGTATTCTGAAATGCAACAGGTACATAGTTCATAGATTTTGAAAGAACCACAATATCAAAGAACCAATCAAGACCTGTTTGAACATCTTCAGGCTTGTCTTCAAGAAAATCCACATGAAGGTTTTATGTTATTTTGCTTGTCTTCTTGTTGAAGACCCTATATCCTTTGCTGTTTAATGAATAAAAAACCAAATACCCATCATCCCCTTTTCATTGAACTTGCCTAGATTGTCAGTTGTGTTCAAAATGATCACATGGCATCCAAAAGGTCTAAAGAAGTCAATTAAAGGAGGTCTTCCATTGAACAGCTGATAAGGAGTCTTGTTGTGTGCCTTAACCACCAAGGCCTTGTTTTGGACATAACAAGCAGTGGATACAACCTCAGCCCAAAAGATAACTGGAAGTTTGGAATCAGAGAGCATAGTCCTTGCTGCTTCAAAGAGTGTCCTATTCCTTTCTCGGTAACTCCATTCTGTTGAGGTGTTCCTGCAATACTAAATTCCCTCTTGATTCCTTTGTTTATGCAGAAAGTGTCCAGATTCTGGTTTCTGAATTCACCATCATTGTCTGATCTCATGGTCACTACCCTCATGCTTTTTGATAGTTCAATCTGATTGATGAACCCAATGAGTACACCAGTTGTGTCACTCTTTTCAAACAGAAAGAATGTCCATGTGAACCTTGAAAAATCATCAGTAATCACTAGGCAGTACCATTTCTTCATTATGCTTGCCACAGAAGTAGGACCAAAAAGATCCATATGCAGTAGTTCCAATGGCTTGGTAGTGGACATACTTGTTTTTGATTTGCAAGATGCTCTATGTTGCTTCCCTTTTAGACAAGCAGCACAAGTATGTTCATTGGCAAATGACTTGGAAGGAAGACCATGAACCAGATTATATTTTACCAGTTTGTTCATGTTCTTAAAATTAAGATGACCAAGTCTTCTATGCCATTTCTTACACTCATCAACTGAGGCTTTGGCAATGAAACAGGTTTCATTATCTTGAAGAGAGATGTCCTTGAGATCAGTTGTGTACATGTTCTTTTGTCTTGGTGTTCTGAGGACAATAGGAGTGTTTGGCGGTAAGACAAACTCCTTTCCTAACACCAGACATTCAGTTTCTGTAAACAAGACAAAATTCTTGTTATCAGTCATCTGTAACACACTAAAGAGATTGTACTTGAGCTCTTTCACCAAGTAAACATTGTCAAAGGTCATCCCATTGGTGACAATAGTTCCTTTTCTTGTGATTGTTCCATGCCCATCTCCAAAAGAAACACCATCATTGTCATATAGGGGAACAAAGTTAGACAGATAAGATTTTTGTCCAGTCATGCTCCTTGAGCATCCACTATCCCAATATGATTTATCATCCCTGGTCTTCTTTGTCACCTGCAAAAAGAAAAACAAATTAGTTTTTCTTAGGGACCCAAGCCATTATCTACTTGGATCTACCTCGTGTATCAATATAGGATATCTTATCAAAAACTAGAGATACACCATTAGACTGAGCACCCCTTTTGGGTACCCAAACCCAACGAGCTGAGGCTTTCACAGCTTTTCCCCATCTACCCATGTTCCTAGAGGGCAAAACTTTGCTAGCAGGGGATACCCCAGATTTAGTAGGGGAATCCCTATGCTTAGCAGAGGGAACCCATCTTTTGTTTTGGCCTCTATTGATGTGTTGGTAAGGTCTAGAGACAGATCTATATACATTATGAGGCGCTGGGTTGGTCATGGAAGAGCTGGTCTTGGGATATGCATCATTCACCTTTCTTAGAGCAAGAACAACATATTTATCAGAAACCCTGTTTCTCAAAGCAGGGGCAACATACTTGGCAGGGGAAAAGGATTTTGCCCCTACATTTAGAAGAATGGCTTTAGGTTGCATATCCTTTAAATGATTTGCAGCCACAACTTCCATTGGTGCCTGACATTCTTGATAAGTATGATCAAAACTGCCACATGTGAAACAAGGTTTGGTATTTATCACAAAGTCCTCTCCTAATTGGTGAGATTTTTGGTCATTCCAATTTCTCTGATTACCGCTGACAGACCTATACATACCAGCTTATTTAACAGTAGACTTAGAGGACTTTGATCCTGTTTTAGATTTGGGTGAACTACTCTTAGAACTAGAATCACTACCAAAAAGTCCTTCTCTTAAAAAGAGAACAAGGTTATCAATTTTCCCTTGTTTTAAAGCAATCTGTTCCTTTTCAAAGTCCCTAACAGTACTAGTTTTCACTAGTGGCTCTTCTGTTTCAAGACTATTAGGTATGTAAGCACTCAAGTCAAATTCAATATCTTCCTGTTTTTGGAAACAAGAGAGACCAGTCCAAGACAAGTCTTTTCTAGGAAAAGGTGCATGAATATTGGCAGGAGGTGGTGGTATGGTAGCATGCTCATTTTTAATCCCAAAACATGTTTTGTCCCTAGGAGATTGCCCAATTTCAACTGCTTTAGTTAAATCTTTAGAAGCTTTTCCAAAATTTCCAACAGTTTCATCATCTATCTTTTTATTAGATTTAAAAACTTCAAGTTCAGCAGTCAACTCCTTAATGGAATCATTATTTTCCTTAGCATCTCTCTCTAGAATCACAATGTGATCTCTATAATAACTTTCTCTTTGTTTATACTCTCTTATGGTAGATTCTAGCTGTTCTAAAGCACGTTTGTAATTATCAAGGTCATTGTCACAATTAATATAATCAACTTTTATCTTTCTTATTTGATCATTCAATGACTCAGTATTTTTCCTACAAGCTTTAGTACAATATGAATCATCGTATACCTCATTGTTTGAGCTGGAGCTTGACATGACCATAAGAGAAAAATCTTCCTCTTTCCTTTCAACACTCTCTGTCATGGCACTCTAATCCCATCCACCTGCTCCATCTATCCCCTGCATTGCTACCATGGCCTTAGCACCAGAATCATCATCCATGCTTTCCTTCCTATAGCTGTTTCCAGTCCTAGGTCCTCTACATTCCCTAGCAAAGTGACCTTTCTTGCCACAGTTGTAGCATTCAACCTTTGTTTTGTCAAATCCAGCTACATCAGAAGGATTGATGGAGATCTTCTTTCCATATTTCTTGTAAAACTTGTTGGCTCTCATACTAAGTAGAGCCATGTTCCACTTGATGTCCATTTCCTCCAGTCCTTGCTTAGAGATTTGACTCAGATCTTCATGTAACACAGTAGATCCTTGTGGCCCTTGGGATGCTATAAAGGCACAAGCAATGTCAAGGCTATAAATTGCAGGCCTTTCTTCATTATAAAATGATCCAGATCTGGTAGCAGGGGAATGAGTAGCAGGGCCAACTTTGATTCCACTACTTTTGGAGATTCCACTGCTTTGAGATATGAATGCCGTGTTAGCAGGGGAATCAGTGGTTCCACTTGAATTGGTGGGAATTTTTCCTTTTGACTTCATCTCATTGACAACAGGTTCAAAAACTTTCAAGTTATTGTATATGTAATCAATATTCTTGTTATCTAAGTCATCCTTATTCTGCCAAATAACTTTGTAGACGAACCATTCTTTCTGAAGACAGTTAAGAAACCTGGTATTCACCTGTTCTCTTGTCACTTGAATTTCAAAGAACTCCAACTGAGCCAACATATCTTGAAGCCTATTGTAAATAGCACCAATTTCTTCATCACCAATTCCTTTGAAAGAAGCAAATTCATCAAGCATTTGATTCTTCTTCTTCTTATTTGTGGCTTCATTTCCTCCAAAAGTTTGCCTATGGATTCTCAGAGTTCCTTAGCTATTTTGTACTTTCTGAATCTTAGCTGATGTCTATCAGGTAGAGCCAATAGTAAGGAACTGTGAGCTCTGACATCATGCCTTCTAGCCAGTGTTTCTTTGTCACAAAGAGCAGCAAATTTCTTCTTGACTTCACCTTTAGAGCTTTCAGCTTTATCTTCTCCCTTACCATTATCCACCTGCACAACCTTTGGAAATTGATAACCAAATTCTATGATTTCCCATAGAACATAATGTTCCATTTTGAGGTATTATTGAATCCTGAATTCCCATAGTTCAAAGTTTTCAGGATCCAAAATGGGTAGTTTGAGAACATTGTTGTTGGAAGAGGATGAATTGGAACTTGAAGACATGGTTGAGGTTGATTGTGTGAGATGTTTTGTTCTTGGTTTAATCAAAGTTTCTCAACAAGCTCTGATACCACTTGTTGAATCAAAGATCTTTAGACTCAAACAGTAAAAACCGTTTTATCTAGGATGATAATTGTACATGTGATGAACATAGCGGAATTACACAATTAACATCAACAAGATGTTTAACAAGATGAATAATTACCAAAAAGATTTGTATTAATCATTAACACAAATCACTCTAGGTGTGTATACATTGAATCCCACACCTAGAGATCATAATAGCAGTAGGTTACATTTTGTGTGTCGGAACTAATGAATAAAACCTACGTCTGGTGGTTCCTTTTATAGATTAAGGAACCCTGGGATACATGAAAACTAAATAAAGTAATAATGACTAAATCAAAACTGACTTATTCATTCTTATCATGTGTTGACCAAATCTTCATATTTATCACTAGCAGTGGGAAGTACTCTAGCAGGGGCAAGTACTCCAGCAGGGGAATCTCTAGCAGTGGGAACTCCAGCAGGGGAAAGTACTCTAGCAGTGGGAACTCTAGCATAATCCCCTATTTGGTCCTTCTTGTTTCCATAGTGTTTGACTCATCAACTTTTAGCCCAACAATACTAGCAGTGGAAGTAATCTAGCAGGGGCAAGTACTCCAGCAGGGGAATCTCCAGCAGTGGGAACTCCAGTAGGGGAAAGTACTCTAGCAGTGGGAACTCCAGCATAATGCCCTATTTGGTCCTTCTTGTTTCCATAATGTTTGACTCATCAACTTTTAGCCCAACAATTTTCCCCTAGTTGATGATGTCAAAACACTTCCCTTAAGCATACAACATCAAAGATCAACATGCTGAACATTCTTTGTAGACAACTTCCCCTTTTTGACATGATCAAATAGGAGTCTTCTATATGAACAAACTTGATTTTCAACTACTATTTAACCAATATCATACATCAAACCCCAAGCATTCCACTTTCCAAGATACCCTCCATGAAGCACAATAGTACCACCTACCTAATAAAAATGATCTTGACCAGTAGATAATCACATGAGTTGTAGTAATACCAATGAACAGTAGCATAAATCTTCACCTCAATGCCATATGCCAAATGATTAACACTTTAACTAATGAGCTTCCCTTTAAAGTGTGCTAACCTTTTCTTTTGACCAAAAGTAGATGTATCAACCATAAGAATCAAACGAAGAACTAACCATTTGAAGAACAAATACTGTGTAGTACCATCCATGAAGAGTAGTACCGGAAATTAGCATGTAGTACCTTTTTAAAAATGACCACACCAGTAGATGAACCAAGCAGTAGTAAACTATGAAGAACAACTTTATTATGGTTGAATGTAGTAAATAAGAACGACTTTTGTCAAGAATCTTGAATCTTCAAATTCTGTAGGCTTTATGTAATGACCACATATGAAGAAAACTTATTATGACTTACTTGATGATGACGTAGAATAACCCGAACTTGCGTTTTATATCCTTCACTAACCACATGACAAAATGGTGGTATATAGAAAATCCTCATTTTTTTGAAAATGAGACACTGAGCATGATAATGTAACTCCTTCAAGTGATAGAAAATATGTGCACAGAGTACCATAAGAGAAATCACATATTCCTAGATCTTGTATCACTATGTCACTAAGCGTGTAAGCATAAAACCCATACCCGCGAAAATCTCCTTCATCTTCAAATAAATGATAAAAACTTTTCTTCGTAATCAATAAAATTAAATCAAGACTTTATACCTTTAAGATCAGTTGATGTGAATGAACCAAACTCCAAAACATTTGCTATCCCGAAACTCATATCTGATAGCAGGGGGAACTTTCAAAAACAATAGGAATCTGTTAATGAAAGCAGTGGAATGTATTGAAGGAAGGGGGATCGTAGCAGGGGCAAATTTTAATGAAAGCAGGGGAAACATTTTCAAAAGCAAGGGTAACTTTTAATGCCACTATTTTTGTTATTAACTGTGTCAAACCCACATAAAGTAGGAATGAATTTATAACAGGTGATAGGCAAAAAAAGGGTGAATTAAAAGTTAACCTACTGTGAAAAGTACCTGTACTCGAAATAACCTGATGTACCATCATTCTGTGTAAATATTGCGTACACACCTCTGTTCACTCGCAGTTACATTCACTGTGACCACTAGTTATTCGTATACTATGGACCCACCTCCTGGTGCACCTTTCGTGTGAACACAACTTATGAATAACCAATCGAATAATAGGATCAATAATACACTTTGACTTGTAAACTATCATCACGTGAATCTAGCTTCTTTGTCAAAGTGAACTATAACCTATCCCCATTATAACAAGAAATGTAACAATTTGTCCTATATTCCCCATTCATCACGTGGCATCATAACTTTTTAAACCACTTTGAAACTTACGTCGCTATCATGCGCTTTGTTTTCTTGCTGTTTGAAACACAAACTTTCATAATGACAATATATAATATTCAACATATGATATCTTATTAATTGTACCCTGATCAACAATTAAACAACGACGCAGTAAGAATGATTCGAGTGATACAAACATTACCATCAATGCCTCACGTGGGACCACATATAGCTTTTACATTCATCTAGTAGTAAATTCAAGAATATTAATATCCCAACACAACCTCCTTAACATCTGCGCTGATTCGAATCAGCAATAATCACAACGACGAAAATAATTACCTAGGGTTTATGCATAAACCCTAAATCTTCACAGCAACAAGAACACGGAAAACATCTTGATTCTCCTAGATATCGAGCCACCCGCTAATGATACCACTTGTTGATCCCAAACTCAGATCATAAACCTTTATAGCTTGTTTAAGGGATGTGATAGAAAGAATAAATTCAATCTAACACTAGAGAAACTTTGCAATACAAAGTAACTAAACAAGATGCGTAATGTAGTGTTTAGCACAAGAACAAATGATTAAAGTAAACGTTAAACGATAATATATCAAAGATATACGAATACCCAATAATGGTATTAGGGTTACAAAAACCTTAAAGTATGAAATGAAAGATAATAGAGAAAGACACACCTTGCATGATAACCTAGTGAGTCCTTTTATAGGCATAAGGACTCACGTACAAGATTACTACTAACAAACTTGAAAAGTATCTCGGAGTAGTAACAGAAACGCGTAATAATCTATTCCAAGTTTATCTCTAGCGGCAGGGCCTTTGACTTTAGCAGGGGAACCAATCCCCCTGCCTTTGTTATTTAGCAGGGGGAACTTACTCTAGCAGGGGAACGAATGACCAACTAGCAGGGGTAACTAATATACTTATATTTATTCCCAACATCGGATTCTGAATATCTAGCATGGAAAAGGTATAACACATGATCAAAAAGCCATTTATAAAGTGTGCTAAAAGATAAATGTTAGTAACAAAAGGATATTATCGGATATCGAATACTTCAAAGCAACTGCTTGAAGCTCGAGTGCTACGTGAATAAAACGAACACGAGAGGCTTCGATTATGACGATGGTTCCTAAATAATCACGTTCATAAACAACCACGAAAACGAGGCTAGGAAGAGCACAAGTCTCCTCACATTAAACTACGATTAGAAAGAGATAATATATACAAGGATAAGCATGAGATTCCCCATGAGGCACCTCATTTTTAATAACCAATTCAAGAGCTTGACTCGAATCCCCATAAATATGATCATTTAGGGATAATTATGGTAAGGGTCACTAAACTAAAACCCCGATATTTAAGAACTAGGTCCTTTGATGGTGCATATACCGTGGTCGAAGATGACGTCCTCGTTGTCGGATCATAAACAAGATAACGTCACTTCGCGCAACATCCCCATGAGATCAAAGAAAATAGAAACTAAGTAGAAGGGTGAGACAATGGGTGGGTCACAATGAGCAACACGAGGTAAACTCACCCCAAGTAAATGAAAAGAATTTCCATTTATTACATTGGTGGAAGATGGAGATGTCCCTAAAAATGAAATTTTGGGATCAAATATCTTGTCCTCGATGGAAAAGTGGGAGGACTCAAATGGGCCTTCCCCATATTAATCCATACACACTGTCGTCAAAAGGGATAGACGAGGTGGTAGTAAGCTCAACAAGCGGTGATGACATAGATAAATTAGGCTCATCAATTAAAAAGCGTTTTAAATCATTTCCTTTTTCATCTTTTAAAAACTCATTTTGAAAACCTGATTTTTCATTTATCAAATCAAAAATAATAGGCGTCTCTAAAAGGTGTTTTGGAACATTAACCTTTGAAGGTGTCTCGAAATCAATTGGCACACTTAAAAGGTTAGGTCTCTCAAAAATGATATTAGGCACATTAAAAATCTCACATTTAAGTCATGGGTGGTTTGAGGGGGATTAGCAAGGATGCTCTCAAAACGATGGTCAATGAAGAAAACATCCCCCTCTTGGTCAACATAATGGTCATCACTAAAAAGTGGATCATCAATACTATCACATTCCTCATCAAAATATGTTTCCTTAAGCCATTTGCCTTCGGATCCATCATTATATATTTGTGAATAACTCTTGATAGTGCTATGATCAAAAGTGTCAACATTCTTATAAGAGGAGGTTTGATTAGGGAGCTCCTCAAGAATGTAATCAATGGTTTTTGGAGATGGTTCGTCATTATAAAGAGGACGTTCCAACTCATCAAGTTCGGTATCGATATCGGCAAACTCAACCTCACTTCTAGGGGAAGTGGAGGCATACGATCTAGTTCTCTTTCAATTTGTTCCTCGACCTCGGGGTCAAATACAAAGTCATTTGAATAGATTTATGGGAGAAAATACTCAAAAATGGCTTGTGGATTATGAAGTATGTGCTCGATCTAGGAAACTTCACCATAGAGATCAAAGAAAGAGTAAATATGAGCATGTCTTTGAGGAGAATCCTCAATGGCTAGAACCATAGTCTTGTGAATCATGGGACTAGGTTGAAAAGGGTCTTGGATGATGGGCGATTTTGCCTCGATAATGGTTACTTCCTTAGTCTTATTGGTTTGGGGCTAGGAACAAAAGGAACTTCATTGATTGAATTTTGAGCCTTAGGTAAGTCATGGTCCTTCGGAGGTTGTGATAACGTGTTTTCCCTTTAAACTTGTCGTGATGGAACTAACTTTTTTCTCCGGCATTGGTTTATCATTCCATCCTTTGAATAAATCCCAAAATGATGTGTCCATACATTTTCATAAACCTTTTTCAATTAAATAGGCATACTCTTGGTCATTAAAATCATTATAATTAAAACCATTCTTTTTAGTTCGTTCTAAACATTCATCAAGTCTTTTGTTTTCAAATTGAGAAAGAATGTTTCGAAAAGTATTATTTTGAGAATCATTGGTTTTGTTTTGGTCTAGGGATTTATCCAAAAAAATTCCATCTTATCCTCCCAATATCTTAATGTCAATTTCTCACCGAAAATGTCGATTTGTGCTCGAGCCGTCAATAAAAATAGCCTACCTAAATGTTGATCCCTTTGAATGGATCTATATTCTGTTAAGAATCTGTACAATAGTTTGTAATCAAACTAGAGCACTTGAGAACTCTTACTCAACCAAATAAGTTGTGCGGAATCTAAGTTATAAAGCAAAGAAGAACATACTTACTTTTAACTATTCGATTCGCTATTAATCGACTTTCAACGAGGTACAATAAACTCATCATACCTATGTTCCTTTTATAGAGTAAGGAACTCTATAAACCTTAGAATATTTTATAATGATAAGTATATCACACATGATATCTTATCAATATTCTAAACTATTAAGTATATCACATAAGATGTACTCTAACTATAACTATGACATATCTTTTCTAAAGATATATTCTTCCTAATCAATATAGTAGTACTTACAATATAACTAACAGTACTTGCTATGTACCGCGTTAACACTAACGACACTTGCCGACGCTAACAGTATTTGTACTTATACTAACGATACTTGGTACTTTACAAATAATTCCCAACAATCCTCCCCTAAACAAGAATGATAACTTGTTTTCTTCTTGTTTCTCTTGTGTACTAAATGTATTAAAATACATGTCTTTAGTCTTATTTTCAAACTTGAATTGAACTTGGTAATCTTCTATTTATATACAACTGAATGTAGCCAAACACTTTAAGCAGATCTTCTTCTGATAAGATAATATTCAAGTCTTCATGAATATCACCTTTGTCTTGAAATTACGATCTTCTTGTGTCTTGTAAACATTCTTTTTGCAGCAATTTTTTTTGTCATTTCATATGTCTTCTTTCCCTTTTTGTCATCATCAAATAGGAGTCTTCTGCATATAAAGCACCTATAAATCAACAATTCTGCTTGTGTCTTCTTACCTAAAATAAAACATGTTAGTGAAAACATTACGATGTTTTGTCGATATAATCTCTTTGTGTTTTGTCGATGAAGAACGTATAACTCGCAATACATTATGTAAAACGTTAAGGTTCTCGTAATCACTCAAGAATACATTTGTATACTTCTCTTGACACCTCCAAGATCACATTCAGCATGAATCACTCAAGGTATGAATAAACATGTCATTAACCTAACTAAGTGATCAAGGATTAATATTTTTTTAAAACTCACATTTAATCAAATGTGACAAAAGATTTTAATAAACTTTATTTTTAAGATAATATTTTATTAAAAAGAAAATATAAATTTGAATTTGGAATATTCCAAAGAATATTCTCTAAGGTATATTCCAAAGAATATTCTTTAATTTGAATTTGGCATTTCCAAATGCCAAAGGAATATTCTTTGAGGTATAAATGGTATTTCCCCACTAAAGGACAAAAATGTACAGTCTCCAAGCCGGAGGTTCCTTAAAGGAACCCGCGCTTCCTTATTGATAAGGAACCGCGGGGGAATTTATGGAACCACGGGTCTTTATAGCCGTTGCATTGTTGTCCTATAAATAGTGGATCGTTTCCAGCTTTTCTTTCAACCCATTTTGCACAGTTTCTTCAAAAACATCTATAAACTCCTTGATTAGTTAGTTTAGATTAATCTTGTTTAAGACGTGATTCTCTCCTTCAATCCTCTCATCCACTCAAGTGCAAAGAGGAGAACACTTTCATTACCATGTAGTGTTAGGTTCATAACATGATGAAGATATCTCCTTCTAGATCAAGTCATTGTTTTCCTACTATGTATATGTAGAAGATCCAAGTGTTGGGTTCACTTGGATGTGTTTGTAAGGGTAGAAGATCCAAGTGATGGGTATCTTTGGATTAGGTGTTAGTTGTGTAGATCCAAGTTTGTTAATAACTGGATATAGTGTTAGAGTCATAGATCTAAGTGTTGTGTGCTTAGATCTATACGGTTTATGTGTTTAGGTCATAAAACACAAGGTTTGTTATGTTGGGCCATAAAACATAACTAGTGTGAAGATCGGTGTAGATGGGTGTAGATTGGTCCTACCTAAGATTAGGACTCGACATATAGCCTTGTGTCAGAAAATGGTGAAGTAGGCAACGTTGTGTAGATTGGTCCTACCTAAGATTAGGACTCGACTTTTAGCTTAGAGTCAGAAATTGGATAAGCGACGTTGTGTATGGTTTCTCCACCTTAAGGAGTTTGTTGACTAGTGAAGTAACTCTCGAGTAAGGTGTACTCGAGGAGTGGAGTCGGGCGAAGAGGATCTTCGTGACCGAACCACTATAAATCATCGTTTCGGTACTTTCCTTTACATTTATGTGTTTACTCTTATTGATGCATTTATATGTTGTTGTGTGTTGTGTGCATATCATAATCTAAACATGTAAGTTGCAGAAAAGCTATGACTTAGTACATGTGTGCTTTATGTTTAGATTATGGTCAAGTGTACATCACTTAGTCTAAACGTCCTAGTTGCGGAAAAGCTTATGCTTAGTACGTGTGTGCTTAGTGTTTAGACTATTGCTTGATGTACTCTTGATTTGATGTGCTTGTGTGTTTTCTTACTTGTAGTATTTATCTTTCAATCAAAAACATCTCATATCTAGTCAAGCTTGATCGAGAATTTGATACGAAGGATTGTTTAAGATCAACATGTAATAAATAGCCTAGTTCACTGTCGGCATTTCCTTAAAGGGACACGCGGTTCTTTAGTGATAACGAACCGCGAACATGTTTAAAGAACCGCGCACAGTGAGTTATGCGAAATGTTTTGAAAAAGTAACTAGAAACTATTCAACCCCCCTTCTAGTTTCTACAATTGGTATCAGAGCATGGTTATTCAAGATGTTTGAAGTATATTGTACTTTGAAGCTTGGATCGATCTTTGCTCTCGTTTTCAAAACAAATGGTTTTTAAAAATGAAATTGGTTTTTAAAAATATAGACGATCTTTGTATCAAATTGTTCATCAAGAGTGATTAATTATGAAATGTGTTTTGTTGTTTCATTCGTACAAGTTTTGGTGTTAAATAAACTTCGTATAATAGCTTGATAACAAATCTTTTCATGTTTGGAAGTATAAAAATATTGTGTGTCATAATTAACTCTAAAATACGAGTCCTATGTGTCTAAAATGATTTTTTAGAGTCCTAAGTCTTTCAAAAATGTTACCAAATGATTTTGCCCAAAAAGACAATTTTTGCCTACTGACCGTGGTTCTTTATCTGTTCCCCGAGGTTCCTTATCAATAAGGAACCGCAGTCAGTCCGACACAGATTTTTGCAAACTTTGAAAAATCATATAAAATCAACCGTAAGTCCGTAGAAGTTGTGCCACCTGTCATTTCGAGCGTAATTGAATTTAATTTCTATTAAAAATGCTTCCAAAGCTTTATTAAAACTTTAAAATTTTGATGTTTTCTAAGTTCCATACTTTATCCAAAGTATCGAGCGTCGGTTTGTCGTAAAACTTGTGTTTTACTCTTTTCTATTAAGTTGGATATCTCTTGTTGATATATATTTGAAAATTGATATATTTATAAAGTGTTGAACTTAATTAAATTTTGAAATGGGTCAAAAACTATTTTCAAATAAAATCAAGCTATGCATACTTTGGTGTATCTAACACTCAAAACAAAGACGAATGCTTTGGTGCTTTTTCTTTTGTCTTTGGACATTCTTAAGTGATCATTACTATTGGTAGTAGTGTTAATTAGTTGTCTATTTATGTGTGCATTGCATATAGGATTAACATCTCTTGGTTTACAAATGTTACATAAACATTTTGTACACCTTGGCATGTTCTTTAACACTTTTAGGTTTGAAAGCTTTGGGAGCTTGTCAAATCTATTGATGTGGGTCGTCTTACTCGATCATTGTGTTATTAGTTCAAGTAGATTAATGTCTGACTATAAAACATGAAACACCCTTTCAAAATCTTAGCTATTTTCTCTTAAAGGAGTGTTTATGGGAATCAAGAAAGATTTCAATTAAATATCAATTCATTATTCAAACTATGATGGTAAATTTACCGAATCTAATTGACATGTTTTTAAGTGTAGACATAAATATGGTTTATTAATAATATACATTGGATCATAACTCACACTTGTGTTGATGATGGTATATTGAATCTACTTGTTCAAATTATTAGACATATTGTTTAATAATTGCTTAAAATGCACAATGGAGTCGGTTTGACAACTTGGATGTTTCATCCAAAATACTCAAGTAATTTACATTGCAATGCAATTTGTAAATGTGTCATTTCTAAAAGACCAATCAAGAGTGTTACTTTGTTTTGTGTAAACGTTGTTTATACACTTCAAAGTTATTGGCCTCAAGTTCTATTAAGGCAAATAACCTTAACTAGACTTATTTGACAAGATATGAAATGGTGCATTCTTTACCCTCATTAGGTTGTGCATTGTGTCGTCATACACTTTTCATTCTTGCTACACTTTATTAGACAAATGTAGGAATTACATTTTGTCTAACTTGAGAATGACTACTAGAGAATTTATGCACTAGAATCTTAATTTGACCTAACGGTTGAATTACTTCCATGTGGGAAGTTGCATTATTTTATAACTCATAAAAGCGGTCATGCTTAATTGAGCACCTCTAGTGATAGCCTCATACTCATTCTCCAAATTGATTAAATGGCTCTTCCTAAATATGACTAATGATAGTTTACTTTGATGAACTTTGTATGTCATTAGGAGTCTTTTTCTTTTGTAGCCATTAGGTTTTTCTTAGCTTTCCTCCTACGTGCTAATTAAACCTATGTGTTTTTCCTTTGTGTGTGTTCTAGTTTTTATTGTTCTTTAGCATAACTTTATGATAAGTTAGACTAGAACATTAAGATTTGCCGAATTGGAAAAATTCCCTTATCATCCTAAACACGCCCTCTGTGGGCGGTTCTTTATAGAGACCGCGACTCCATATCGATATGGAACCGTCGGTGGAGAAAAGGAACTGCGGACAGTTACCTTAAAAAAACAGGTTTTCTAAAACTTCCCAATTGTTCCATCACCCTTTGGAATCCTTGTTTCAAACCTTTGGTCACTCCTAAAATATCTTGTGCTTTCTCCTCTTAACCCAAAGCATTTTGAAATCTCTTTCACACCAAAGCAAAATGTATTTTTCACAAATGAAAGCCTTCATTATCCACTATTATCTAAATTCTCTTTCAATCCAAACTCACCAAAGAACACACCAAATTAAATCTTTTCTCCTTCTAAGAAAATTGATTTTGGAAAATCTCTTTTTTACCACTTCCCTTTTGTGTTCTTACTCCATCACATGATTATTTCATGCATCATGGAACATATTGTCATTGTTGTCAATATCAACATCTTGTCATGTCTTATATCTATGAGGAGTTGAATTACAAGATTATCACCAAGCCTTATCCACCAAATTCCGCCACCACTTTGCCTTTCATTTAAGCATGTGAATTGCTTATTGCTAAGACATCTAATTTAAGCAAATCTTAGAATTCTAGTGTAACTAAGATTAAAATTATGCTTATGTTGTAGGCTTATGTTTCATACATCTTTGTATGATCTTTATTTTCTTGTATTTTCCTTTCATGTTTTTCAACATGATTTGTCTTTAGGTCTTGGATCTAGTTTTCCTTGTGATCTTCCCTTTCTTCTTTATTTTCTCACTTGATTGTCAAGGAAGGTTAGATCTTAATCTAATTCCTATCCTAGTAAGATTGACAACATAAATATTTCTTTCGAAATATTCATGTAAATTTAACTTGCAATTGCAATTGTTAAAAGTCATATCCGAAGCATTGACTTTCAAGCCATTTAGCAACTTTTGTTAAATTGTTTGACCAAGTGATTTTCTTTTGAGTCGATAATTGTTTTTGGACAACCACTGTCCACTGTTCCTCAAATAACCTAGCGGCTCATTTTTGATAATGAACCACAGACTTTTTTAACGAACCACGGCCAGTGAGTCCCTTTTGTTCGTTTTGTTTTTTTTTTCTCTTTTGTCCACTTTTCTTGAAGATTCCTTCCTTTCTTCTCTTTTGAGTTTCTTCTCACGTTTTCTTTCAAGACTTCACTATCACCTAATAAGGTATAGTATTTTTTGAATTATTTTGTGATTTTATCCTTGTTGAGTCTCTCTTGATTTATTTTAATCATGCCTCTCTAAGTTGAGTCTCTCTCTTCTATCCTTTCTAAACTAAGTCAAGTCGAGCCTCACACTTTCCTCGTCATATAATTGTTCTTTGAACATTCACAATGATTGAGAAGAGCTACGAAACTTTAAGCATGTAACACCCCCACAAATGCTATGCGCAGCGGAACTACAACATTGGGTGCTACGTAGTTATCATCACACACAAGCTATTTCGAACGACTCAAAGAGACATAGAAATTTAAACATAAATTAAAGATTGTTTAAAACAACAAATTCTACTGTTTTCCAAACCCCAAAAATAATATAAAACAGAGTTTGCGTTTTGGTCCCCACTGAATCCCAACCCAAAAATACAATTTTCGTTCACATGACATAAAATGAAATATTCAAGTGCTAAAAGGGAGGAAAAACAAAGTAGTCCGCCAAGCCACAACAACTTCCATCCTCGCATGCTCCACTGCTATCAAACCTGATTACCTGAAACACATGCTTAAAATCGTCAACACAAAGGTTGAGCGAATCTATAGGTTTATCAAAACATCAGTTGAACATAAGTGTTAAAAACCAATCATGATCATTCAATAGCATTGTGGCCATACAATCTATTATTCAAGGATATGACAATTGTGTTTAAGCTCATGACACTAAACCGTTAACTCAATCACCCGCGTAATAATTACCGGCGTGATTCAGATGAAACCATGGCCCCTAATAAGGCATCAGTTGCAATTATACCTTATCTCTTATCACAAATTATCCGTCCGCAGGGGGTATCAACGTACTAGCCCTCGTCTCGGATAGGGTAGTCAACCCCATAGTACTATCACTTTGTATAAGCGGCTATTTCCCCCTTCGCAAGGGCAAGACAATAGTTAATAGTTCATGAAATTAGGGTCTTTTGCAACTAGGTACTCAACACAATTTCAAGGCAACATTCGGGTCCAACAATCATTCATGACTTATGTTCATTTTCCTTTAAATAGCATGTATCCCCCTCGCGGGTAAAATCATTTGAAATAAGTAAAGAGCGAGGCTATAGACTCACCTTATATAACAAGTAGTCGATAGTTTGAGAGACGGTCACTGACGACGATACGGATGCCCGGGTAAATCAACACCTATCAAACCAAATAACGCGTAATGAGTAATCTCATTTTAAAATCTTATGGTACTGTATAAAATACATAAATACTAGTCACTTGTGACAATTACCACTCACACCAAAACAAAACGACAAGTGTTACTTGTTTTATACCATTTGTCCTCACTACTAACGTTATCCATTTTTACTCATTTTCACCGATACTTACCGAAAGTACGGACTATTTTACTCTACTTAACCATTTTTATAAAATTTAACAAAATTCTCAAAAATACTATAAGACCTGTAGAAAACACATATTTAATCCCAATAAAAGTTTTTACTTCTACGACTCATTACTCAATACTTTTCCAAAAACTACGTTTTTCGGACTGAAATTGTACTTTGACCAAGTCAGACTAATTTGACCCGTTTAAAATACTCCATTGACCCATTTGACACCTAAGTCCTATAATAGACTCAAATGTGCAGGTTTGACACCAAAATTCAGCCCTTGACCATTTACCAAACTAGACTTATAGTCCCCGGGATTTGACCTAAACCAAGCATAATTTCGGATTATGACGGTTTTCATCTCCCGGTACACGAATTTCAAAACGTCGTAACTTTTGACTCGTTAGGAGTCGTAAGCTCTACCTTATACCAAATCGAAGCTAAGAAGATGCTCTACAAATCTATCCTATCCACAAGACCTGTTTTCAAAATAATTTTTACCAAAATGCCTTAAACTTTCTGCCCAAAATCAACCATACCAAAATCACACTAACGCTCGTTTCTAAACCCATCTATCATCACTAGACATCATCCTAAGCATCCCTAATCACAACCAAACAATGTTTTCAGTCCTAAACCCCTATTGATCATCGACCTCATAAAACCAAAATCATAAAACAAACATGCAATGTGTTTAACCCATTCAAACACACCCAAAACATCATTATAAACACAAACCCATGACATTTCATCAAACACCTTGAACACACCCAAAACCCTCAAAAATTCGTGGCTTTTTTGGGCTGTAGAACACACAAATCATAACCCCCATTAAGTTTTATGGATGATTCATCCTTATAAACACATGAATTAAGCATTTGTACCATTTAATTAGACCAAAATCCCTTTTTGAAAAATCATAAATTTTTGGAAAGATTAAGTGAATGCATGTTGAAATTGATTGTGGAAAAACACTTACAATTGATAATAAGAATGTGGTCTAAACTTGGATTTGATCAAAATCAAAAAGGAAAAATTTTGGTGGTGGTGGAGGGTTGAAGGCCGACGGCTAGGAGAGAGGAGGAGGAAGGAGAGAAAAAATTTTTTGAATGATTTTTGTGTGTGTGTGTTTACTCCTTTCCTTTTTGTAAAGTTTTAAGGGGCTTGTTTTGTCATTTTGGTTTTCTTTTGGCCTCACTTATAAACGACTCCAATATTTGTAGGAAACGACTTATTAGTCGACTTAAAACTTTACGGAAGTCGGGGGTCGCCCCGAACACTCAAAATTACTTTTAAATGGTTCAAACGCACACAAAACGAATATACACATGGTTCCGACTCGACTTAACACGTAATAAGAATAAAATCTCGAAAAACTCAAATATCGATCAATCGATAATAAAATGTAAGTTTTGGGCATCCGTCGGTATCGTAGTCGTTATCGGTTCTTCTTAAATCGTCAAACGTTAAATTACGACCGTAAACGTCGGTTTCAACTTAAACCGTCAAATATATAACAAACGAAATTTCTTAAAAATTTAAAAAATATTCGTAAAATAGGATTAAATAAATGACGTTGGGCTCGGGATATCACATCCACAAGTGAGTCGCAACTTAAGAGAGATGCTCATACTGAACAACTCTTGAGACAATAACTTAGCATCATACGACACTTTCACGGGTGTTACATCCTCCCCTCCTTAAGGGAGCGACGTCCCGGCGCTCTCTGGTTCTTATACTCGCATTTCGTACTACTAGGAAGATAAGGGTACTTCTTCGTAAAGAGGTCTTTACGTTCCGATATGGACTTCGGTTCACGTCTCGGGTTCTATCACACCTTCACCATAAGGATTATACCTTGCTTCAATCTCTCAACATCTCGATCCATGATCTCCACTTCAAGTTCTCAAATTCTTCCTACGGTTATCAACCCATCTCTTACCACAACTTCTCGCAGTTAACAAGTGATTCTAAATCTGCACCATCTCTTCCGTAGTCTCTCGAATCCTCTCAAGTCCATTCAACTTACTTTTTCCTACTTCATTCTATCCAACTGGTGATCTACATTTTCACCAACATAATTCTTCAAATGTTGCAGCTTCACGGCTAACATGATAAATGTCGTTGTACAAAGGTACTACTAACGGCAATGGTCGATCTCAACAACTATCAAAATCAATCACACACGTTCGGAGCATGTCTTCCAACTTTCGAATCGCCCTTTCACTTGGTTCATCATCTCATAAAAACAACTATCACAAAATAAAATCGCACGGGTCACACATAACCCCATCGAAAACGTTCAGAATATACAAGACGAAGTAATTATTACTAGTCGTACAAAATCATCTTATCGCAATATTAGGTACATACAAACCTATTCCGTCAAAACGAATTCATCGATACGGAATCATCCGACGTATACATAACTCTCTCGAAAACGTCACAATCCAATCAAATACAAAATCCATTATGAAACACATACCACCAAATTACGACATGTTTGCAAAATAGCCAAACCATGCCAAGTAAAATAAGTTCAATCAAGTTAACTCATGCTTGCTAATCAGCCAAGCCATGATAAAATAAGAATATTCGACATATTTCTCGGATGAGTCTAGTTAAAAGAAGATTGCAAGTTAAAGAAGGTTCACGAGCTTGCTAGCTATGGATGCATATCCATAAGGAAAGAAAAATACATACATATGTCATCGCAGGGCGCTCACCCATGGATTCATACACAAAAGATATTACAAGAACACCATATCACTTTCGTCCCAAACGTGGTCAAAATCTCAATAAGCATCATCGTTCACAGTATATAAAAAAATATACATATATATTTCATGGCACGTGTTCTCCATGATCGGACTTCATTGGACAATGTCATCTCAAGTTCCCACAACTTACGATCACTCGACTAGATCACATACAACATAAACACATAAAAGACAAGGGTTCACCATAAAAACATCAACTATGGCTATCTATCGTTTAACCATCGATAATCAAGGATGGTTGAGTCAAGCAAAGAGGATTCCTCACTTAAATAAACGAAAACGACAATGGAATTGTCTTCCAATTACTGATGCACAGTTGGTAAACTTCAACAATTTATCATGTGTCGTTAATCATATCAAAAGAACGAGAAAAGAAAATATATAAGGTACGATACATTCGATGTAGGAGAAATCGTCGTCATTCTCCTCAGAGTCACTTGAACTCTGATTTCCTCTACTTTGGCAGTCTTCTATTCTTGTTTAAAATTTCTTCTCAGTGTCGGTACGAGTCCCTTTTGTATTTCATCAACACCCTCGTGATTCCGATGAAATTCGCACGTTACACACACACATAAAAACATTTTCCAAAATTACTCGGTCACAGTGACTTACTAAGTCAACGCCAAACAAAAGAAAAGATTTTAAAGAACACAAGAAAATTCAAAAATTTTCTTTAAGAATCAAAGAAATTACGACTACTTGCAAACATGATCCACCATTTTAAAAGAAACGTTCTCATCCAAACGTTCATCAAAACACTATAAGTTTCAAGATGACCAATTTGTTTTACACGATCGTGCCCTTCCTAAACTATGCATAATTAGCCAGATCATGCATACTTAAGGATCAAGCAACAACAACCAACAAAACAGGACTCTTCCCGAATTATGCATAGTTAGCTAAGCTGTGCATAATTGAGGATCGAGTGACGACACAAACATTATTATTACATACCAAATATGACTACGAAAGTTTTCGACCTAATCTTCAAAATAATTAAACCATTTGAAATGAAATTTGAAATGGGAAAATATTGTTACCATCGTTTTAAGAAACACATTAAACATTTTTCATACACTTTGAAAACATATTTTTGCTTTGCCTTTTTATGAGAAAATAAATAAATAATTAAATAAAGAAATCGACACCCTTTACATTTGGTTGAACGAACCATTTGACACACTCATACACATTTTCAAAATAGACTATTCACAAAATAACGGTAAGGTGGTTCAAGATTAGAGATCATTGCAAGCACAACAAGTAATAAAGTCAAAAATCAATGAGATCGAACGAGGTAAACGAGCAATATAATTGCCAACTAAAATTAACTACATCAGAAACGAAAATACTTCAAATATATGACAAAAGTCTCGGGATAACAACAGCGATCTACGAATACATGGAGTAAAAATTGAATATCACACAAGCGTCAAAAATAAAACAACGCTCATAATTCCCATCGTCTCGAGTTGCACACACATTCCACCAAGGGCATACGGGAAGAGGAAAATAATCACTTGGTCGAATAGAATTAATTTCACCAGGAATATCGAGTTCTTTCACCTCTACAATTCGGTAAAGCGGCTTCGCCTCCTCGCTTTTGTTCGATATAAATAAGTAGCCAATTTAGTGAAGATTTATAGAATCATTCAAGTAAATACAGAATTTTAGGTTCCATTAACCGAAAGAAGAAAAGTTACGACGTCCATGAACATGACAAAAATATACCGGGTGACATACCCTCATCATCAAGTAATAGCGAAGTAGTATTTTAAAAATAAATAACGGTTTCATACCATAGACAATATTAAAATAAACAATTACATGACTACTCGAGCTCAGATATAGACTCGCAAAGTCGAAGAAGAGATGTCGTACGATCGAACCATCGTGACTCAAAACATTATATATACATCTTTATTAAATAATATACAAGTAGGCGTGTGTTGTATAATCCAGTTGCGTATAATAATTAGTGTTACCTTGTACATTGTAAAACCGAACATTTACACATTTTTAATTTGTGTTACACCATTAAAGAATTTATACCTTTCATTTTCCAATCTTTACAACGTTTTCATTTCTGGAAAAATTTCAATCTCTCGGAAATTATTAACATTAGTAGATGCGGTGACTCGGTTATCATAATTGACAAATCATTAAGTTTGAAAATCTCCATACTTGTGTCAAAATCTCGTTAATGTTCATATCTTAAGTACCAAAACGTATACGGTAAGAATTTTCCAAGTTTTACGTTTTTATTATTATGACTTATCTCATTACGTATATACAAATATCCAAAATAACTCAATCTAGTCCAATTAACTCTTAAAATCAACTTTTGACTTTTTATTATACATAAGTCTTCCTTAAAACTGGTTTGTTAAATCACATTCGCGCACTTCGACTCAAATGATAAGGAGGTTTCACGTAGTATTATTTCGGATAATTACTGATTTTAGTCGAGACTTGAATCTCAAAAATAATAATAATACAATAATATAATAATTAATCAGAAATGCTTATTTCAATAATTTAAAAATGTAGAAAATTCGACTTTTAATCCTTAGCCCATTATCAAACGGTTTTAAAATTTACACATCTCACAGCGGAATAAAACAAAAGTTTTTTCAAACGATTTTAAACAAGCATCATCGAGTTATGCATAGTGATTCTCCATAACGACAATTTAATAAACAAATGATTCCCAATGACGTTCCATCAATATTTAATAATTTCTTTCAAGCGTTAGAATTTTTCACTTATAGTGTATATTCCGATTTTATCCCAGTTTATTCACTACAACAAGTGACGAGTTCTAGTTTATACCAATGCATACGTAAACATAACCTTATGTTTAAAATAAAACAAATTTTACAAAGGTTCTAGCTCCAAAACACATGCCCACATCTTCTACTCATGTTTTATATTACAAGATACGTCAAAAGTTTATTACATTGACCCGAAAATTAATTCATAATAAATCCAAGTTATATATACTCAATAGTCATATCGTAAATTTTATTACAAACTCCCTTTTTAAATTATATTAAACAAAATCTTAACAATTTCATCACAAGCTTCTAGTATTAAATTATTAATATATAAAAACAAGGATTTTACGAGTAGTATAAATTACTTATTATGATATACCAACCAAGGTTGTAGGAAAAATAATTTCATTTTATCACTTTACTCTCTATAAGAGTTTTACTTTTTACAAGACACATCATAAGTCATTTTTGTCCAAAAGTTTCATTCACCATTTATTTAATATGTAAAACACTTTATGTTTAAACCATTTAATCAACAAAGTTTAGTGCTTACTTAACTCACACAAATGCCGGACCTCGTCATGTAAAATATTAACTTCAAAATAATGAAACAACAAAACAAAATGAAATAAATGGAACGAGAATACGTATGTCAACTAAATGTTGTTATCGGCCTCGGATGAGCCTCGAAATCGTACTCCACAAAATTAACACAAAAACCAACCAAATTCCAAGTTATCGCGATTGATCACAACACCAGTCTATTTTAAAACACATCTTAAAATTCAAGTAGAATAGTAAACCACGATTAAATGGCAACACGCCTCAACCACGTTTTATAACACACACAAATGTGATTCGTTGCTACGATGTACGCATCGTTGATTATACTTCGTCTATATTATAGTTACGCCAACTATCATATCAAACCCATAAGGAATAAAGAAAATAAAGTAATACGTAAGTAAATTACGTTTCAAAAGAAAATGTCCAAAATGACACATCACGGTGCGATAACGACAATCGGGATCAATCTAGTCAGTATACAATATGTTACGAAGCGTTATTTACGTATCTAGAGTATCAAACGAGGTTCATATTTGGTTATCCGAACAATGAATTAATTATCAAGATTGATAATTTGCGGTAAGGCCGAATTCTCAACAAAACCGCATTATAACATGTACGATAATCACTCAAGGACCATTGCTTCAAGTGCAATGCCTTTAAATACCATAGTATATACATACTTATACATACAACCATTCCTACATACACGTAGGATTACAACGCGGTGTTGCCATGTAATGCAATGTAGCCCGTTATGCCAATTACATGCAACATATACGATAATCTTTACAAGAATTTGCAAATTACGATGATAAGTACTCAACGTACAAAACAATATATCTCAATATATATCAAAGTATTTACTTACTAAATACTAGGGAATTCATATCAATTTCGAGGGATACATCTAAAATATAAAGCAATGCTAAAGAATTCTTACCGGAGCCATGCAGGATAGTTGTGTGCTTGGACAATTTCTTACGACACCAAAAGTTATAGTTTAGGATTTTTCAAAATGACCTAGTTCTCTATAACTCATGGCTCTGATTACCAATCTGTAACACCCCCCACAAATGCTATGCGCAGCGGAACTACAACATTGGATGCTACGTAGTTATCATCACACACAAGCTATTTCGAACGACTCAAAGAGACATAGAAATTTAAACATAAATTAAAGATTGTTTAAAACAACAAAGTCTACTGTTTTCCAAACCCCAAAAATAATATAAAACAGAGTTTGCGTTTTGGTCCCCACTGAATCCCAACCCAAAAATACAATTTTCGTTCACATGACATAAAATGAAATATTCAAGTGCTAAAAGGGAGGAAAAACAAAGTAGTCCGCCAAGCCACAACAACTTCCATCCTCGCATGCTCCACTGCTATCAAACCTGATTACCTGAAACACATGCTTAAAATCGTCAACACAAAGGTTGAGCGAATCTATAGGTTTATCAAAACATCAGTTGAACATAAGTGTTAAAAACCAATCATGATCATTCAATAGCATTGTGGCCATACAATCTATTATTCAAGGATATGACAATTGTGTTTAAGCTCATGACACTAAACCGTTAACTCAATCACCCGCGTAATAATTACCGGCGTGATTCAGATGAAACCATGGCCCCTAATAAGGCATCAGTTGCAATTATACCTTATCTCTTATCACAAATTATCCGTCCGCAGGGGGTATCAACGTACTAGCCCTCGTCTCGGATAGGGTAGTCAACCCCATAGTACTATCACTTTGTATAAGTGGCTATTTCCCCCTTCGCAAGGGCAAGACAATAGTTAATAGTTCATGAAATTAGGGTCTTTTGCAACTAGGTACTCAACACAATTTCAAGGCAACATTCGGGTCCAACAATCATTCATGACTTATGTTCATTTTCCTTTAAATAGCATGTATTAAGTTGCGACTCACTTGTGGATGTGATATCCCGCGCCCAACGTCATTTATTTAATCCTATTTTACGAATATTTTTGAAATTTTTAAGAAATTTCGTTTGTTATATATTTGACGGTTTAAGTTGAAACCGTCGTTTACGGTCGTAATTTAACGTTTGACGATTTAAGAAGAACCGATAACGACTACGATACCGACGGATGCCCAAAACTTACATTTTATTATCGATTGATCGATATTTGAGTTTTTCGAGATTTTATTCTTATTACGTGTTAAGTCGAGTCAGAACCATGTGTATATTCGTTTTGTGTGCGTTTGAACCATTTAAAATTAATTTTGAGTGTTCGGGGCGACCCCCGACTTCCGTAAAGTTTTAAGTCGACTAATAAGTCGTTTCCTGCAAATATTGGAGTCGTTTACAAGTGAGGCCAAAAGAAAACCAAAATGACAAAACAAGCCCCTTAAAACTTTACAAAAAGGAAAGGAGTAAACACACACACACAAAAATCATTCAAAAATTTTTTTCTCTCCTTCCTCCTCCTCTCTCCTAGCCGTCGGCCTTCAACCCTCCACCACCACCAAAATTTTTCCTTTTTGATTTTGATCAAATCCAAGTTTAGACCACATTCTTATTATCAATTGTAAGTGTTTTTCCACAATCAATTTCAACATGCATTCACTTAATCTTTCCAAAAATTTATGATTTTTCATAAAGGGATTTTGGTCTAATTAAATGGTACAAATGCTTAATTCATGTGTTTATAAGGATGAATCATCCATAAAACTTAATGGGGGTTATGATTTGTGTGTTCTACAGCCCCAAAAAGCCACGAATTTTTGAGGTTTTTGGGTGTGTTCAAGGTGTTTGATGAAATGTCATGGGTTTGTGTTTATAATGATGTTTTGGGTGTGTTTGAATGGGTTAAACACATTGCATGTTTGTTTTATGATTTTGGTTTTATGAGGTTGATGATCAATAGGGGTTTAGGACTGAAAACATTGTTTGGTTGTGATTAGGGATGCTTAGGATGATGTCTAGTGATGATAGATGGGTTTAGAAACGAGCGTTAGTGTGATTTTGGTATGGTTGATTTTGGGCAGAAAGTTTAAGGCATTTTGGTAAAAATTATTTTGAAAACAGGTCTTGTGGATAGGATAGATTTGTAGAGAATCTTCTTAGCTTCGATTTGGTATAAGGTAGAGCTTACGACTCCTAACGAGTCAAAAGTTACGACGTTTTGAAATTCGTGTACCGGGAGATGAAAACCGTCATAATCCGAAATTATGCTTGGTTTAGGTCAAATCCCGGGGACTATAAGTCTAGTTTGGTAAATGGTCAAGGGCTGAATTTTGGTGTCAAACCTGCACATTTGAGTCTATTATAGGACTTAGGTGTCAAATGGGTCAATGGAGTATTTTAAACCGGTCAAATTAGTCCGACTTGGTCAAAGTACAATTTCAGTCCGAAAAACGTAGTTTTTGGAAAAGTATTGAGTAATGAGTCGTAGAAGTAAAAACTTTTATTGGGATTAAATATGTGTTTTCTACAGGTCTTATAGTATTTTTGAGAATTTTGTTAAATTTTATAAAAATGGTTAAGTATAGTAAAACAGTCCGTACTTTCGGTAAGTATCGGTGAAAATGAGTAAAAATGGATAACGTTAGTAGTGAGGACAAATGGTATAAAACAAGTAACACTTGTCGTTTTGTTTTGGTGTGAGTGGTAATTGTCACAAGTGACTAGTATTTATGTATTTTATACAGTACCATAAGGTTTTAAAATGAGATTACTCATTACGCGTTATTTGGTTTGATAGGTGTTGATTTACCCGGGCATCCGTATCGTCGTCAGTGACCGTCTCTCGAACTATCGACTACTTGTTATATAAGGTGAGTCTATAGCCTCGCTCTTTACTTATTTCAAATGATTTTACCCGCGAGGGGGATACATGCTATTCAAAAGAAAAATGAACATAAGTCATGAATGATTGTTGGACCCGAATGTTGCCTTGAAATTGTGTTGAGTACCTAGTTGCAAAAGACCCTAATTTCATGAACTATTAACTATTGTCTTGCCCTTGCGAAGGGGGAAATAGCCGCTTATACAAAGTGATAGTACTATGGGGTTGACTACCCTATCCGAGACGAGGGCTAGTACGTTGATACCCCCTGCGGACGGATAATTTGTGATAAGAGATAAGGTATAATTGCAACTGATGCCTTATTAGGGGCCATGGTTTCATCTGAATCACGCCGGTAATTATTACGCGGGTGATTGAGTTAACGGTTTAGTGTCATGAGCTTAAACACAATTGTCATATCCTTGAATAATAGATTGTATGGCCACAATGCTATTGAATGATCATGATTGGTTTTTAACACTTATGTTCAACTGATGTTTTGATAAACCTATAGATTCGCTCAACCTTTGTGTTGACGATTTTAAGCATGTGTTTCAGGTAATCAGGTTTGATAGCAGTGGAGCATGCGAGGATGGAAGTTGTTGTGGCTTGGCGGACTACTTTGTTTTTCTTTCCTTTTAGCACTTGAATATTTCATTTTATGTCATGTGAACGAAAATTGTATTTTTGGGTTGGGATTCAGTGGGGACCAAAACGCAAACTCTGTTTTATATTATTTTTGGGGTTTGGAAAACAGTAGACTTTGTTGTTTTAAACAATCTTTAATTTATGTTTAAATTTCTATGTCTCTTTTAGTCGTTCGAAATAGCTTGTGTGTGATGATAACTACGTAGCACCCAATGTTGTAGTTCCGCTGCGCATAGCATTTGTGGGGGTGTTACAAAGCATGTAGTTTATCGTATGCTAAACACCATCGATATTGGTCTTTCTATTCTTTGGCTTATTTGATCTCTTTCTCTATATCACTGAGTCATCTTTTTGTTGTCGACATTCATAAGCATCCTTGCCTATAATGTCTTATATCTTGTATTTTTCTTAAGCGTTGATTTATTCTCGCTTTGTTTTTCTTTATTTATGTACCTTGATTCCTGACTTAAAGCTTTTGGAGTTTTCTAAAGGAATTATTTTCAAGGTCACAATGTCTTTGGTTTGAGATTTTTCGTCATTTTCGTTGTTGAGAATTGATTGCGGTTAAAATTTACAATTGAATTGGGTGATTCCAACAATTCTAAGCTTTTAACCTTTTGAGAGGATCTTGGTTAAATCTTGAATTTTCTTGGGTGATTCCAAAATTCTAAGCTTTTAACCTTGTGACATATTATCATTACAATTGGTATGGATGTTTCTTCTCTACCTCTATTCCATCAAGTGTGATTTGATCTTTTCAAAATCCTCTCCTTGGACTTTTTATTTTTTTGGATTGATAGCATCGCTAATAACTGAAAAATTGATTGTTCGTTTCTCTCACGACTCGATTCGAATTGACAAAAGGTTTAACGTGTGACTCAGTCGTTCTTGGTTGATAAAAAGAAGGATTGTTTATCTATTTTAAACTAAAAATCAAAACTTGAAAATATAAAATAAAGTAAAAACAAGTTAAAAATAAATAAAGCAAATTTGAGATTTAATAAAAAGTAAAATTTAAAAATAAAATAAAACAAAACACTTTAAAATAAATCTTGACAAAATTGGTGGGAAAAATACAAATTTGAAAATAATTCGGGAAACAAAACTTCAAAATATAATTCAGAAAACCAAAAATGCAGCTAAGTCGGAATGTAATTTAAACAACTAATTCGGAATAAGTTCTCAAAAGTAATTCGGAAAACATGTTTAACATTCAATTCGGAATAAATGTGCTATTGAAAGTAATTCGAAAAATTAAGTTTGGACCTAGTTCGGAATGCATAAAACAAACGTAATTCGGAATATGAAGAATGTAACTCAATTCGGAATAATTTGTTAACCTATAATTAGGAATCCCTTTTATTGTATGTAATTCGGAATGGAGAATTATATCCTAATTCGAAAAAAAACAAACTTAATCCTAATTCGAAATATCAAGAAAATTAACCTAATCCGGAATGCAATGTTTTCTGTAATTGGAAAAACAAAATGAATCTAATTCGGATAAAGAGGGTTCTGATGAGTCGGATAAAATGAAAATAAGCTAAAACCAAATAAGCAATTAACCGAAAATTAAGCCAAACTAATTTTTAGAAAAAGCTAAATAAGACACAAATAAAAAACATCTAAAAACACCAAATAAGCAAAATTTATAAAATCAACTTTAAAAACATTAAAATACCAAATCCACTTAATTAAAAATAAGCTAAACTCAAAATAATCAATAAGCACAATAAACTAAAACCATCAACCACATCAAAAACCTTAAGAACAATGGAATAAGCACTTCACTCAAATAAGCAGATCAACCAAACTACATGATTAAGCAAATCAAACACAAGATTTAAAACAAGAAAGGAAGAATGAGAAATATAAAAAAGCTTGAATTAAAGATGAAGATTAAGATTCAACAAAACAAGATTAAAGATGAAAAGATTGAAAAACTTGAAAGAAAGCTAGAAAGAGAAAGTAAATTACACCTACTCCTACTCCTAAACTAATCTATCTAATTTATCTAATGATTACAAATGATTGAAAATGAACTATTTATAGTGGAGGAGTAATGTGGTGTTGTTGCTTCCTTCTTTCTCTTTGCCTTCTCGTATTTTTAGTTAATTCGTCTTTCTCGACTTTGTCTCAGGATTTGTCGAATGATAAAATGAACTCGTCTTCTAATTTTATTTTTTTATTAGATTTGGTTCTTTGACTTTGTTAAACTTCCGTCTTTGGTATTTTTCTTCGATAAATCTTAAGAATAGGCCTTTGACTTTCGTTCTTTTTGCACTTTTGATCTTTTGACTTCGTCTATTGTCTTTTTCTTCGATAAAAGCCCGTGAAAGCTCGTGTTTTCTTCCTTTTTCATATTTTGGTCCTAAAACACAATAAAAATACAAACCACACATAATTCCGACTTTTACGACATTAAACACACGTTTTGGTCTCGTTTTTATTTGTTTTAAGTGGTAAAAGGATAAGTGTTTTCACACTTATTAAATCCCCTACACTTGACCATTGCAATGACCTCATGCAATGCATTAGTTACAAAGAAAAATTTATATTTTCCTCATAATTAACCCACCTTGGCCTTTATTAAATACTACGACACTAAGGAAACTAAAAAGATAGAAAATTTCAAAATGTTTGAAGGAAGAAACTTGTAAAGAAATCTAAGACTTACATTAGGGCTTTGATGTCATGAATATTAATCACCCTCAAGTTTCACGTTCCCCATACCAAGCTTAATAATGAGATCATTGTTATTATAAGTTAGTAAAGGTCACACTTACTCATGTGGCTCAATTATTCACTTCCCTTATTCATAGGGGTATCTCTTATATTTTATTTTTGTCTTGAATGATCACGAGGATGCATTGTTGACTTATTTCGATAATTTATTTAGGCCGAAAATAAAGTAGGACGATTTAATCAATAGTAAGCTAAAGGACAAAATCTTTTAAAATTGCTTCTCGAAACCTCATAAAGTTCATATCTTGGCAAAACTCGTTTCACGATTTGAGACCTTCCTCGGATCGATATTTGGCATTTACTTCATACTTTGAATCTTGAGAGTCGTTCTTGAAATAATGGTCTTCTCTTCATATTAGGAATTTCTTCACTTGAAGTTTTTGAGAGATTCTTCAAACTTGGACCACGAGTTCTTCATTTTTCTCCAATCTTTATTTGGGATTTTGATATACAACGATTCGCCTCCTTTTCAGACTTGGATCTATTTATCCTCATACATTGTTAGGGTCTTTTCGGATAGAATTCTCCATGATCTTTATGGGAGTAATTGCTTCTCGTCGTGTGTCTCGATCCTTCATATTGATTTTTGAATAATGATTTTTCACATCACTTTGGATCTTTAGCAACAAAATGTAGCCCTCATGCCTTGTTAAGGCATTTTTGGACTTTCCAATCTTCGCACCCCGTTTCAATAAGTTATGCCTTGGCTATGAACTCTAATTAATCCCGAGAAACTTTTAAACGATCTTTGGCTAGAAGCTAAGTAAATTTTCAAATCGTACGACCTTACTTATTGCATTTATTTATTAACAAGCGATGGGAGAAAAAGCTCATAATTAACTCACATAAGTTCGTGAAAGAATATAAAACTTATAATTAACTCTTTCATTTATCGTTCTCCACAATTTAAAATCTCAAGGAATGAGACTCGTGGATGATTATCCTAATAAACCAATTAAGGTCCACATGGTTAAGGATACTAGCTAGAGTAAACTCAAATAAGTAAACTCGGGTTGAGTCAAAATATTCACGACGGGCCTAATATATCAAAGACATCTAAACTCATTAAAACCATTTTATTTAATCATTTACGAAGAAAGAAAATAACGATAACAAAGGAAAATACTACTAGGCCAAAATAGATCAAAATTTTTGAAAAACGTTGAAAAATCTATTTGCTGGTTAAAATGAGGCTAAACTCATGGAAAAGCCCATTTAAATTCGATGGAAGTCCCCCCTACACTTAATATAAACATTGTCCTTAAATTTTAAGCATGTGGAAGTAAACTCCCCTACACTTAGGACATTGTGCACGTTGTTTAAATCTTGCTAAGGAAGAGACAACTAAAGTGATTCCTATTTCAACATATATATGATAAAATATTGAATCAACAGAGTTTAGGATAGAACCAGGAAAACGGGTACACGGAATCACCGATCGTCAAAGGTCATCAAAAGTGGATCTTTGAAAGTTATAATCCCTGCATATCATAAGAAAAAAAACAACAAACACCTACGAGGGTCCAACCTACACTTATTATGAAAAACGAATAAAGAAGGATAGATCATCGGGTTGCCTCTCGAGAAGCGCTTGTTTTTGTTAACCGAGTCACGAGCCTGACTCGACCCTGAATTAAGCATTCAAAGGGAAACCTCTAATAATAATACCAGGATCAAAAATCTTGTCCTCGTTCCCGGAGGAAAATAATAAATGAGAGGCCGGGGGATAGGTCATGAAAGGTAAAAAGGTCCCCTCACCATACGAGAAGTATGTGAAGTTATCATCCACGGGAGGTGAGGTGGGTAAAGGAATCAAAATGTCATCCCCAAAAGACATATGATTATCACTAAGCGACAAAGCCGTAAAGTTATCTATCATAGAAGACTCAATGTCACCTCCCGGGTCAAAGCACTCATCCTTAGTAATGGTCTCTAAAGTATGGGATGAAAGGTGCTCGGTAGAGGAATTTGGGACAATATCTTAATGCATTAAAGTATCAAAAAGAATATACCCCTCCGTATCATCATCATCAATACCCGGAGGTATTGAGAGAATGTCTATTTCCTCTATAAATGTGTCATTATTCTCAACAAGAGTAAGAGACGGGGGTAAAGACTCGGTAATAGGAGTAGAATTCAACGCTTCAATTTCAGCGATAAGAAGATGAACTTTCAATAATTTGTCGCGAAGAATAACGTCTTCCACCTCATCTAAAAGACCAAGTTCATTGGTGAACTTATCGTAAGTCGGAGAGAATAAATCAACATTGCCCTCATCTCCCGGAGGAAATGGGGAAAAATGTGAAATTTCAAAAGTGAAATTCTCATAGCATGGAGAAAAATCATCATTAAGAGTGACCTCGTCCGTAAGCTCCGCAAAAGTCGGTTTTGATAAAATAGGAGAGTCATCCTCATCCGATCCGGATGAATAATTAAAAGTATAGTCGGAATCACAAAATAACTCATCCTTATCAGCAAACTCCTTAGGTGTAGGACCAATTAAGGGTTCTTCTTCTATGGACTCATTATAAAGTTCTTCACACTCCTCAAAAATTTGTTTATCAAAAAATGTCTCACTAAGAGAATTTGATTTAAGCATAAAGTCATTTGAAAGAGTAGGTGAAGAAATGGGGTCATCAATGGGTAATGTAGGCTCAAGTATAATCTCGGGAATTTCCTCAAGAGGTGAGGAAATAGGTGAGCTAAATGTAGCTGTGGGTGTCAACACCGGAGGGGGAGTAAAACTCATGATAATCTTCGGGCCTTGTTTCTCCTTTATTGGCAGAGAGATGGAAGGATCCACAGTGGAAACTTCGCTACTAGTAGTGGTGTTAGCCTCAACATCAACTTTCAAAGACGGCTCAATATTATCTTGAGCTTGATAGGTTTCTAAAATGAGCATGAATTTTCTATCGGTTTCCTCTTGCCATTCTCTTAGTAATCTATCATGTTCCTCAAGTTTTTGAAGATTTAATTCCATTTGAGGTTGTGAAATATTCCCTTGATTATAGTTTTGAACATTGCCTTCATTTTGAAAACTTTCATGATTTGAAAACCCTTGATCAAAATGTGTTGGGTTACTTGTTGTGGGAAAACTAGGGGAGCAAAAATAAGTATTAGTAGCATAGCACATACCTTCCTCATTAGTATAAACTTCCCCATAAGTTTTGTCACAATTAAAATAGGCATGAGGTCCACCACAAGTCGTACACTCCTCAAACATAATCTGATAACGCTCTTCTTGCAATATTTCCCAAATCGGACGATTATCCATGATAATAATAGCACGAGTTCTCGATATCGGCTAGAGTGGATTTCCTCTCGCGCCCACGAATATGCAACACCTACAAAAGAAAAAGATAGAAAAGAAATAGAAGAAGAAATAAGATAACGTAAAAAGATAATATTTTTGGTGCAAAACTTTTGAAAAGAAATGCTTTTTATGATTTTTTAAATGTTTTTGGATTTTTGAAATTTTTGATTTTTGATTTTTTTTTGGATTTTTGAATTTTTTTGAAATTTAAGAAAAATAACTTTTAAAAGTGAACGGATCCCAAAATCCAACGCCTCTGTCACAAAAAAACCGTTAAACTTCACGAAAAGAGCCGGCAGCGGCGCCATTTTAATAACTGAAAAATTGATTGTTCGTTTCTCTCACGACTCAATTCGAATTGACAAAAGGTTTAACGTGTGACTCAGTCGTTCTTGGTTGATAAAAAGAAAGATTTTTTAATCTATTTTAAACTAAAAATTAAAACTTGAAAATATAAAATAAAGTAAAAACAAGTTAAAAAGAAATAAAGCAAATTTGAGATTTAATAAAAAGTAAAATTTAAAAATAAAATAAAACAAAACACTTTAAAATAAAGCTTGACAAAATTGGTGGGAAAAATACAAATTTGAAAATAATTCGGGAAACAAAACTTCAAAATATAATTCAGAAAACCAAAAATGCAGCTAAGTCGGAATGTAATTTAAACAACTAATTCGGAATAAGTTTTCAAAAGTAATTCGGAAAACATGTTTAACATTCAATTCAGAATAAATGTGCTATTGAAAGTAATTCGGAAAATTAAGTTTGGACCTAGTTCGGAATGCATAAAACAAATGTAATTCATAATATGAAGAATGTAACTCAATTCGGAATATTTTCTTAACCTATAATTCGGAATCCCTTGTTTGTATATAATTCGGAATGGAGCATTATGTCCTAATTCGGAAAAAAACAAACTTAATCCTAATTCGGAATATCAAGAAAATTAACCTAATCCGGAATGCAATGTTTTCTATGTAATTCGGAAAAACAAAATGCATCTAATTCGGATAAAGAGGGTTTTGATAAGTCGGATAAAATGAAAATAAGCTAAAACCAAATAAGCAATTAACCAAAAATTAAGCCAAACTAATTTTTAGAAAAAGCTAAATAAGACAAAAATTAAAACATCTAAAAACAACAAATAAGCAAAATTTATAAAATCAACATTAAAAACATTAAACTACCAAATCCACTTAATTAAAAATAAGCTAAACTCAAAATAATCAATAAGCACAATAAGCTAAAACCATCAACCACATCAAAAACATTAAGAACAATGGAATAAGCACTTCACTCAAATAATCAATAAGATCAACCAAACTACATGATTAACCAAATCAGACACAAGATTTAAAACAAGAAAGGAAGAATGAAAAATATAAAAAATCTTGAATTAAAGATGAAGATTAAGATTCAACAAAACAAGATTAAAGATGAAAAGATTGAAAAACTTGAAAGAAAGCTAGATAGAGAAAGTAAATTACACCTACTCCTACTCCTAAACTAATCTATCTAATTTATCTAATGATTACAAATGATGGAAAATGAACTATATATAGTGGAGGAGTAATGTGGTGTTGTTGCTTCCTTCTTTCTTTTTGTCTTCTCGTCTTTTTAATTAATTCGTCTTTCTCGACTTCGTCTCGGGATTTGTCGAATGATAAAATGAACTCGTCTTCTAATTTTCTTCTTTTATTAGATTTGGTTCTTCGAGTTTGTTAAGCTTCTGTCTTGGTCTTTTTCTTCGATAAATCTTCATAATAGGCCTTTGACTTCCGTTCTTTTTGCACTTTTGATCTTTTGACTTCGTCTTTTGTCTTTTTTCTTCGATAAAAGACCGTGAAAGCCCGTGTTTTCTTCCTTTTTCATATTTTGGTCCTAAAACACAATAAAAACACAAACCACGCATAATTCCGACTTTTACGACATTAAACACACGTTTTGGTCTCGTTTTTATTTGTTTTAAGTGTTAAAAGGATAAGTGTTTTCACACTTATTAAATCCTCTACACTTGACCATTGCAATGACGTCATGCAATGCATTAGTACAAAGCAACATTTACATTTTCCTCATAATTAACCCACCGCGTTTATTAAATAATACAAAACTAAAAAGACAGAAAATTTCAAAATGTTTGAAGGAAGAAACTTGTAAAGAAATCTAAGACTTACATTAGGGCTTTGGTGTCATGAATATTAATCACCCTCAAGTTTCACGTTCCCCGTACCAAGCTTAAAAACGAGATCATTGTTATTATAAGTTAGTAAATCTAACACTTACTCATGTGGCTTAATTATTCCCTTAGACCCCCTTATTCCTAGGTGTATCTCTTATATTTTATTTTTGTCTTGAATGATCACGATGATGCATTGTTGACTTATTTTGATAATTTATTTAGGCCGAAAATAAAGTAGGACGATTTAATCAATAGTTAGCTAAAGGACAAAATCTTTAAAACCACTTCTCGAAACCTCATAAAGTTCATATCTTGGCATAACTCGTTTCACGATTTGAGACCTTCCTAGGATCGATATTTGGCATTTACTTCATACTTCGAATATTGAGAGACGTTCTTGAAATAATGGTCTTCTCTTCATAACAGGAATTTCTTCACTTGAAGTTTTTGAGAGATTCTTCAAACTTGGACCACGACTTCTTCATTTTTCTCCAATCTTTATTTGGGATTTTGATATACAACGATCCGCCTCCTTTTCAGACTTGGATCTATTTATCCTCATACCTTGTTAGAGTCTTGTCGGATAGACTTCTCCATGATCTTTATGGGAGTAATTGCTTCTCGTCGTGTGTCTCGATCCTTCATATTGATTTTTCAATAATGATTCTTCACATCACTTTGGATCTTTAGCAACAAAATGTAGCCCTCATGCCTTGTTAGGGCCTCTTTGGACTCGCCAATCTTCGCACCCCGTTTCAATAAGTTATGCCTTGGCTATGAACTCTAATTAATCCCGAGCAACTTTTAAACGATCTTGGGCTAGAAGCTAAGTAAATTTTCAAATCGTACGACCTTACTTATTGCATTTATTTATTAACAAGCGATGGGAGAAAAAGCTCATAATTAACTCATATAAGTTCGTGAAAGAATACAAAACTTATAATTAACTCTATCATTTCTCGTTCTCCACAATTTAAAATCTCAAGGAATGAGACTCGTGGATGCTTAGCCTAATAAACCAATTAAGGTCCACATGGTTAAGGATACTAGCTAGAGTAAACTAAAAATAAGTAAACTCGGGTTGATTCGAAATATTCACGACGGGCCTAATATATCAAAGACATCTAAACTCATTAAAACCATTTTATTTAATCATTTACGAAGAAAGAAAATAACGATAACAAAGGAAAATACTACTAGGTCAAAATAGATCAAATTTTTTGAAAAATGTTGAAAAACCAATTTGCCGGTTAAAATGAGGCCAAATTCATGGAAAAGCCCACTTAACTTCGATAGAAGTCCCCCCTACACTTAATATAAACATTGTACTCAATGTTTAAGCATGTGGAACTAAACTCCCTACACTTAGGACATTGTGCATGTTGTTTAAATCTTTCTAAGGAAGAGACAACTAAAGGGATTCCTATTTCAACATATATATGATAAAATATTGATTCAACAGAGTTTAGGATAGAACTGGGAAGACAGGTACACGGAATCACGGGTCGTTAAAAGTCATCAAAAGTGGATATTTGAAAGTTCTAATCCCTACACATCATAAGAAAGAAAACAACAAACACCTACGAGGGTCCCCCTACACTTATTATGAAAAACGGATAAAGAAGGATAGATCATCGGGTTGCCTCTCAAGAAGCGCTTGTTTTTGTTAACCGAGTCACGAGCCTGACTCGACCCCGAATTAAGAATACAAAGGGAAACCTCTAATATTAATACCAGGGTCAAAAATCTTGTCTCGTTCCGGAGGAAAATAATAAATGAGAGGCCGGGGGAGAGGTCATGAAAGGTAAAAAGGTCCTCTCACCATACGAGAAGTATGTGAAGTTATCATCCACAGGAGGTAAGGTGGGTAAAGAAATCAAAATGTCATCCCCAAAAGACATATGATTATCACTAAGCGACAAAGCCGTAAAGTTATCGATAATAGAATAATCAATGTCACCTCCCGGGTCAAAGCACTCATCCTCAGTAATGGTCTCTAAAGTATGGGATGAAAGGTTCCCGGGAGAAGCATCTGGGACAATATCTTCATGTATCAAAGTATCAAAAAGAATATGCCCCTCCGTGTCATCATCATCAATACCTGGAGGTATTGAGAGAATGTCGATTTCCTCCATAAATGTGTCATTATTCTCAACAGGAGTAAGAGACGGGTGTAAAGACTCGGTAATAGGAGTAGAATTCAACGCTTCAATTTCAGCAATAAGAAGATGAACTTTCAATAATTTGTCGCGAAGAATAACGTCTTCCACCTCATCTAAAATACCAAGCTCATTGGTGAACTTCTAGTAAGTCGGAGAGAATAAATCAACATTGCCCTCATCTCCCGGAGGAAATGGGAAAAAATGAGAAATTTCCAAAGTGAAATTCTCATACCATGGAGAAAAATCATCATTAAGAGCGACCTCGTCCGTAAGCTCCGCAAAATGTCGGGTTTGATAAAATAGGAGAGTCATCCTCATCCGATCCGGATGAATATTTAAAATTATAGTTGGAATCACAAAATAACTCATCCTTATCAACAAACTCCTTAGGTGTAGGACCAATTAAGGTTCTTCTTCTATGGACTCATTATAAAGTTCTTCACACTCCTCAAAAATTTGTTTATCAAAACATGTCTATCTAAGAGAATTTGAAGAAAGCATAAAGTCATTTGAAAGAGTAGGTGAAGAAATGGGGTCATCAATGGGTAATGTAGGCTCAAGTATAATCTCGGGAATTTCCTCAAGAGGTGAGGAAGTAGGTGAGCTAAATGTAGATGTGGGTGTCAACACCGATGGGGGAGTAAAACTCATTATAATCTCCGGGCCTTGTTTCTCCTTTATTGGCGGAGAGATGGAAGGATCCACAGTGGGAACATCACTACTAGTAGTGGTGTTAGCCTCATCATCAACTTTCAAAGACGACTCAATATTATCTTAAGCTTGATAGGTTTCTAAAATGAGCATGAATTTTCAATCGGTTTCCTCTTGCCATTCTCTTAGTAATCTATCATGTTCCTCAAGTTTTTGAAGAATTAATTCCAATTGAGGTTGTGAAATATTCCCTTGATTATAGTTTTGAAAATTGCCTTCATTTTGAAAACTTTCATGATTTGAAAACCCTTGATCAGAATGTGTTGGGTTACTTGTTGTGGGAAAACTAGGGGAGCCAAAATAAGTATTAGTAGCGTAGCACATACCTTCCTCATTAGTATAAAATTCCCCATAAGTTTTATCACAATTAAAATAAGCAAGAGGTCAACCACAATGCGTACACTCCTCAGACATAATCTGATAACGCTCTTCTTGCAATGTTTCCCAAATCGGATGATTATCCATGATAATAATAGCACGAGTTTTCGATATCGGCTAGAGTTGATTTCCTCTCGCGCCCACGAGTATGCAACACCTACAAAAGAAAAAACAGAAAAGAAATAGAAGAAGAAATAAGGTTAACGTAAAAAGCAAATATTTTTGGTGCAAAACTTTTTAAAATAAATGCTTTTTATGATTTTTTAAATGTTTTTGGATTTTTGAAATTTTTGATTTTTGATTTTTGATTTTTTTTAGATTTTTGATATTTTTTTTGAAATTTAAGAAAAATAACGTTAAAAAGTGAACGGATCCCAAAATCCAACGCGTCTCTCACAAAAAACCGTTAATCTTCACGAAAAGAGCCGGCAGCGACGCTATTTTAATAACTGAAAAATTGATTGTTCATTTCTCTCACGACTCAATTCGAGTTGACAAAAGGTTTAACGTGTGACTCAATCGTTCTTGGTTGATAAAAAGAAGGATTGTTTATCTATTTTAAACTAAAAATCAAAACTTGAAAATATAAAATAACGTTAAAACAAGTTAAAAAGAAATAAAGCAAAATTGAGATTTAATAAAGAGTAAAATTTAAAAATAAAATAAAACAAAACACTTTAAAATAAAGCTTGACAAAATTGGTGGGAAAAATACAAATTTGAAAATAATTCAGGAAACAAAACTTCAAAATATAATTCAGATAACCAAAAATGCACCTAAGTCGGAATGTAATTTAAACAACTAATTTAGAATAAGTTCTCAAAAGTAATTCGGAAAACATGTTTAACATTCAATTCGGAATAAATGTGCTATTGAAAGTAATTCGGAAAATTAAGTTTGGACCTAGTTCGGAATGCATAAAACAAACGTAATTCGGAATATGAAGAATGTAACTAATTTCGGAAAAATTTGTTAACCTATAATTCGGAATCCCTTTTTTGTATGTAATTCGGAATGGAGCATTAAGTCCTAATTTGAATGCAATGTTTTCTATTTAATTCGGAAAAACAAATTGAATCTAATTCGGATAAATAGGGTTCTGATAAGTCGGATAAAATGAAAATAAGCTAAAACCAAATAAGCAATTAACCAAAAATTAAGCCAAACTAATTTTTAGAAAAATCTAAATAAGACACAAATAAAGAACATCTAAAAACACCAAATAAGCAAAATTTATAAAATCAACTTTAAAAACATTAAACTACCAAATCCACTTAATTAAAAATTAGCTAAACTCAAAATAATCAATAAGCACAATAAGCTAAAACCATCAACCACATCAAAAACCTTAAGAACAATGGAATAAGCACTTCACTCAAATAAGCAATAAGATCAACCAAACCACATGATTAACCAAATCAAACACAAGATTTAAAACAAGAAAGGAAGAATGAGAAATATAAAAAAAGCTTGAATTAAAGATGAAGATTAAGATTCAACAAAACAAGATTAAAGATGAAAAGATTGAAAAACTTGAAAGAAAGATAGAGAGAGAAAGTAAATTACACATACTCCTAATCTATCTAATTTATCTAATGATTACAAATGATGGAAAATGAACTATTTATAGTGGAGGAGTAATGTGGTGTTGTTGCTTCCTTCTCTCTTTGTCTTGTCGTCTTTTTAATTAATTCGTCTTTCTCGACTTTGTCTCGGGATTTGTCAAATGATAAAATAAATTCATCTTCTGATTTTCTTCTTTAATTAGATTTGGTTCTTCGACTTTGTTAAACTTCCGTCTTTGGTCTTTTTCTTCGATAAATCTTCAGAATAGGCCTTTGACTTCCGTTCTTTTTGCACTTTTGATCTTTTGACTTCGTCTTTTGTCTTTTTCTTCGATAAAAGCCCATGAAAGCCGTGTTGTCTTCCTTTTTCATATTTTGATCCTAAAACACAATAAAAACACAAACCACGCATAATTTTGACTTTTACGACATTAAACACACGTTTTGGTCTCGTTTTTATTTGTTTTAAGTGGTAAAAGGATAAGTGTTTTCACACTTATTAAATCCGCTACACTTGACCATTGCAATGACCTCATGCAATGCATTACTTACAAAGCAACATTTAGATTTTTCTCATAATTAACCCACCTTGGCATTTATTAAATACTACCACGCTAAGGAAACTAAAAAGATAGAAAATTTCAAAATGTTTGAAGGAAGAAACTTGTAAAGAAATCTAAGACTTACATTAGGGCTTTGGTGTCATGAATATTAATCACCCTCAAGTTTCACGTTCCGCATACCAAACTTAAAAACGAGATCATTGTTATTATAAGTTAGTAAAGCTAACACTTACTCATGTGGCTCAATTATTCACTTAGACCCCCTTATTCTTGGTGTATCTCTTATATTTTATTTTTGTCTTGAATGATTGATACTAGTAAAAATACACTTTTGTTTTAGGAAAAACAAAGAGCGTAAATTAGGGTAAGTATTAAACAAAGTAATTTTGGAAAACCAATTGTAAATGACCAAAATGAGAGTTCGTTCGCAAGGAGGCTAGTGTGTTGTGTAAAGAAATGATTAATATTTGTGATTATAATTATGAGAAAAGAAAATAGAAAAGGATGACGGTTATGAACAAAATTACACTAAGATGAAAAGTCGTGCACGTAAAACCGTAAAATAAGACGAAATTTAAAAATTAACCTAAAAATTCCTAGAAAATTGCAATAAATCCTAAAAATCTAATTAGAGTTTACAAAAAAATCAAGATTCACTCAAACCTTTATTTAATTAAATATTAATTTTTTAATGCTAATTAAAGCCCAAAAAATCAATTTAATTAACAAAAAGTTCAAAATGAGATTTTTCACTTTGTAAACCTCTAAAATAACTTAACTAAATTAAAAACTGTTTTTGAAAAATTTAAAATTAATTAAAACTATTTAAAAATGATTAAAAACTATAAAAATCTTAAAATAATTCAAAAACTTAATTAAACGACAACAAAATTAATCTAAAAGTTCTAAAATTCCTAACTTAATGTATTTAACCTAGGAAAAATGAAAAACTTACAAAAATCTTAAATTTAATTTTTAATAATAAAATAATAATAAAATGATATTAAAAATCCAAAATTTATAAAAAATTCTAAAAAGTTGCAAACTAGTTTATTTGAACCTAATTAACAAAGAAATGAATTTGAAATACCAAAAATACCCCTAATGGGCCTCCAAATGGGCTGAAATGAAAAACAGTTCACCTAATTGGGCTTTTTGGCCCAATAAGCAAAAAGTTCACCAAATAAGCCCAAAATCACCTATCTGACTCAAAATTTGATTTTAAGAATAAAAGTGTAAAGGCCCAAAAGCTGAAAGGGGAAGCTTATCACAACTTAATAGTCAACAACTTATTCTTAATGGGCTTTTTGGCCCATTAAGCCATAAGCTAATGCCATAAGCTTTAATTTGACACACAAGCTTCTTTTGGGATACATAAGAGATCCGTGAAAATAAATTTTGAAAAAGCCCAAGAAATAAGCCTGAAATAAGCAATAGCTCTCTATAAAAAACGACAAAATAGTCGTTTTTGAGTTCTAGACAACTTCAAGGGCTGATTCTTGTTGCAAAAGGTTTAAAATGACTTAATTAAACAAAATCAACAAAATTTTTTCAAATAAGCACAAAGAATAAGCTGGAATAAGCAAATAAGCACTTATGAAAAAGTCGAGTCAATTGGTTTTCTAGTCAAACCTAAAAGTCAAACCATAAAAAGCTTCAGATTAGTTCAATGGGTCAAATGAGGAAGATTTATTACAAAATCAAAGTTTGTTGCAAGTCTGAATAAGCTTAAATAGCTTATGAATAAGCTGTTTGAAAATAAACACTAGTAGTGGCTTGTTTTGGGTGTCCAGCAGTGGGAAAAGTTGCCACTACTTGACTTCTTTGACTTTTTGTCTTTTGTGGATTTTTGTTGGATTCAAGGCACACAAAGGAACCCTTATAACCAGTGGGTTATAAGGAGTCAATCACAATCAATTAAAAACAAATCCTAACAGCCAAATGATACAGTTAATTCAATCGTTGCCCAGATATCACACAGACATGAACATAAGCAGGTATGAACAAGATAAGCAGTTTTAGCAAGAAGAAACCAACCAAATTGAACCAAATGCACACAAAAGCTTAGATAAATTCAAATGAACATAAGTCAACTGGATTCATACAATGATTAAAGGTTTCAAACAAGATTCAAGCCAATAAAAGTTACTGATGAACAAACAGATGAACACAAATGAGGTTGTTGATGTACTTGACCACAGATCCAAATTCAAAATCTCAAATCTCTTAAACAGGTTATATAAACTTTGTTTAATCACTTTTTATCCCTACATGCATACACTCTATGTGTTTCCAAATTTTTAGGTCAAAATAGTCAAAATCAAACAAGTTATAGCACGATCTTAGATTTGATGTTTTAAAGAGCAAACTTGGGAAATACCAGAACACAAGCACTTGTATAACATATACCAACACTTTCAAACACTTATACCCTACTAAAAATCAAACAAGCACCTTAAATCAGTAGAACCAAACACCCCTTTCACTTTTTAATCCAAGATTTAAACAAGTAAATGTGTGTTTCAGTTTTACCCAATCCTAATCTAGCATCATAACATCAATATCATGCAGTATTAAGCATATTCAAGCCACAAGAACAATACTTATAACTACAGAACACAAAATCACAAAATATCACTTTTTCAACTGATTTTTGGGAAAAGAGACTCAAACCACATGAATGTACATCCACACTCATGAATATTTGAGCTGATGTGTCTAGCTAAACAAGACACAAGCTTCCAATAACACCTGCTAAGATTCAACAAGGTTAAAGGCACAATTTATATAAAACAGAAAAATGAAATCTTAAAGCTGATTAACGCAACCTTTGTACCCACTCCTTGATTATCCCCAAACCACAAGCTCACAACAACTTGATAATCTTCTTATCAGGGTGCTATGATCACTTGTAATCCAAAAATTCCAAGGATGTACCAATGAACTTAGCAAAATATCAGATTTTGGAAAATTATGCAATTTCTTGCACAATGTTTAAAAACAGGTTTTGAGATTCAACAAACACAAACATGTAACAATAATACGCAAAGATTAAAGATGGCACTTGGATTTCTTCAACAATTCAAACACGTTTTCAAATTTTGAAAAAGGATTTACAGAAAGTTGAACAAGGAAAAACCAAGAGCAATTGTAAATGTGAGACCCTATACCCTTTATATAGAGGGTGTACATGGTCCGCATAAGCTAAAAACTAGAAACCTTAAGTTGTAGAAGTCCCAAAAATGCCCTTGTGAAATTTGAATTTTTCTAAGCATGTTAAGGATTGTTGGCGTCTTGTGGAGTTGCAAAGCTGGTGGAATTTGATCAAGGGCTCATAACAAGCTTAAAATGTAAGCAGGTTTGTAGATGGTTGATTCTCTGGCATGTTTTGGCAGTTTCCCAAAAAGCGTGAGCAAGGCACCTTACATGTGACTGGTCTGGTGATGTGACAAGAGGTTTAAAGGTGGGGATATGTTTATGTTGAGGTTAATCACAAAACTGGACAAGATCATGGTCTAATTCATAGTAATTAATAAATCCCCAATTCGGATTAAGAACACCAAGAACAAGGTTTTGATCTTGTTTTGTGTTTAAAAAGTTGTTAACCAACACATTTAAACTTAATTAATTAAGTTTGTTAAACCGATTGTGAATGGGTTTTGACGTGACCAAAGAGAGGGCTGTGATTGGAGGATTTTGTGAGTGGGACACGTGTTGGTTTATGTAGGATATGTAAATCTATGCTTATGTTTTAAAAAGAGAAAGAGATAGAAAGATGGTGGATTTCACACTTCTAGAGAGAGAATGTTTAAGAGAACTATGAGTTATTCAAAATGATATCACCACCCTCTCCATCAATGGAGAGGGTTTATATACCAAGCCCATAAGATGGGCTTGGGCTTACATTTGGGCCGGCCATACAAGCATGGACCGGGCTTTTCCTTGTTTAGTTAATTAAAAGATATCTAGACTACGAGCTACAACTTAATATATTGTCGGAGTGACCGAATCTTCCTAAATACGTAAAAACGTATTTCCAACAATCTCCCCCTAAGGGAGGTCACTCCCAACAAGGGCGTCACCCGAGTTACAATAATAAAATAAACCTAGCATACTATGCTTGTCTTGAGCTCGTAGTCTTCGTCTTTCTTTTCTTTTTCTTTTCTGGTGAACATGCTGATGTAATCTTTGATATCAATCTTTAGCATTAATCTCTTGCCTTGATCTCGTGCATCCATCACTTGTGATCTTCACCTCTTCGTGACACCATGTCCCACATACTTATATCTTCGTAATTCTTGAAAGCTTCAGAGTTCGATACAACGGAAGACTTAACTTTTAGGCTTTCTTGAATTAGATGAGGTATTAAGTGCATAAATTATAAGCATGCGGGGACGAATTCTTCTTGGATCCCGCAACGCCACCGTCTTCAAATGCCGCAACATAAGTAGACACGAACGAAATGGCTTTGAACATTTCATTCTTATTCGGTAGCATTTTACCTTCGGTTGGTGAAGACCGTTGGACGATATAAAATATCGTACTTGTGGCAGGTAGATTTAACTAAAAATCTCTTTGACAAGATTTCGCGGGTAAACCCGTTCTCTTTACTCGACCGTCCAAAGCTGACTGTGAACGTAAAGAGTGAATCATTTGGATAAAATTATCCGCATGATTGAAGCCGTCAATTCTGATTCCTGGAACAAGTTTGATTCATTAAAGAATCTCACCATCGTTGCTTTCCAGTTGTCACGAGCTTGATTCATATTGAATCTTTCAAGTTACCTACCAAGTGCTGTTTGATGTTAACACTAGAAGGATTTCCACTCATCACTGTGAATGCTAAGGTATCACTCTGAGTGTTCTAGGAAGATCACTGAGATTTTGCGTAGAGGCCTGGAACGTGTTTAAGTTCATTTAAGAATTAAACCACTGTTGCTTTCCAGTTATCACAAGCTTGATTCATAAAGAATCGCACAAGTCACCTACCATGAGCTTTTTGATATTCGCTCAAGAAGGATTTCCATCTTCATTGTAAATACTTTCGTATTACTCGGATGTTCAGGCAAGATCATGAACATTTTACGTAGGACTCTTAAGATCTTTCTTACTTTTCACAGTGTATGAAGAAGCAAGGAGTTATGAAAGTGTGTCCTAATGAGATATTTGATGATCTCAAATGGCTCTAGACTCGATCGTGCATTTTGGATTTTAGTGATCAGAGGCTGGAGAGGAGTGCCACCATTTCAATACCAATTTATTCGGAGTGAATAAATCATTAGATAATGTGTTGTCTCCGTGTGATTAAAACAAATACCTTTTGAGAGATATCTGAGTTAGCTGGGATGGGTTGTGCATTGCATCACTGGGTCCATGATGTCTGTCTTCAATATCGAGAATCATTAAAATGATCTCAATAGCATATGTGTTGACCCGGTTTCTGCCTAAAGTTGTAAGGAGGGCTTCTTTCTTTACACCCTTTATCTTTACAATTCTTTTTCATTCTTCAACCCCTTCAATGCTTACCAATACGTCATAACTAGCACCTTGTTGTGATTGTTCCAGTGCTATCTTAAGTACTTGGTCGGCATTCAGCTACGTTCACAATCTTTCTCTAACTTTCCTAAGAACTACTATTTCTAGCTATGGAATGTCCTTGGGAAGAATCCTCCGGTTCTGGAAGAATCATAGGACTTAACCTATCCTACCATCCTTATGTCACCACAATCTTCATCGTCGTGAAATAAATGGGTTTTGGGTAAGTATATGTCACCATGAAAATCCATTTTGATATGCAAATCCGTTTTGCTCCCCCTTAACATATGCCACGATATTCGAAAACATTTCGCATATGTCGGGATGAGCCAGCACATTAAGTCAAACATTTGTGATAATATCCCATATTAAATCACATTTTCTCCCCCAAATTAAAAATATTACCCCAATCGATGTTTTTAATATCAATTGATTTAATGAAGTTTTAACAAAGGTTTTGGGAAGAAAAATGCAAGTATCTTCATGATACCAAATGTATGAGATATGATACCGATTTGTAACATGATCACATATTCACCATATTAGAAAAAAAATTGTCAAGGTTGGACCTGATAGATGAGAACATCATATGATAAGATCAAATGGTTCTTGTCAGCATATGTTGGTCGCCTCGTCATGTTTGAAGTCATCTCTTGACACCACGTGTACGATTGGTATTGTTGTCTTGACACTAATTAGTGAACTTGGCACGTTCGGCATCGAAGATTCTGAATGCTTGACAATTGCTCCCCCTCAATTGTTGACCCGTGTTCTGTTGAAAGAGCTGTAGTCGTCGGTTGAGTAGTCGCATCGTCGAGTATGTAGATACCAATTGTAGATTGCTATGGTTGTAGAGATGATAGCTTCATAAAAACAAGACTTCTCTTGTTTTAACAAATAAATGCACTGAGGCGTACATAGATTTGTGTGAGACCAAGTTATAAAGTAAACTTGATCCCTTAGAAGGTTTTAAAGTAAACCTTGCCCGAGAAATTTAATTCCCGTTGTGAGCCAAAGCTTTCATAAGAAATACTTGGCTTTAATGTGAAAACCGGGTTGCAGTCAGAAATAACTACAAGCCATTTAGGCATGTTTTATGAAATATTTACAACTTTTGTACGAACTCTATTTATGGCGCCGTGTCAATATTAACCGACATTTCTAAGGCCGTAAATATTATCGTACCAAAAGACATGCCTTTTAGAAATAGAGTAAAAATATTTTTGGATTTTTCTAGATTTTTCTAGATTTTTCTAGATTTTTTAATTTTTCTGGTTTTTATATGGTTTTATATTTTTGTATTTTGCTTTTGTGGATAAAAATATAAACAATATATATAGATGATCACCAAGGATACGGAGAATAGTTTTACCACCACTATTCTTTCGCTTCATCTGCTAGCTCCTTAAGAGTCTCAGGCGAGAAGGTTCTCATTCCTAGCTTGTCGGCCAAAAATTCAATTCGAGCGCGATCTAAAGCCTTCGTGAAAATATCCGCCAATTGATACTCAGATCGGACATAGTAAAGCTCGATCACTCCATTTTCCACTTGCTCCTTGATGAAGTGGTAGCGAATGTCAATATGCTTCGAGCGGGAGAATTGAACATTGTTGTAGAATAAGACAATTGAACTTTTGTTGTCGCAGTACATCGGAATCTTGTTGAAACCTAGACCATAATCGGTTAATTGCGATCTCATCTAAAGAATTTGAGCACAGCAACCGGACATAGCTATGTATTCTGCTTCCGTACTTGAAATTGCAGCACTTTTCTGCCTTTTCGATGCCCAACTGATTAGTCGATCTCCTAGTAGTTGCAAAGTTCCACTAGTGCTACGCCTTGTATCTTGACAACCCACGTGATTCGCATCTACATATGCCATAAGTGCAATCAAAGAGTCCTTCGAATACCAAAGTCCCCGATTAATGGTTCCTTTAAGATATCGAAAGATCCATTTCACAGTAGCTAAGTGTAACTCAGTAGGCCTAGTTTGATACCGAGCACACATACATATAGAAAATTGAAGATCAGGTCGACTAGCTGTGATATACAGAAGAGTACCGATCATTCCTCGATAAAGTGTCGGATCAACGGCAACTCCATGTGGATCTGCATCAAGCTTTGTTCGTTCCACCATTGGAGTATCCACGGGGTGGCAAGATTCTATCTTGTACTTCTTTAGCGATTCAAGGGCATACTTGGATTGATTGATAAAGATGCCTCTGGGACTCTGAGATATCTGAAGACCTAAGAAGAATGATACCTTGCCCATCATTGACATCTTAAACTTGGAAGACACGAGTGTCCCAAACTCGTCGGATAAGGTTTGGCTCGAGGCTGCAAATATAATATCATCAACATATATTTGTACCATAATCATATCTTTACCTCGTTTCTGAATGAACAGCGTGGGATCCACCTTGCATTTAGCGAAGCCTTATGTAATGAGGAATTGTGACAATAGATCATACCATGCGCGTGGAGCTTGCTTCAACCCATAGAGAGCCTTCTTAAGCTTATACACCTGATTAGGATAATTAGGATTCACAAAACCATCCGGCTGTTGAACATAGACCTTTTCCTTGAGTTCACCATTAAGAAATACCGTCTTCACATCCATCTGATAGACGATCATATTCATATGGGCTGCATAAGCGAGGAATAGTCGAATAGCTTCCAAACGGGCAACAAGTGTAAAGGATTCCATAAAGTCGATGCCCAATAATTGCTTGTATCCACGAGCTACTAGTCGAGGTTTGTTCTTCAATATTCCGCCTAACTCATCGAGTTTCACCTTGTAAACCCATTTCAAAGTGAGTAACTGCACTTGATCCGGGCATGGGACAAGTTCCCATACTTCAAGACGTATAAATTCATTAAGTTCTTCTTGCATAGCTTCTATCCAACATGATTGAGTAAAAGCTTGTTGCCATGTCTTAGGTTCAACTTCAGTGAGAAAAGCATAAAAGTGACAAAACATTACACTTTCTTGTAACTGACTTCGTGTGGATACCGGACGATTAGGGTCACCAATAATAGAATCTATAGGATGATACTTTGTCCACTTGCTGTCATGTTCATGAATCCGTGGATTGGAGTAAACCGTACTAGGAGCTTCCTCTGAGGTGGACGACCCGACTTGATTAGGGTCGGGAATAGGTACACCAAAGAATGGAAGTTCACGCATTTGAGCGAATTCCAAATCGTGATCATCATCATCCTCTTCATCATCAATAGGCATGACATGGGTAGTTGAAACATGTGTTGGTTGAGAATTACTTGTTAATGGTATATCTAGAACAATTGTGGGTACAGACGTATCAGATTGTGCTTCGGTTGCTGGAGCGACAACTTCGGTTACCGGAGCTATTACTTCAGGTTCTGGAGCAACGATACTTGGAGGAGTAAAGAATTCATCAAAGAACGGTTGAAACAACGTATCCCATTCCTTCCTAGTAGGTGGTGTAAATGATGATGAAGTAGGGTTGTTTGGGACAAGACCAGAACTAATATTACTGGGTCCCATTTCATGAAGTGCGGGTGCAGAGCTGCTTTGCTCAGAAGCCATTGCTGTCAGCTCATCAAAATCAACATTCATAGTTTCGAGGATCTTGCGAGAGTTACGGTTGTAGATTCAGTATGCCTTCTTTGCGGGTGCGTAACCAATGAAAATACCAATATCAGCCTTTGGTTGAAGTTTTCCCAAATTGTCACCATCATTATTTGGATAGCAAAGAGAACCAAATACATGAAGATATGATAAATCTGGTACTTTTCCATGGAGAAGCTCATAAGGTGTTTTACCATGGCGTTTACGAATTAGTGACCGGTTTTGGGCGTACACTGCTGTAGATACTGCTTCTACCCATAAAAACAATGGAGCCTTTGCGTAAACTAACATCGTTCGAGAAGCTTCCATAAGTGTGCGATTTTGCCTTTCAACGACACCATTTTGTTGTGGAGTGCGAGCAACAGATGTTTCATGAGAAATGCCAACGTCTTCATAATAATCACGTAAAATTTGATTTACAAATTCGGTTCCATTATCTGTACGAATGCGTCGGACAGTAGTGTTGAGACGCACTTGAATCATCTTGAGAAATTCGATGATGAATTTAGGTGCCTCATTTTTTGCTTTAAGAAATTTCACCCATGTAAACCGAGAGTAATCATCGACAATGACGAGGATGTACTTTTTGCCACTAAGACTTTCAACACGCATAGGTCCACAAAGATCCATATGCAACAGATAGAGTTTCTCTTGGTTGGTGTCTTCCATCTTGGGTTTGTATGATTTCTTGGTGCTTTTCCCCATTGTACACGCGGAACACAAATGATCCTTGTGAAATGATAGTTTAGGAAGACCACGAACAAGTTCATTTTTCGCCAAGTGATTAATAGCGTCAAAGTTAAGATGAGATAACCGTCGATGCCATAACCATGACTTAGTCTTCGATGCTTTGGAGAGAAGACATACGGGAGAAGCGGCCATCATGTCTTGTAGAGACAAAGTATACAAATTATTCCCTCGAGTACCTTTCAATAAATCAACCCCTTCCAAATTACGAATGAAGCAGGTATGCTCTCGAAAAGCAACTTCTAGGTTTGCATCACAAAATTGTCCCACATAAAATAAGTTGTGACCAAGACCTTCCACGTAATACACTCTTGAAATTACAACATTCCCAATATGATATTCACCGTAACCCATTATCTTTGCAATATGATCATTTCCAAATCGAACCGTACCAAGAAACTTGCTGACGAAATTTCTGAGCTGAGAGCGATCTCCGGTCATATGCTTGGAGCAACCAGAGTCCAAATACCAGAGAACAATTTGGACCACCTGTTTTCAACAACAACAGTAGACAATGCATTGGAAATTATTGGTTCCAGAGTGTTAGCAGATACAGATAAAATATTATCAGAATTGCTAACATGTTTGTGACTCTTAGATTTCCTGCGTTTTCTAATGTGAGTTTTAGCACTAACAGATTTTACAGTTCCAACTTTCTTAGGTTTTGGATTATTCGTGGGCACTACAGTGGGAGTAGACCTATTTAAAGGGCACTTGGTTCCTACACTAGTGTCGGTGTTCCTAGTTAAAGGACACACTTGTGTTTTGGTAGCCTTGGTACTCCTAGTTAAAGGGCACGCTGTCTTCGCTGTAGTGGGAGTGATCCTAGTCAAAGGGCACATATTTCCTACTATAGTGAAAGTTCTACCAGTGGGGCGCCACATCCAACCAACTTGGGTTAACACTTTCCCAGTCGGTTTCCATTTTAATCCATTTTTCCGGGCATACATCTCATTCACATGGTCAATAAGGCAAGAATCATGTCGACTAGAAAACATACATTCATTGCAATTCCAACATTTCAAATTAGAATTCACACTAGGCTTAGAACGCTGCACAACCGCAGAGCCTTTAGGTTTAGCTACATGATTCTTTTATTCAAAACAGAAATAACATTCCTAGGACGGGCTTCTACTTTCTTCTTCACTTGACTACTAGATGGGGGCAAGATCCTATCATTCTTCTTGATTCTTTTAAGCTTAGATCTTTGAGCCTTAGTAGTGGTGCTTACTCCTGTAGAAGGCAACACGGGAATATTAGAAGCTTGTTTTGATTCCGCCTTATCTTTAGTGACCAAAGTTTGAGATGGTTTAGTCCTAGGGCCCTTGTTAAGTGGTGTGACGGCTATTAGGTTCCTTTTGATTGCACTAGAGGACGATGCTGAGACAGTGGCTGCGGTATCCACAACATTCTTACCTTTTAAAGTATGAAGTGTTTCCTTTAACTCAGCCAAGGCCAGATTTTTATCACAAATTTGTTCCCTCAAATCAGATATTTCCACCGACTTTCGATTAAATTGTTCAATCAACGATTGATTCTGTGCAGTGGTATTATCACATGAGGGCTTTACTGAATCGAAGAGTCGTGTATTTTTCTGTTTAAAGTTATCAACTTTGGACAAAATATTGGAAACTCGATTATCTAGATCAAGTTTAAAATTCTCAGCGGCCTCAAGTACGTTCACACAGTTAAGCTCCTTAGATTTCTCTATTTCAATCTGTAACACCCCCAAATTTATACAACTCAATACAGCGGAAGACTAGTTGGTGTTACGGGATAGCACATTACTCACATCATAGACAACGCATAAAAATCGCGTCGTTTTTAAATAAAACATTTCCATTCATAAATATCAAAGTCACATCGGTCCCAAGTCATATTATTTCATACAAAGTTTTACAAAGTATTTGAATGGAAAATATTGTTTAAGTGCGGGCCATGAATTCTTGTCGTCTTCCCGAGAATTACCTTCAAGTACCTGAGATAAAACATGTTAAAAGAAAAGGTCAGCGACAACGCCGAGTGAATTCATAGAGTTTAATAAAATCCCTCAATATAATATCTGTATAAAATTATTACTGAAAATCATCTTGTACAAATCATTTTAATAGGCCATAAAATAGCCAAAGTCATTTTATACAAATCTTTATCGAAAATCATAATATAGGCATTTGCCTTAAAAATCATTATACGAATCACTGTCGTTAAAAACACCATACAATACGTTTTGCAACGTTGTATAGATTAAATAAAACCGTTATATGAATATGGTTATAAAAAGCGTTAAAAATCATTATACGAGCCAATGTCGTAAAAACGTCATACAATACGTCTTACGACGTTGTATTGAAAATAAAAACCGTTATATGAGTATGGTTATGAAAACCAAAACACAAACATAATATCAATAGTATGACCCTGTATTGCTAGTCAGGCAATACATCGTAATTCGGAGCGTCTATTAGTATTTTGTTAATTTGGATTATTATAAGCCGCATGACATTGTTACCTTACTAAACCAACAACGGGTAGCTAACCCGATACCAATTTTGCCCATCTAAAGTAGCGTGTCGTCACAAAGGTCACGCTATGGAAATCTTCTCATACATAAATTCGCTTACCAATCAATGTGGCACGACGGGGATCAACCGTCAAGGCGCGAACTGGGGTGATCGTCCCCAAATAGTACTATTAAATGCATAAGCGTCTACCAAATCCCGGTAGTTCACAATTCATGCTAATGGGACTTTTAGTGACATAACCTAACTTTAATAATCCATTTTATTTCATCTATCGGGTCCTTTAATCATTCATAGGGTCATACAATCGGGTCATTCAATCATTCGGGTCCAAATCAATAAACAAGCAATCGGGACAAACGGTGTCCTATTTTATAAAAAAAAACTAACATGTTATCTCCCTCGCGGGTTTATAAAACATTTATAAAAACATTTAAAAGAGTGCGAGGCTATGAACTCACGTTGATGTGGGAAGACGATTATCGGCGATTTGGATGTACGGTACGTGCTTCAATCACGGAAACCTAGACAAATAATACTCGTCTTAGACTCATGTCCAATGACTTTATAAAAATAACAATTATGTATACATATGATGATTATATATATATGATGATCAAGTGGGTTTACATATTCTCGTTTACTCATTTTAGTGTTATATGTCGGTAACTTTTATACTAGCTTACTAGTTTTACCTATTGACACGTTTTAAGTCCAATAAACTTATTATAAGTTCTTTAACTTGTTTTAATCTATTTTACACTTATATTATCAGTATTTAAACTTTACAAGTTGGGCCTAAATGGGTTAAGCCCAATAATAAGTTTATAAGTGTTTTAGTCCATTTTTGTTGTATTATTAAGTCTAATAACGTTAATTTAGTCCGTTAACGTCCGTATGTCCTATAGTTTGGGTTTTTATCGGTTTTTACTTGTATTAGATACTTATATATCAGTATATGACTTTTATAAAGTTTACATTAGACGGGTCCAACCATCTAAGTTTTATTTAACAAAAACGTTAATTTTACGGTATTAGCCGAAAAAGTCGTAAAAGTCATGTTTATAGTTTTATAACTTATAAAACTTAACAAGTTACCATTTTTATAAAATGTACACTTATTTAACCTTTTACATACTTATATAAATAAAATCCATAAGTTAGTGGGTTTTTATTTTATATTTTATATTATTAATTTTTGAGTGTTTATATAATAGTATTATTCTTTAATTTCCAAAATCTGATTTTTATCTTCACTTTCACCAAAACTGCCATATCTTGAGTTCTATATGGAGATAGAAGCTCAAATTTTTATCACATAAACTACATGATATGTGCTACATTTAACTCTCCTATAGCTACTGTTGAATCATCTTCTAAATATTTTCTAAAAATCGTCCAAAACAGTGAACTCAGATTTATACCTTAAACTTGTTTTGATCATATCTCACTCATTACTTTGATTCCATTGCATGGCCAACTCTCACATGTGTACAAGACCCATAGCTTACTGTAAATCCATTCTACTTCATCATTTTGACAGTTCATAACATGTTTCTTTACTGTTTTATACAGCCATGTAAGTTAAGCAAGATTTTAGCCTTGTTCTTTATAGTTTTTCACCTTTTTAATCATGTTTATCAACACCAAATCCCCACATAATATTTTTATCATCATCTAATCATCATATACATATATAATAGGAAATAAAATACATGTTTACATAATCAAAATAACAAGAAATTGAGGAGGACAATCTTTATACCACCATGATGATGTAGGTTGTGATCAAAACATGGATTTTGATGGTTAAACTTGTGATGCACCAAGACCATCTTCATGACCACCAATCTTCATAAACTCCTTGTGGAAAATCAGGCCCAAGACACCAAGAAAACTCCTCCATGGATGTTATAATCACCATCATTCAAGAGAGCTTCAAGAGGGCTTCAACATATGTAGAAATAACATAGGATTTCATGGTTGATTTTTGATCAAAATGGATATTTAGGGTGGAGTATGGACGGCACAAGATGGAGAGTAGAGAGGATTTGGAGTTGATTTGCATGTGTGAATGAAGTGAATGGTTTTTAGGTAGTGGTTTTTGTAAGTTGTAAGCTTACATTCTAAGCTAAAAGGACATGTGTCCATAAAAATGACACCATGGGTGGTGTTAGCTTCTTTAGGCCGGTTTTGGAGTGGGGGTGGGACAAGTGTCCCACTTGTCTCATCCCCATTTATTTACGGGTACTCCTCGATTCTAGTTTCCTTGATTTGCGTGCCCTCGGGTCGTTTTACGAAAAACGTTTTTATAAATTATGAATCTTCGTCACAAAACGAATCCAATAAAAATTGTCTCATCAAAAACGGAGTTCGAAAACGTAAATACGTAATCCTAAGGTTTCCGGTTTAGTCGTAAAGGACGTTAAAAATAAAATCGTAAGTCCTAATCTCTTCTCGTAAATTTGTGAGTTTATGAACCAACACAAATTTAAAACTCCAAAATAATATTCACGGATAAATTTATTTTCTGAAATGTCGGACTGTCACCAAAGACGGTGTATGTAAACGTAAGCACGTAACGTTAAATCCTCCGGTTTAGACGTAGTCGATGCTACTCCAAGACGTAAATCCAAATTTCTTCCCAAAAATAAGTGAGTTCATAAAATAATATTTTCAAATAAATATTGAGAATAAAATATTGACCACAAATTGAGTGATTGTCACAGCATTTACCCCTAAACAGGATCTTTGTCCTCAAAGATCATCTTACCTTACTACTCGCTTCTTATAGAGTTAAAGCCATGTGGGTATTTCCTCCACATTCGGTCTTTTCTCACAAGTGTAATCCATTATAATACGCGAGTTTCATCAAACATAACTACGGGAATAAGATCAGGCTAAATGTTGACTTACTTTCTCTATCCATGATGTTCACGGGTTTCTGATGAATGCAACTTTTCGCCGATCTAAGCTTTACTAAGAACAATCAGATTTTCACTTGATAGATATTCCATCAAGTTCGATTTACGAAACATAATTCACGCAGTTCTTGAAGTCCTAGGGTAGATCCAACTTATATGCCTTTCAATCCCAACTTTTTCATCATCTCAATGGTCCCATACAACGGGGACTTATATCCCATGATTTGTCAGATCATGAATTCATTTTTCCAATGTTAAAAATTGTGGCATAACTTCGCTACCCATTTGGCACTTCAAGATCTACATTTCATATTCACATAACCTCCTGCCCACTGTCGGCAGTCCATAATCAAATCCTAATTTCAACAATCATTTCAGGTCTCGCGGGTCGGGTATTTTGCAAGGTTAGGTTCGCCATCATAGGAAACCTTAAACCTAAAAGACATGTCCAACTCACAATGGGTGTATGTCGGGTGTCTTCATCTCAACTCTTGCTTACAGATGCTCTAATATAGATCCTAACAAGATTAGATATCGATCCTAATACGATAATTATCAATGATAATCTCTCCAAATGAAAACGATTATACGGTATATTACCAAAGGTCAACCATTCAAACATAAAACATCACTTATATTACTTTGTATCGTTACTTTACCTCGTCCCTTCGACTTGGGGTGGTATATAGTACTCTCATCAAGGTTCGTTCTCAATGATTTCTGAGCAAATCTCTAGAAATTCGATGCGAAGCGAGGATCTTGATATAGATGTTCGATACAGGCACACTATGTTTACATAACTCTTTTGCATTTATCATTAACGGGAATGATATTAGCAGATTTGGTTAGTCTGTCGACGATGACCCAAATCGAATCAAATTCAGATGATGACCTTTGCAATAGCTAGACGTTTACTAATGTATGAGGCGATGTCTGCCTTCATAATTTATCATCAGTACAACCTCTTCAGACAAAGATACTTTTAGTCATAAATGACATAAATAGAATACTTATACTTACAGATTCCAATATAACTATATCTTACAATCCTCTATATTTAGACAATCACAAGTGATCTTTAAAACATTTTAACGCCATTGGCTTCTCAATTTTAATGGTTCATATTAGTCGCGAATCCCTTTTTATTATCTATATTATTCCTTCTTACAAACATTGTTTATTTTTATATCGTTCGGCAATTTATTTTGCACAATCATTACTAAGGAACATAATCCTAACTGATTCTTTATCCTTTTTATATAATGTGTCGATGTCTATATTCACCTTTCCTGATGATATAATTATCATGACCAAAATTCTCTCATAATTTCTTTCTTCATATTTTCTAAGTTTTAGTTTCTTCTCAACTATTATTCTTATCAGTTTTGCTTATTCCGACGTTTGAAGCGTCGATAATTATTACAACTAATTAAATAATAAATATTCAATTTTTATGGAATGTAAACGTAAAGATTTTAAATTTCTTAGTTTGACCAATTATATGAAAATGTTCAAAAATAAATTTAAATTTAATTAACAAGATTTTTGTTGATTTATCGAAAATATTTAATAAGATTCGTAAAGGTTCGAAAAATCTTTGGTTATATTGTGGTCAAAATTTTATTAGTTTGAAAAGCGTAAATTATCGTTTCAAATTTCAAGTCATGGTTCAAATGGTTTCCTCAATCCCTTTTTAGGTTATCTTGAGGTATACACAAACATTTACCCCTAAACAGAAGTTTAGTTAAATGGTTTGTGTATAAGGGAACAATCCCTTAAAAATCCTTTGTTAAAACATTCGTCAAAACATATTTCGATTTTCTTTTTAGTATAACTCAAAGTCTTAAATGACTTCTAAATTTTAGAGAGTCACTTTATATTCCATTATCTATTAATCACACGGTTAAATCATGTAAATGATTAAGTCTTAAGTCTTATGTTAAATATTCAAGGTACAAGTTTTAGTTGTTCGGCCAATTCAGGGCAATCTATAATTAATTATTAACTCATTCTTATTCTTATAAACAAACAAATGGTCCCGCAAGCATGAATTTATCAATTTACAGCCTACACACGTGATTCACCAAATTTATGAATGCTACATGTGCATTGGTCAATCCAAACGACATCACGTGAAACTCATAATGTTCATTACAAGTACCGGATGTAGTGATTAGAATACATAATCTTCTTCGCGGACGCAAAGTTGATAATAACCATGCCATGGATCAAATCTTTAAAACATACGCTAGAACCGTGTAAATGATCGAACAAATCTTCCATTTCGAGTTATGGATATCGTTTTCGATTGTCAATTTACTTAGTTCATAGTAATCTATAAATATAAGGAAAGATAACACCATAGCTCCTCATGATGACAGGCTTGGTATAATAAAATCTTTCTCCGACAACTCTCTCAGTTGTACGGTAATTCCTTTAATTCAGATGGTGCTGACGTATAGTGCACAAGCCACAAGTGCAGCACCGGAAATATAATCAATACCAATTTCAACTTGCCTTAATGGCGAAAGTCTAGGTGATTTACCATCAAATACCTCCTAAAGTTTCAGATAACGGAAACATCTTTTAATACATTTATTCTAAGTTCTTCTAGATTATAATATCTATGACTAATTCATAACCATTCATGGTAATATTTCAAGTCTTAATACAGGATATCGTCATCCATCAAGAATTATTTAAATCACTTTTTATAATCAACATCTTATCATTTAGGGGAATTCTACTCGAGTTCCCATCAATTAAGACAATGTCGTTATGTCATAATCAATCAATCCATTCTACTGGCACTATCAACTTTCCAGTTTTATTGCCGTCGATAAGATGTGAAATTATCAAAAGACTAATAATAACTCATAATCCTTCACAATTCCAGGGATATTAGGATACACAACTACTATGAAAAGAGTAAGGTCAACGCATAATCTATGCGAGAAAATTTCAAATCAGATACAGATGAAAACATTTAACGAATATGAATATATCCCATGTTTTCATAATTTGAGTACGCATTCGAAAGCTCCTCGGATCGTTACCCAGGTCATTCAAATGAAATCAAATCATAAGAAATGATAAGAACGTCGATACATCCAGTCGGGTATCAACACTCGATAATCAGATACTTTTCCTAAGAATCTCACTACGGGAGAATTGGACAAGAAAGAATTGTCAATTGTCAAATAAGACAATTTCCACGGATGAGTAATTTTGATTCAGAAGAATAGATGCTACAGGCACATATGTAGGTGTCCCTAACACTATGTCCTTATTTTTCACTTCTTGCAGACCTCATAAAATTTATTCTTTCACAATCTTCAAAGAAAATGTAGTGTTTATTAATCAGTTTTATGGTGACTACTAATCAGTCTTGCATAGTCCATTCCAAATTGTATGTAGGCGCGCAACTATATACAATTTCAAGATTAACGATGCAATACTCAGTTCGTCAAAATTTTATCATCATGTTTATAATAAAAACATTTTCATGCTTAATTCTTAAAAAAGAATCAAAAATAAATTTACAAAGATTTTCCTTGTTATGAAAACAATTAAGTTTTCCAAGGTGTTTTATAAACAACTTCATGTTGATATCAATCACTTATAAATCTCACTTTGAATAATCCTTATTGTGATGAAAATTTAAATTTTCTCAAAGGATAGCGTTTTAACTTTATAAAAACAATGTGTGATCTGCAAAAGAGTGATGAAGAGTTGTTCACCAAGAACTAACTACAATATAATAGGAAATGAGCTTAGCCAATTAATCATTAGGGTCATGATCTCGATGGCACTCAAAAAGAATAATCCACAACGTAACTCAAATCAAGATGAGTACTCGTTCAATGGTTACATCACTAATGCGAGCATTAGGATGAAGCAAGAAAAGATAGATAACATCGATACATGTAGAATTTAGCAATCAAAGGTAGTCTTTCCATTAATCACAAACAAGTCAAATTGTACCGTAACACATTACGTGTCACTATGTCATACAATTTACTAAACTCATCCTACCAACTGATATCTCAGTTGAGTTAGGGATTTTTAAAAGATACCACAATGAATACTAATCTACAAGAGCCATTAGGTGTCCCACCTGTCCCGGAAGATCCATTGGTCCCAATTCAGAAGAAGATTTCTTCAATTTATTTCTTGGACACTAGGCATCCTCGTTAGTGGACAATGGCCTAGGAACAACACTTAACACAAACTAACAATCAATTAAAACCTTATAATTCAATCACAGAACTTAATGACTTCTATTAATCTCATATTCCATATGGGTTAAATTTTTCTTTATTCAAATTTCAACCACCTTTATACTCAATTCGATATCCTACCTCATTTTCCAATACTTTCAATCTTATTTATAAACCTTAATAGGGCAATAAAAGCTCGATATGAATCAACACTTAATTTCCAATCCTATAGCTCTTTCATCAACCATTATCAAATGAGTCACTAGTATGAAATGACTTGATCATTCAACTAGACTTCTCGGAAAGGTACTAGTGGCATGAGGCTTTTGGGTATAGGCTCCAATTACAGCCTCAAGTGCAACATTCACCCTTTCGATTTCAATTTAAGAATTGGGTGACAACGAATCAGATGACATCTTTCTAGGTGGTAACGTTTTGTCAAACTCCACTCTATAAGGAAAGATCGTCATGACATCGATATAAGTTTTAATCTCGCCAATTCTTTCTTAATATCACAATCAACTAATATCTACATTTCTACGAATATCAACCATTTGTTGGGATCATAAATATCCACAACTTGGTTTAGATCTAGGATAGCTAGAATTCCTACGAGAATAGCTTCGATTAATTTACTAGGGGATTTAGGGTTACTTGTGACAATCTACGTCGTATAAATACCTCGTATAAAATTCAAAATAATCATCAAACAATCATGTAATAAAATTACATCATATATATATAATCCAAGTTATATATATATATATATTAAAATAACACTTCTCAATCTTGGCCTTGTCGGTAACTCGGGAATTCTTCGGCACCGTTATAGTCAAAAGATTTTTAGACATTTTTAGAAAAATCTTTATGGTTGATTTTGAAATGTTTCATTCAAAACCTTGGTTTTAAAAATCTTTCGTTCTCTATAACGAGAGCTCTGATGCCAAACTGTAACACCCCCAAATTTATACAACTCAATACAGCGGAAGACTAGTTGGTGTTACGGGATAGCATATTACTCACATCATAGACAACGCATAAAAATCGCGTCGTTTATTAATAAAACATTTCCATTCATAAATATCAAAGTTACATCGGTCCCAAGTCATATTATTTCATACAAAGTTTTACAAAGTATTTGAATGGAAAATATTGTTTAAGTGCGGGCCATGAATTCTTGTCGTCTTCCCGAGAATTACCTTCAAGTACCTGAGATAAAACATGTTAAAAGAAAAGGTCAGCGATAACGCCGAGTGAATTCATAGAGTTTAATAAAATCCCTCAATATAATATCAGTATAAAATTATTACTGAAAATCATCTTGTACAAATCATTTTAATAGGCCATAAAATAGCCAAAGTCATTTTATACAAATCTTTATCGAAAATCATAATATAGGCATTTGCCTTAAAAATCATTATACGAATCACTGTCGTTAAAAACACCATACAATACGTTTTGCAACGTTGTATAGATTAAATAAAACCGTTATATGAATATGGTTATAAAAAGCCTTAAAAATCATTATACGAGCCAATATCGTAAAAACGTCATACAATACGTCTTACGACGTTGTATTGAAAATAAAAACCGTTATATGAGTATGGTTATGAAAACCAAAACACAAACATAATATCAATAGTATGATCCTGTATTGCTAGTCAGGCAATACCTCGTAATTCGGAGCGTCTATTAGTATTTTGTTAATTTAGATTATTATAAGCCCCATGACATTGTTACCTTACTAAACCAACAACGGGTAGCTAACCCGATACCAATTTTGCCCATCCAAAGTAGCGTGTCGTCACAAAGGTCACGCTATGGAGATCTTCTTATACATAAATTCGCTTACCAATCAATGTGGCACGATGGGGATCAACCGTCAAGGCGCAAACTGGGGTGATCGTCCCCAAATAGTACTATTAAATGCATAAGCGTCTACCAAATCCCGGTAGTTCACAATTCATGCTAATGGGACTTTTAGTGACATAACCTAACTTTAATAATCCATTTTATTTCATCTATCGGGTCCTTTAATCATTCATAGGGTCATACAATCGGGTCATTCAATCATTCAGGTCCAAATCAATAAACAAGCAATCGGGACAAATGGTGTCCTATTTTATAAAAAAAAACTAACATGTTATCTCCCTCACGGGTTTATAAAACATTTATAAAAACATTTAAAAGAGTGCGAGGCTATGAACTCACGTTGATGTGGGAAGACGATTATCGGCGATTTGGATGTACGGTACGTGCTTCAATCACGGAAACCTAGACAAATAATACTCGTCTTAGACTCATGTCCAATGACTTTATAAAAATAACAATTATGTATACATATGATGATTATATATATATGATGATCAAGCGGGTTTACATATTCTCGTTTACTCATTTTAGTGTTATATGTCGGTAACTTTTATACTAGCTTACTAGTTTTACCTATTGACACGTTTTAAGTCCAATAAACTTATTATAAGTTCTTTAACTTGTTTTAATCTATTTTACACTTATATTATCAGTATTTAAACTTTACAAGTTGGGCCTAAATGGGTTAAGCCCAATAATAAGTTTATAAGTGCTTTAGTCCATTTTTGTTGTATTATTAAGTCTAATAACGTTAATTTAGCCCGTTAACGTCCGTATGTCCTATAGTTCGGGTTTTTATCGGTTTTTACTTGTATTAGATACTTATATATCAGTATATGAATTTTATAAAGTTTACATTAGACGGGTCCAACCATCTAAGTTTTATTTAACAAAAACGTTAATTTTACGGTATTAGCCGAAAAAGTCGTAAAAGTCATGTTTATAGTTTTATAACTTATAAAACTTAACAAGTTACCATTTTTATAAAATGTACACTTATTTAACCTTTTACATACTTATATAAATAAAATCCATAAGTTAGTGGGTTTTTATTCTATATTTTATATTATTAATTTTTCAGTGCTTATATAATAGTATTATTCTTTAATTTCTAAAATCTGATTTTTATCTTCACTTTCACCAAAACTGCCATATCTTGAGTTCTATATGGAGATAGAAGCTCAAATGTCTATCACATAAACTACATGATATGTGCTACATTTAACTCTTCTATAGCTACTGTTGAATCATCTTCTAAATATTTTCTAAAAATCGTCCAAAACAGTGAACTCAGATTTATACCTTAAACTTGTTTTGATCATATCTCACTCATTACTTTGATTCCATTGCATGGCCAACTCTCACATGTGTACAAGACCCATAGCTTACTGTAAATCCATTCTACTTTATCATTTTATCAGTTCATAACATGCTTCTTTACTGTTTTATACAACCATGTAAATTAAGCAAGATTTTAGCCTTGTTCTTTATAGTTTTTCACCTTTTTAATCATGTTTATCAACACCAAATCCCCACATAACATTTTTATCATCATCTAATCATCATATACATATACAATAGGAAATAAAATACATGTTTACATAATCAAAATAACAAGAAATTGAGGAGGACAATCTTTATACCACCATGATGATGTAGGTTGTGATCAAAATATGGATTTTGATGGTGAAACTTGTGATGCACCAAGACCATCTTCATGACCACCAATCTTCATAAACTCCTTGTGGAAAATCAGCCCCAAGACACCAAGAAAACTCCTCCATGGATGTTATAATCACCACCATTCAAGAGAGCTTCAAGAGGGCTTCAATATATGTAGAAATAACATAGGATTTCATGGTTGATTTTTGATCAAAATGGATATTTAGGGTGGAGTATGGATGACACAAGATGGAGAGTAGAGAGGATTTGGAGTTGATTTGCATGTGTGAATGAAGTGAATGGTTTTTAGGTAGTGGTTTTTGTAAGTTGTAAGCTTACATTGTAAGCTAAAAGGACGTGTCCATAAAAATGACACCATTGGTGGTGTTAGCTTCTTTAGGCCGGTTTTGGAGTGGGGGTGGGACAAGTGTCCCACTTGTCTCATCCCCATTTATTTACGGGTACTCCTCGATTCTAGTTTCCTCGATTTACGTGCCCTCGGGTCGTTTTACGAAAAACATTTTTATAAATTATGAATCTTCATCACAAAACGAATCCAATAAAAATTGTCTCATCAAAAACGGAGTTCGAAAACGTAAATACGTAATCCTAAGGTTTCCGGTTTAGTCGTAAAGGACGTTAAAAATAAAATCGTAAGTCCTAATCTATTCTCGTAAATTTGTGAGTTTATGAACCAACACAAATTTAAAAAACAAAAATAATATTCACGGATAAATTTATTTTCTGAAATGTCGGACTGTCACCAAAGACGGTGTATGTAAACGTAAGCACGTAACGTTAAATCCTCCGGTTTAGACGTAGTCGATGCTACTCCAAGACGTAAATCCAAATTTCTTCCCAAAAATAAGTGAGTTCATAAAATAATATTTTCAAATAAATATTGAGAATAAAATATTGACCACAAATTGACGGATTGTCACACAATCGGCAAAGAGTTAGCTAATTTGTCACTTGGCTGACGCTGTTTTGATTGTAAATTCAATCGAAAATTCTTTTCAAAGTTTGCATCATCAATATTAACACCTTCGAATGACGTTTCAAAGATTTCTTGAATAAATTGTTGCTTGCATTCAAGCGAAATACAATGTGTTTGAATCTCATCAAAACGTTTTGAAAGCAAAGAATATGAATCTTGAAGCTTTAAAATTCAGCGTCAGATTCGTGACAATTACTATCTACCACATTATCCACAGATTCAACATTATGCACAATAGAATCATTATCAACACTTTTATTCACACAGACGGAAACTATATCATGAGACATCACTTGCTTCAGAAGCTGATCATTTTGGCGTGAAACCCGTTCTATTTCAAGTAAACTGTTTTCATAAGCATCATCCATTTCGTTGAAAACACGTCTAACTTCTTCTATTTCCAAAATCAAATATTGATCAAGATTACTAAGAAAAGCTTTAACATTCTTTACAAACGGAACAATTTCGTCTCGAAACGCAGCTCTAGTGTGCTCAAAGTTCCATTCACCTTCTGTTATGGCCGAAGCCGTCGTACGTTCCAAAATGACCTTGTCAAAATCCGCTAAGTGTTGGTGTACCTCATTTAAGTTAACGGACGCCTTACTTACCGGTGGAATTAACTTCGTTAAATCCGTTTTGACAAGTGTAGGAGACGTACTAGGAGGGTTTTCATTTGACAAACTTTGAGGCAAAAGAACTGTCAATTCAGCTAATTCCTTTTGTAAGCGAATGCGGGTCTTTTTGGAAAATTGATCTTTGTTATGTTGATCATAATTAATTGTATGGAATTTTGAAAGCATTTTAGAATGAGTTTAATCCGCAAGTGACTATGTCTCCTCAGAACTACGAACAAAAAGTGCTTCTTTCGATTTGCCAATGAGGGTCATATCATAAAGACACGGAATAAATTCCTGAGCTTGTTTTGCATAACCGGGATTACGTGGTAAATCTTGAAGACGTTTAAGTTCGAGTTATTTAGATGATTTAGTTAAAAGATGAACCTTTTCTGTGGAAGCGTATTGTTTTAAAAGCTGTTGTTCTTTAAATTTAAGAAGTTTGGTAGCATTAATTTCCGATTCAAACTTTTTAGACTCGAGAGTTTCGAAAGCTATTTTAAGTTTATGAAAATCATTGACAACCGACTCTTTTGCTTTTAATTCATTGGAAATATTAGCTTTTAATGATTCTATGTAACACCCCCAAATTTATACGATTCAATACAGAGGAAGAATCGTTGGTGTTACGGGATAGCACATTACTCACATCATAGACAACGCATAAAAATCGCGTTGTTTAATAGTAAAGCATTTCCATTCATAAATATCAAAGTTACATAAGTCCCAAGTCATGGTCATTTCATACAATTTTACAAAAGATTTGAATGGAAATTGTTATTTAAGTGCGAGCCATGAATTCTTGTTGTCTTCCCGAGAATTACCTTCAAGTACCTTAGATAAAAGATGTTAAAAGAAAAGGTCAGCGATAACGCCGAGTGAATTCATAGAGTTTAATAAAATCCATCAATATAACATCGGTATAAAATTATTACCGAAAATCATTTTGTACAAATCATTGTAATAGGCCATAAAATAGCCAAAGTCATTTTATACAAATCCTTATTAAAATCATAACATAGGCTTTCGCCTTCAAAATCATTATACGAACCATTGTCGTTAAAAACATCATACAATACGTTTTACAACGTTGTATAGATTAAATAAAAACCGTTATATGAATACGGTAATATAAAACCAAAACACGAACATAATATCAAAGATAAGACCCTGTATTGCTAGTCAGGCAATATATCGCAATTCAATGCTTAAAGCAGTATTTCGTTAATTGGATTATTACAAGCCGCATGACATTGTTACCTTACTAAACCAAACAACGGGTAGCTAGCCCGAAACTAAATTTTCCCATCTAAATTAGCGTGTCATCACAATAATCACGCTTGTGTAATCTTCTCATACATAAATTCGCTTACCAATCAAAGTGGCACGACAGGGATCAACCGTCAAGGCGCGAACTGGGGTGATCGTCCCCAAATAGTACTATTATATGCATAAGCGTCTACCAAATCCCGGTAGTTCATAATTCATGCTAATGGGACTTTTAGTGACATAACCTAACTTTAATAATCCATTTCATTTCATCTATCGGGTCATTTAATCATTCATCGGGTCATACAATCATTCGGGTCCAAATCAATAAACAAACAATTGGGAAAACTAGTGTCCTATTTCATAAAAACTAACATGTTATCTCCCTCGCGGGTTTATAAAACATTTCATAAAACATTTAAAAGATTGCGAGGCTATGAACTCACGTTGATGTGGGAAGGCGGGTTATCGGCAATTCGGACGTACGGTACGTGCTTCAATCACGGAAACCTAGACAAATAATACTCGTCTTAGACTTTTGTCCAATGACTTTACAAAATAACAATTATGTATATATATGATGATTTTATATATATGATGATCAAATGGGTTTACATATTCTCATTTACTCATTTTAGTGTTACGTGTTGATAACTTTTATACTAGTTTACTAGTTTTACCTATTTACATGTTTCAGGCCCAATAGGCCCATTACAAGCCCAATATATTATATTAGCCCAATTATACTTTTATTATCAGTATCACACTTTACATGTTGGGCCCAAATGGGTTAAGCCCAATAAATAAGTTTATATGTTTTAGCCCATTTTGTTGTATTATTAGTCCAATAATGTTAACTTAGCCCGTTAATGTCCGTATGTTATATAGTTTGGGTTTTATCGGTTTTTACTTGTTATATATGTTTATATATCAGTATATGAGTTTATAAAAGTTTACATTAGACGGGTCCAACCGTCTAAGTTTTATTTAACAAAAACGTTAATTTTACGGTAATAGTCGAAAAAGTCGTAAAAATCATGTTTATAGTTTTATAACTTATAAAACTTATCAAACTACCGTTTTTATAGAATGTACATTTATTTATCCTTATACATATTTATATAAATGTATTATATAAGTTAGTGGGTTTTAATTCACATTTTATACTATTTTTATTTGAGTGCTTATATAATACTATTATACTTTAATTTCCCAAAATCTGATTTTTACTTTCATGTTCACCAAAACAGCCATATCTAGACTTCTGTATGGAGATAGAAGCCCAAATGTTTATGGAATAAACTACATGATATGTTCTCCATTTAACTCTTCTATGGCTACTGTTGAATCAGCCTCTAAGTATTTTATAAAATTCGTCCAAAACAGTGTACTCAGATTTGCACTCTAAACTTGTTTTGATCATATCTCACTCATTTTAATGATTCTATTGCATGGCCAACTCTCACATGTGTACAAGACATATTACTTAATGTATATCCATTAATCTATGACATTTTATCAGTTCATCACATTGTTATTTACTGTTTTATACAGCATACTAAATTAAGCAAGATTAACCATTTTTACATATAGTTTTTCATCTTTTTACCCATGATTATCAACACCAAATTCCCACACAATATTTTTTATCATCATATATCATCATACATATATACATTTAAGAAGAAAATACATGATTACATAATCAAAATTAACAAAAGGATGGGGAGAACAATCTTTATACCACCATGATGATGTGGGTTATGATCAAGACATGGATTTTGATCACACAACTTGTGATAAACCAATATCATCTTCAAGTCCACCAATCTTCAAGAACTCTTTGTGGAAAATCAGCCCTAAGACTCCATAGTAACTCCTCCTTGGATGTTATAATCACCACCTATCAATAGGGCTTCAAAAGGGCTTCATCATGTGTGTAAATAACACATGATTTCATGGTTGAAATTGATCAAATGGGTGTTATGGTGTGAGAGTGGGACGGCAAGTATGGAGAGAGTGGGAGAGTTTTAGTTGTTTTTGCATGAGAGAAATGGGAGCTAATGGTAAGTATGAGTGGTTTTGTGGTTAGTGGGATGAGGTAGCTTCATATTGAAGCTTAAGTTACATGTGTAACTTAATAGAGTGTAAGGATGCCACATCTTTGATGTGGTGTCCAAGTTTGGCCGGTTATGAGTGGGGGTGGGGAAAAAGTCATTTTGTCTCATCCCCATTTATTTACGGGTACTCCTCGATTCTAGTTTCCTCGATTTGCGTGCCCTCGGGTCGTTTTACGAAAAAGGTTTTTATAAATTATGAATCAACGGCACAAAACGAATCTAATAAAAATTGTCTCATCAAAAACGGAGTTCGACAAGGTAAATACGTAATCCTAAGGTTTCCGGTTAAGTCGTAAAGGACGTTAAATTATAATCGTAAGTCCTAATCTCTTCTCGTAAATTTGTGACTTTATGAACCAACTCAAAATTAAAATCCCAAAATAATATTTCACGGATAAATTTATTTCCTGAAATGTCGGACTGTCACCAAAACGGTGTATGTAAACGTGAGCACGTAACGTAGAATCCTCCGGTTTAGACGTAGTCGATGCTACTTCAAGACGTAAAATCCAAATTTCTTCCTAAAAATAAGTGAGTTCATAATATAACATTAAAATAATATTTTCAAATAATAATTGAGAATAAAATATCAACCATAAATTGACGGATTGTCACAGCATTTACCCCTAAACAGGATCTTTGTCCTCAAAGATCATCTTATCTTACTACTCGCTTCTTATAGAGTTAAAACCATATGGGTATTTCCTCCACATCCGGTCTTTTCTCACAAGTGTAATTCATTACAATACGTGAGTTTCATCAAACATAACTACAGGAATAAGATCAAGCTTATTGTTGACTTACTTTCTCTATCCATGATGTTCACGGGTTTTTGATGAATGCAACTTTTCGCCGATCTAAACTTCATTAAGGAATAGTCAGATTTTCAATTGATAGGCATTTATCAAGTTCGATTTACGAAACATAATTCACGTAGATCTTGAAGTCCTAGGGTAGATCCAGCTTATATGCCTTTCAAACCAATCTTTAACATCATCTCAATGGTCCCATACAACGGGGACTTATATCCCATGATCTTTCTGATCATCTATTCATTTTTCCATGGTTAAAATTTTTGGCATAACTTCGCTACCCATCTGGCACTTCAAGATCTACATTTCATATTTACATAACCTCCTGTCCACTACCGGCAGTCAATAATCAGATCCTAATTTCAACAATTATTTCAGGTCTCGCGGGTTGAGTATTTTGTAAGGTTAGGTTCGCCATCATAGGTAACCTTAAACCTAAAAGACATCTCCAACTCACAATGGGTGTATGTTGGATGTCTTCATCCCAACTCCTGCTTACAGATGCTCTAATATATATCCTCACAAGATTCGATCTCGATCCTAACACGAAAATTATCAATGATAATCTCTCTAAAGGGAAACGATTTTACAGTTTATTACCAAAGGTCAATCATTCAAGCATAACACAGGACTTCTAGTGTTTTGTATCGTTACTTTGCCTCGTCCCTTCGATTGAGGTGGTAAGTAGTACTCTCATCAAGATTCGTTCTCAATGACTTCTGAGCAAGTCTCTAGAAATTCAATACGAAGCGAGGATCTTGATAGAGATGATCGATACAGGCACACCATGTTTACACAACTCCTTTAAATACAAAAGAGTCAATTTCTTCATCAAGAATCTATCATTAATAGGGATGATATTAGCAGATTTGGTCAGTCTGTCGACGATGACCCAAATCAAATCAAATTCAGATGATGACCTTTACAATAGCTAGACGTTTACTAATGTATGAGGCGGTGTCTGCCTTCATAATTTGCCATCAGTAAAACTTCTTCAGATAAAGATACACTTAATCAGAAATGGCAGGGATAGAATACTTATACTTACGGGATTCCAACCTTACTATATCTCACAAACCTCCATATTTAGGCAATCCACAAACGGCCTTTTATACATTTAACGCCATTGGCTTCTTAATTCTAATGGTTCACATTAGCCGCAAACCCCTTTTGTTATCTACATTATCCTTCTTATAAGCATTGTTTATTTATATATTGTTCGGCAATATTATTTTGTACCATCATTACAAAGGAACACATCCTAATTGGTTCTTTATCCTTTCTATATTATGTGTCAGTATCTATATTCACCTTTCCTGGTGAAATAATTATCATCACCGTATTCATTCAAAATTTCTTTCTTCATATTTTCTGAGTTTCAGTTTCGTCTCAACTATTATTTTTATCAGTTTTGCTCAATCCGACGTTTTAAAAGCGTTGATAATTATCACAAGTAAATTAATTAAAATTATTAAATTTTTATGAAACGTAAACGTTAAAAGTTTTAAATTTCTTAGTTCGACCAATTATAATAAAATGTTCAAAACAAATTTGAATTTAATTAACCACGATTTTTTCTGATTTATCGAAAATAATTAATAAGATTCGTAAGTGTTGAAAAATCTTTGGTTATACTTTGGTCCAAATTTTCTTAGTTGAAAAGCAAAAATTGTCGTTTCAAATTTGAAGTTATGGTTTAAATGTTTTCCTCAATTCCGCTTAGGTTGTCTTAAGGTATGAAAAAACATTTACCCCTAAACAGGAGTTTAGTTAAATGTTTTGGTTATAAGGGAATGATCCCTTAAAAAAATCCTTTGTTAAAACATATTTCCACTTTCTTTTAGTAAAACCCAAAGCCTTAATGGCTCTAATCTTTGAAAAGTCAATATAGATTCCATTATCTTATTAATCATAAAATAATGTTAATGATTAAACCTTTATTCACATGTTAAATATTCAAGGTACAAGTTTTCACTACTCGGCCCACTCAGGTCATTCTACAAATAATTATTAACTCATTCTTATTCTTATAAACAAACAAATGGTCCTTAATGATCACGAGCATGAATTTATCAAATTACAGCCTACACACGAGATTCACCAAATTTATGGATGCTACATGTGTATTAGTCAATCCAAACGACATCACGTGAAACTCATAATGTTCATTACAAGTACCGGATGTAGTGATTGGAATAGATAATCTTCTTCGCAGAAGCGAAGTTGATAATAACCATGTCGTGGATCAAATCTTTAAAACATACGCTAGAACCTTGTAAATGATAGAATAAATCTTCCATTTTGAGTTATGGATATCGTTTTCGATTGTCAATTTACCCAGTTACAGTAATCTATAAATATAAGGAATGATAACACCATAGCTCTTCATGATGACGAGCTTGGTAGAATAAAAGTCTTCTCATACAACTCTCTCAGTTGTAGGGTAATTCTTTTAATGCAGATGGTGCTGACGTACTGTGCACATGCCAGATGTGCAACACCGGGAATATAATCAATACCAATTTCAACTTGCCTTAATGGCAAAAGTCTAGGTAATTCACCAGCAAATACCTCCTAGCGTTTCAGATAACATAAACATCTTTTAATACATTTATTTTAAGTTCTTTCTAGATTACAAGATCTATGACTAATTCACAACCCTTCACGGTAAAATTTCAAGTCCAAATACAGGATATGGTCATCCATCAAGAATTATTTAGATCACTTTGGATAATCAACATCTTATCATTTAGGGGAATTCTATTCGAGTTCCCATCAACCAAGACAATGTCGTCATGTCATAATCAATCAATCCATTCTACTGGCACTATCAACTTTCCAGTTTTAATGCCGTCGATAAGATGTGAACTTCTCAAAAGACTAATAATAACTCATAATCCTTCACAAATTCAAGGATATATGGAGACATAACTAACCTTAAAAGAGTAAGGTTAACACATAATCTACGCGAGAGAATTTCAAATAAGATACAGACGAAAACATTTAATGAATATGAATATATCCCATGTTTTCATAATTTGAGTACACATTCGAAAGCTCCTCGGATCGTTACCCAGGTCATTCAAATGAAATCTAATCAAAAGAAATGATAGGAACGTTGATACATCCAGTCGGGTATCGACACTTGGTAATCAAATACTTTTCCTAAGAATCTCACTACGGGAGAATTGGATAAGAAAAAATTGTCAATTGTGAAATAAGACAATTTCCACAGATGAGTAAATTCGACTCAGAAGAATAGATGGCACGGGCACATATGTAGATGTCTCTAACATTATGTCCCTATTTTGCACTTCTTGCAGATCTCATAAAATTTAATCTTTCACAACTTCAAAGAAAATGTAGTGTTTATTAATCAATTTTATGGTGACTACTAATCAGCCTTACATGGTCTCTTTCAAATTGTATGTTGGCGCGCAAATATATACAATTTCAAGATTAACGATGCAATACTCAGTTCGTCAAAATTTTATCATCATGTTTATAATAAAAACACTTTCATGCTTAATTCTTAAATAAGAATCAAAATAAATTTACAAAGATTTTCTTTGTTATGAAAACAATTAAGTTTTCCAAGATGTTTTATAAACAACTTCATTCTGATAACGATTATTTATAAGTCTCACTTTAAATAATTCATATGGTGATGAAAATTCAATTTTTCCCAAGGGATACTATTTTATCTTATAAAAATAATCAGTGATCTGCAAGAGAGTGATGAAAAGTTGTCCACCAAGAACTAACTACTATATATCAGGAAATGAGCTTAGCCAATTAATCATGAGGTTCATGACCTCGATGGCACTCAAAAAGAATAATCCACAACGTAACTCAATTCTAGATGAGTACTTGTTCAATGGTTGCATCACTAATGCGAACATTAGGATGAAGCAATAAAAGATAGATAACATCGATACATGTAGAATTTAGCAATCAAAGGTAGTCTTTTCATTAATCACAAACAAGTCTAAATTGTACCGTAATACATTACGTGTCACTATGTCATACAATTCCAAGAACTCATCCTACCAACTGATGTCTCAGTTAAGTTAGGGATTATTTTTAAAAGATACCACAATGAATACTGATGTTGTGGATTTTGCAACCCTTTAGGAAAAGGATGCAATAAATAGGGCAAGTGAGCACGACGATTTAGGAAAACCGTGTGTGAATGACCCAATTAAGTTCGTTCTCAAGGAGGCTAGTGTGTTATGTGTGTAATGATTTGGATTAATTTGTGATTATATTTGAAAAAGAAGAATAGAAAGGGGATTAGAAGAGAGTGACGGTTATGAAGACGGATTTAACTAAGTCTAAAAAGGCGTACACGTAAAGTCGTAAAAACCACCAAAATTATAATTAATACCTAAAAATTCCTAAAAATCACCAAAAATCCTTAATAATATTCTAAGAGTTTACAAAAAATCAAAACTTGCAAAAACCCTTTAATTAATTAGATAATGACTTTTTAATGCTAATTAAAGCCCTAAAAATCAAAATTAATTATTAAAAAGCCCTAAACAAGATTTTCAATTTTGTAAACCTCAAAAATACTCTAATTAAGCTAAAAACTATTTTTCAAAATTTTAAAACCAATTAAAACTATTTTTAAATAATTAAAAACTCCTAAAATCAATTAAATCTTAAATTAATTATAATAAATAATTAAAAGACCTAAAAAATATTTGGAAAGTTGCAAAAATCCTAATTAAATATTTAGAACCTAGGAAAAATATAAAAACCTAGAAAATCAGACTTTTAATTTTTAATAATAAAATAATATTAAAATAATATTAAAAATCCAAAAATTATAAAAATTCTAAAAACTTGCAAACTAGCTTAATTTAACCTAAATAACTCAGAAATGAAAGTGAAATTACCTAAATACCCCTATTGGGCCTAGAAAATGGGCCAAACCCAAAACAGTCCCTTATTGGGCTTAATTAAGGCCCAATAAGAAAAAGTGCTCAAAATAAGCTCAAAAAGCACAGGTTGACTCAAAATTTGATTTTAAACAACTTATTCCAAAGGCCCAAAAGCTGAAAATGTGAAATAAGCTAACTTATAATAAGCAGCTTATTCTTAATGGGCTTTTTGGCCCATTAAGCTATAAGCTGATGCCATAAGCTAAAATTTAACACACAACCTTCTTTTGACCTAACAAAGACTTCTGCAAAAAGAAATTTCAAATAAGACCACTCAATAAGCCAAAAACAAGTCAACAACTTATTCACAAAACGACAAAATAGTCGTTTTTATGATCTAGACCACCTCAGAAGCTGATTCAAGTTGCAAAATGTTTCTTTTGACAAAACTAAGCTTATAAACCAAAGAACTTTCAAATAAGCACACTCAATAAGCTGAAAAATCAAATAAGCACTTATCTTAAAAGTCAAACAAGTTGGTTTTCTAGTGAAAAGTCAAAGTCAAAGTCTGATAAGCTCCAGTTCACTTAAATGGGTCAAATAATGAAGATCTATTACAAAAAATAAGTTGTTGCAAGTCAGAATAAGCTAGAATAGCTTATTAATAAGCTGATGATAAAATTGCACTAGCAGGGGCTAGTTTTGGATGTTGAGCAGTGGGAACTTTTCCCACTGCTTGACTATTTTGACTTGTTGTCTTTAGTGACTTTTTCTTGGATTCAGATTTCACAAAGGCACCCAATTGATCTTTGGATCAAAAGGAGTCAATAACAATCAAAATAACACAATCACAAACAGCCAATTGATACAGTTTAATCAATTAATCACCAGACATTGCACAGACATGAACAATAAGCAGTTTAGCATTCAAGAGCAGTTTTAGCACAAATCAGCCAACCAAATTCAACCAAATGCACACACAAGCTATAATAAACTCCAATAAGCAAGTCTAAACAGGTTTCATGCACTGGTTCAAAGAATTAAGCAAGATTCAAGCAAAGAAAGTTACTGATGAACACTACACATGCAGATTTCTACTTTTGCTGATGTATTTGACACACAAGCCAATTTCAACACCTCAAATCTTTCAAACAGGTTATGTTAACTTTGTTTAAACCACTTTTATCCCTAAGCATGCATACACACTAAGTGTTCCCAAAATCCTAGGTCAAAACAAGCAGAAACAAGGTCTATATAGCAGATTGATCAATTCAAGTGTTCAAACCCAAAAACTTGCAGCAAAACACTCTCAAACAAAGGTATAACAGATACAAAGCATGAACAACACTTTCCCTTAACACAAAATCAGATTACAAGCATAAACCAGTAGACCCAAACACCCCTTTAACTTTTTCAAATCAAGATTTTCAAAAGCAAAACAAGATTTCAGGCCAACCAAGCATCAATTAACACTCAAACAGGTCTAATAAACAGATTCAAGCAAGAACAAGCCACAAAATTCACAAGAACAACAGTTTCATACAAATATCACCGAAAATCACAATTTATGCAGATTTGGAGATTAAGTAAGCAAACCTCATGGATGTACATCCACACCCACGAATTTTGAGCTTATGTGCTAGCAAGAACAAGCACAAGCTTCCACAAAAGCCTGCTAAGATTCAACAAGGGTTAAGCACAATAACATGAAAAATCAGAAACTTGGAAAAATCTTGATTGATGCAAACTTGTTACCCCACACTTGAATATCCCCAAGTTATAAGCCTCACCACACCTTAACCAACTCAGTTAGGATGCTATGATCAGCCCTATAGCCCAAGAATTCCAAGATTGGAACAAGACTTAGCAAATATCAAGAAAATGAGGAAAATATGCAAACTTGTGCACACTCCTCTTTTGAAAACAGGTTTTTAACTTCAAAAGCAGTAAACTAAGAACAATAATAAGCAGAATAAAGATGGCACTTGGTCTTTCTTCAAAGCACTTAACTCAAATTCATTAAACTGAAAAAGGATTTACAAGTGTTTGAACAAAGGAAAAACCAAAAGCAAACGTCTAATGAAGCACCCTAAGGCCTTTATATAGGCATACAAATGACTAAGGAAAGCTGAAAAATACATAAACCTTAGTTGTGAAGTCCCAAAATTGCCCTTGAGGTTTTGTCTTCTTTGGAGAATCATGTGACTGAATTGGCAGTTTGTGTGAGGTGTCCAAGGTGAAAATACATCCAAAGGCTCACAATGAAGCTTAAGTTTGAAGCTGAATAGGAGTGGTAGATTCCCTGGCACCATTTTGGCTTTTTCCCAAAGACGTGTGAAGGGGTTTAATCATGTGAGCAGGATAGTGATGTGGCATGGCTTTTTAAGGTTGGGTTGTGTTTATGATTAGCTTAATCATAATTCTGGAGCAGTTGAGAGTTTAATTACAACACAATTAGGAAAACCCAATTGTGTTCTTGAGGTGAATAGTGCAAGTTTTAATCTGTTTTGGGAGGTGATTAAGGTTTAAATTGTGTTAATGGCGCCAAGTTTAAAAAATAATAAACCGGATTAGTGGATTGGTGAGGTGGAAGAAGGGTGAGTTCTGATTGGAGGAGAGAGTGAGTGGGGTGAGGTGGCAATTGGTGATTGGTCTAGGTGTCTTAGGTTGTCTGCCCATTTTAACCCCTTGTCTTTGAAATTCTTTCCACTTTGTATAAAATAGGCCAGAACTTGATTTCCTTTGTTATGGAAGTTTTGGTTTTCACACTTTTGCCCCAAAAAGTTTCATAAAGTAAATTCAGGGGTATTTCTTGCCATTTTTGCATTCTTCAAGGGCTGGTTTGGTATTTTCTTCAATGTTAATGGTCTAGACTTGCAATATTGACATTTTGGAGGACTGAATTTGCCAAGTCTTGATGATTGAGGGACCATTTTTGCCAAATGTTGAAAGTTGAGGGTCCTTTTTGTAATTTTGGATTTTTCAAAGGACCAAACTTGTCATTTCTTGTACTTTGAAGGACTTCATGATGTATTTGACTTTGTGGATGAAATTGGTTGACAATTTAGCTTTGTTGAGGGGCTAAATTTGCCAATTCTTCAAAGTTAAGGGCCCTTTTTGTAATTTTGACAAACTTTAGGGACCAAACTTGTAATTATGAGGATACAAGGGTATAAAGTGTCAATTCTTCATAATTGGAGGACCCTTCTTCATAATTCTTCAAATCTTCAAGGGTTGATCTTTGGGGAAGTCTTCACTAGGGCTTGGTTCATTGTGCAACTTCGTTTCTCGTGTTCGTTTTTGCATGATTCTTGTGATCTTTTGTCATTATCTCAATATCCGTACCTAAAATACACAAGCAACAAACACAAGCATATATTTGGGTATTTTGATGATATTTAATGCATTTTAAGCCCTATTTGGAAGATGAGACTATGTATAAAAGCAGTCTCATCATTCCCCCATACTAAACCATTGCCGTGCCCTCACGCAATGCTAGAATAAAGTATCAAAGCATCTCCAAAATTTAATTTTATGACTTTATTTGAATGATAAACTAGCTACACTACTACTATTACTACTACTTGTGTTATAGACATAATGTATGATTTTCATCGCAAAATGGGACGTTTAGGTTCATAGAATAAGAACATGTGAATGCTTCGTTAGAAATAATTTCATCGTCCTCGATTTTCACTCCAATTCCATGCTAAGCGTGCAACGAGATCATTGTCATTATAAGTTAGTAATGCTAACACTACTCATATGCCCTAATCACGTACTTATTCTCCCATTATTCCTAAGTTGTATCTCTTATATTTTATTTTGTCTTGAATGTCTCATGAGGATACATTGTTTGACTTATGCGATAATAGAGATTTAGGTCTAAAAATAGAGTCCTAACGGTGTAACTAAGACCATCAAATCAATAACCCCTCCTAATAGACGACGATGTTAAAAAATTAAGTTGACAAGAAGAATCGATAAACACGGTTTTATAACGGTTTTGAACATGAGACTTATTACCAAGACTTTTATACGCCCCCTAACGGAAGGGCCTTATTATCTTTGGTTTACCTCCATCTTTTATTCAACTTCGCCATGAAGCTTTTATTATGACTTCGGTCTTGCCTTGCCTTTTATTATCCGCCTCATCGGTGGTTTTATTAGCCAAAGACGTATATCCTCACGCTAAGGCGAATTTTGGATCTTTAAAGCTTCGAAGATTAAGGCTTGATTCACTTTCAATTTTTGCATAGATTTTTCGGCCTTGTGAGGCTTCAAATTGTTTGCTTGATTTAGGTGAGCACTTGAAATCTTATTATTGGGTGAAGCTTTCGATTATTGGGGTGCCAATACTTCAAAACCGTGACGCTGGCGATACCTTAATGTCTTCCCAATTTAATTACACGGAAGCTACTAGAAAAGACTAGAAACCCAATAATCCCAACTAAACCGCTAAGTCAATATTTATTAAGCAAAAAATATTTACATGCGAAGGGAGAATAAGCAAACAACGAGAACACATGAGTTTTTGAAAGAATACGAGTACTCTACGTTTAGCATAGTAACTTATAATTAACCCTATCATTTCTCGTCCTCATTTAAGAGACTTAGCCTAATGTGTAGTTAAGGAATCAAAGCTAAGTGCTCAACATGCACGGTCGAGTAAAAAATTACTCTTATTCTCGCCATCGGAAAACCTACATTCGTGTCTTCAAACACTTATAAAACATAAGAAAAATTTTAAAATTTGGCCATTTTTAGCCTTATTTTGCAACAAAACGATAAACTTTGGAAAGCGTGAAGGTTTGGCAAGGCAAGTATCTATTCACCCCCCATACTAAAGTTAAACATTGTCCTCAATGTTTCGAGTCTAGGGGTGCAAACACCCCCATACTAGATACGTAGTCGAATGCCTAATCTAGCATGGAAAGGGTGTAACCATTAAGTTAAAAGCCGTTTATGAAGTGTGCTAAAAAACCTAAGGTTAGAACATCAAAAGGATATATCATGGATATTGAGAAATGTCTCCAAAGCAAACGATCGAGTGCTCCCTTAAAACGAACACGAGAGGCTCCAATCGTGAAGATCATGATCTAAAAACCACATATCACAAACAACCACGGAACAAAGGTTGGAAGGGCACAAATCCCCACACGTAAGCTACATTAGACTAAGAAAGCGATAATATGTACATAGGATAAGCATGGGACTCCCCCACGAGGCTCCTCGTTTTTGATTACCGAGTCATGAGCTCGACTCGATCCCCTCAACACTAATTATCATTGGGGAAGGTGACTTGGTCGAGGTAGTTCAAGGATGGAACTTCCCCACCAAAGTAGTGCTTCAACCTATGTCCATTCACCTTGAAGTTAGGACCATCATCTTGAGCTAGCTCGATGGTCCCATAAGGAAACACTTGAGTCACGGTGAATGGACCGGACCAACGGGATTTCAATTTACCGGAAAATATTTTCAATCTTGAATTAAAAAGCAAAACTTGATCCCCAATGTTAAAAACCCGGTTTTTAATTTTTGAATCATGCAACTTTTTAGTTTTCTCTTTATAAATCAATGAATTTTCATAAGCAATGTCTCTCAATTCATCCAATTCATTTAATTGCATTTTCCGGTGTTTTCCCGCGGTCTCCATATCATCATTACAATGCTTTAGGGCCCAATAAGCCTTGTGTTCTAACTCGATAGGCAAATGACAATTCTTTCCATACACAAGCTTATAGGGAGTGCACCCTATGGGCGTCTTATGAGCGGTCCTAAAGGCCCATAAAGCATCGTCCAACTTATCCGACCAAGTTTGTTGGTTTTCCCCCACGGATCTCTCCAAGATCCTCTTCAATGCACGGTTTGAAACCTCGACTTGCCCACTCGTTTGTGGGTGATAAGCCGTAGAAAGACGATGTGTAACCCCATATTTCCTTAAGACTCTTTCGAATTGGTCATTACAAAAATGGGTTCCACGATCGCTTATGATCGCACGAGGGGTTCCAAACCTAGCAAACAAACTTTTCAAGAACTTAACTACCACACGAGCATCATTAGTGGGCAAGGCCTTCGCCTCCACCCACTTAGATAGGTAGTCAACCGCAACAAGGATGTACTTATTACCACGAGATGATGGGAATGGCCCCATAAAGTCTATACCCCAAACGTCAAAGATCTCACATACTTGAATGATATTTTGTGGCATTTCATCTTTTTGTGAGGCTTTTCCTTGTCGTTGGCATGCATCACAAGACTTCACAAGGATTTGTGCATCTCGGTAAATAGTAGGCCAAAAGAAGCCGGCATCAAACACCTTCTTAGCCGTGAGATTAGCACCGTGGTGACCACCCGTGGGTCCCTCATGGCAAGCTCTAAGGATATTAGAAGCTTCGGTGCCAAATATGTTGGGAATAAATTATGGGTCAGTTTACTAGACGCTGATAAGAAGAATTCAAGCGCTGATAGGATGACATTGGACGCTGACAGCCAAGCGTTGACACTTGAAGAAGTCAACGCTGACAGCCTTGAAGATTAGCACTGATGGAATATATCTTCATACGAATCTTTTTGTTTATTTGTTTCTTTATTTGTGTATGGTAAAGATAAGCTCGACATTGTATTTTCCATTATTATCTTTACCTAGAATAGTTGATTCGTAGCTTATTGTACAAGACTTCTTAATCTATAAAAGAAGATCTTTTAGGTTAATGTTAATCATCAGTTTTTTTCATAAGTTTTCGCAAGTTAAACCTCTTTCATTGTAATCAAGTACGATCATTCTAATACAAGTGAAAGTTTGTTTAACATCTTTGTGTTTTAGATTAAGTGTTAATTCCGCATAACACTTAGTTACTTTATTCATAAGCAAAGGTTTCTCTACGTGTATTACTTGATCTAATCTCGTATACACAAAGCTTAATCGATCTAAGTTTGGGATCAACAAGTGGTATCAGAGCTTGTTGAGAAACTTTTGATCTTTAAGTAACGCAAGAACCCTAAAACACCAAAAACCCTAAATTTCTCAAAACCCTAATAACATTATGTCTGGCACAGATCAACCTGCTGCTTTGCTACAAAACAACTCCACAAATCCTAGTATCAAAATTCCCATTTTTGATGCCAGGAACTTCGAGCTTTGGAAGTCCAATTTTGAGCAATATATAGCTATTCATGACTACACTCTTTGGGAGATTGTTGAATATGGGAACACATTCGACAAAGCGCAAAAGATTGCTAATGCTATTGCCACAAGGACAACTGTTCCTAATTGTCCTGAAGCTGATAAGAAGGAAAAGCCTGGAGATGGAAGAGCTGTATCTGTTGAAGATATAGCCAAGAAAAGGGTGGACATGAAAATCTTGAACATCATGAAACACGCCTTAGGTCATGAGAATCAGCACAAGTACAAACGCTTTGAGTCTGCAAAAGAGCTTTGGGAAGCTCTTGAAGTAGCACATGGTGGCAATGCTGACACAAAAGAAGAAAAGAAGAAGCAACTCTTGCATGAGTATGCTGTCTTTAAGGCTCAACCCAATGAGAATCTCAGCAGTGTGAGAAGTAGACTGCTTGACATCACAAGTCAACTTTCCTTCATGGGAACACAGATTGATGACCCTGACTTGAATGCTACTTTTCTCAAAAGCCTTGGTGATGTATGGAAGATTGAGACAAGATCCATTCTTGTCAATAACACCCACAAGACTTCCAGGTTTGATGACATCTTCAACAAACTAAGACTGTTGGAGAATGAATGGCTTTTGGAGAGTGATAATAAATCTTCCAGCAGCAACATGGCCTTCTTCTCACAAAGTGAAGGCCAATTTGATTCCATGAACTCCTATGGACATCCAGTCACTGGATCTCAATGTGTCAACGCTGGATCACAGCCTGTCAGCGCTGGATCATATCCTGTCAATGCTTTATACTCAAGCGCTGACACTCACAACTTTGGCGCTGATAGAATTAAACCTGCTGGTTTAGATCTAGATACTGTGTGTGCATTCATTGCTTCTTTGCCCAGTGATTCAAGGATTACATATGAAGATCTTGAGCAGATAAGTGATGAGCAATTGGAAGAGATGGACATCAAGTGGACTATGGCTCTTGTAAGTTTAAGAGCTAACAGGTTTAATAAAAGGTTCAAGAAGAAGATGACCTTTAATGCTAAGGATGTTGCTGGATTTGACAAATCTAAAGTTGAGTGCTACAATTGTCATCGGATGGGGCACTTTATGAGGGAATGTAGATCTCCAAGAAGATCTGATGCTGGTAAGCCCTCAAGCCAAATGGTTAAGAGCCAAGATCCCAAGGCCATGGTTGCTGTTCAACAAATTGATGGTGTTGGAGGATGGGACTGGAGCTGGAACTTTATGGCTAAGGATGAGGAAGAGGACAGAGCTTTGGTTGCTGAAGTTAAAGAAGAGCATGTTGAATATGCTCTCATGGCACACTCCTCCTCTTCATCAGATAATGAGGTATATGATGATTCTTTCTGTTCTAAGGGTTGTCGTTTAAATACTGAAAAACTAAATCAAGAGATAGTAAAATTATTAGATGAGGCAAGTACTGAAAGATGCAAAGTATCTAATTATCAAATTGCTCTTACCCAAACAGAAAAGACAGTAGCTGAGTATAAGAAAATGGAGTTTGATTTAAAGGATAAAATAAATATCTTAAATCATGAGTTACATCAAAGTAAAGATATTCAAGATATCACAAACAGGGTTAATCTTGATTTGATAGCTCAGTTAGAGGAGGCTAACAAAAATAAAGATAATGTGAGTCTTAAAATCCAGAGATTTGATAAGGCCACACAATCCCTAGGAGAGTGTGTTAGTAAACAAAGAGACTCTAAGGACATGAGTGGGATTGGGATGAAAGATTATACTGGTGTTCCACCACCAGCTGGGGATTTCTATGGTGTCCAATCAAAGGACTTATCTTGGACTGGCTTGCCAGAACTCCAAGAGAAGGAATTCATTCCTCCACCTAGAGTGATTTCCCCAGTTGAAGAATACAAACAAAAACTGACTGACCTAGATGAGTGGAAGAAAGCTAACCACACTTTGTTTGTTAAGGGAGGGTTGTTGTGTGAAAGTCCAAATGAGCCCACACAAATCAAGAGCCATGATCCTACACCTATTAAAATCACACACCCAACCACTGGCAAAGCTGTTGACCTTGGCCCACAAACTGTTAGAAAACCTAGTGTTAAGTATGCAGAGATGTATAGGAATACTAGGTCACCAAAAAGCCAAGTTAGTAAACATGGAACAGGCTTCTTTGCTTCTAGACCTAAGACTATGTCTAGAAAAGCTTGTTATTCATGTGGTAGCTTTTCACATTTGGCATACAAATGTGTCAACGCTTCCAATGTCAACGCTGATAGGAACCATTTCAGCGCTGACAAAAGTCAACATAGGTCAAACACTGTCAGACCCAATACCTTTGTGAACAAAAGTTCACAAGTTGTTAGACCAGTCCCATTCTTTTCTAGAGGGTCTAACACACATGGCCTAAGACCTTTCCAAAAGTCAAACACTTGGTCCAATAGGCAATGGGTTCCTGTAGCAAACCCTAGGTTCAACGCTGATAAAGGCAATCGGGGCGCTGACAAGAGCAATTTCAGCGCTGACAGACACACTGCCAAACCTAGGTATTTGCAACCATAGGGAAATAGGTCTAAAGCCTCTACTAGCTTAACATGGAGACCAAAACAAGACCAAAACCCTAATTTTACTGGTCTTTCTATGACATGCAACAGGTTTCATTATATTTCAAAGGCAATGTCAACACCAGTTGGGGTTAACTGGGAATTTCATTCAAAAAGGGATGAAAATGGGGTTGTTATGAGAACCAAGTCTGTTCTTGTTGAACAACCAAATGAATCCAAGTCTTACAAGGCTTGGGTTCCCAAAGAAAACTAATGTGTTTTCTTTATGTGCAGGGCATTCAGAAGAAGATCAATGATTATGGATATTGGGATAGTGGATGCTCAAGGCACATGACAGGAAAGGAAGACTATCTGACCAACTTCACTCCTATTCAAGATGGTGATAAGGTATACTTTGGAGGGGGCTATGGCACCATCACAGGAAAAGGAACCCTTGTCACCAACAATCTACGGTTTGAGAATGTCTTCCTGGTAAAAGAACTGGATTATAATTTGTTTAGTGTATCACAAGTGTGTGATAACAAAAATAAGGTTCTTTTCACTGATACTGAGTGCTTGGTGTTAAGCAAAGATTACAAGCTCCCTGAGGAGAAATACATAGAATTTAGAACACCAAGGCATAAAGACATATATAATGTGAATCTTAATGGAATTAAGATAAATAATAAGATGATGTCATGTTTTTATGCTAAAGCCTCAGTAGATGAAAGTAATCTTTGGCACAGGAGATTAGGGCACATAAACTTTAAGAATATCAATAGACTTGTGAGGCTTGGTTTAGTTGATGGTTTGCCTGAAAAGGCTTTCCACAATGACCACTCTTGTGTTGCATGTCTTAAGGGCAAGCAGCACAAGGTCTCATTCAAATCTAAACAGGTGCACTCTAGTTCTAAACCACTTCACTTATTGCATATGGACCTCTTTGGTCCAACTAATATAGAAAGTTTGAAGGGTAAATCATATTGTTTTGTTATCACTGATGATTTTTCCAGGTTTACATGGACTTTCTTTTTAGCCAAGAAAAGTGAAACCGCCCAAAGTCTGATTAATTTCATTACCCAGATTGAGAAGAAGAATGGTAATGAGGTCAAAATTATTAGAAGTGACAATGGGGGTGAGTTTAGAAATCAGTTGTTAGATGATTTTTGTGCCAAGAAAGGGATTACTAGGCAGTTTAGCATAGCTAGAACCCCACAGCAAAATGGGGTTGCTGAAAGGAAGAATAGAACCCTAATTGAAGCAGCCAGAACCATGTTGGCTGATGCCCACTTTCCTATAGCCTTTTGGGCTGAAGCTGTTAACACAGCTTGTTATGTTCAATATAGGGCATTGGTCAACAAAATACATAATAAGACACCTTATGAGTTACTTTGGGGAAGGAAGCCAAATATTGGCTTTCTCAAGCCTTTTGGTTGTCATGTAGTTGTTTTAGAAACTAGTGATGCCCTAGGTAAATTTGATACAAAAGGTGATGAAGGCTATTTCATGGGTTATTCAGTGCAGAGCAAAGGATATAGGGTTTACATTAAAAAGGAAAAACGTATACTTGAAAAAGTACATGTTAGGTTTTTAGAGAGTAAACCTAGTGATCCTGAAAGTGGTCCAAATTGGTTGTTTGACTTGGAACCTTTATCTAGAGCTTTAAATTATATGCCTGTTACTGATCCAGACATTGTGAAGGTAACTTCAAGTGTTTTGGAAAAGAGAATTGGTAATGTTTCAGGTATACAGGTTGCTAAGAAGGATGGACCACCAGCAGTTGAGTCATCTCCCACACAAGAATATGTTACACTTCCTATATGGACAGATGAGTATTATGCTGCTGCTACTGCTGCTAGAAAAGATAATGGTGGTTTGCAAATACCACCAAGTACAAACATGCATGGTTCTTCAGGCGCTGACAAAGGCAAATCAAGCGCTGACAAGACCAATTCAGACGCTGATGGCTCAGACGCTGACAACAACAGTTCAAGCGCTGTTAGCCCAAGCGCTGACAAACAAGGTTCAGACTTTGACAACACCTTTGCACATCTTTTCTCTTCCCATTTTGAACAAGGTGGACATTCCAATGTCCATGAAGAGATTTCTGTTGATCAAGGAGAGTCTGATGAAGAAGATATTGGCAACATGGAGCGTGAAGTTGAGGACATCAGACTTTTTGAAGGAGGAGTTCTCACTTCCACAGCAAAGGATCACCCCTCATCTCAGATCATTGGTGATGTTATGGCTCCAGTTCAGACAAGAAGATCCCATCAAAATCTTGGTGGATTCGTTGCCAATATACACAAGAAGGTTGATACCCCTCTTGTACAAGCATGTTTGTTTGCATGTTTTCTGTCACAAGAAGAACCCAAGAAGATTTTTGATGCTCTCAAAGAACCTAGTTGGGTGGAAGCAATGCAAGATGAGCTTCACCAATTTGCTATACAGGATGTTTGGGAGCTGGTTGATTGTCCTAGATATGTGAGACCAATTGGGACAAGATGGGTTCTAAGGAACAAGAAAGATGAAAGGGGTATTGTGGTCAGAAACAAGGCACGTTTGGTAGCTCAGGGATATACACAAGAGGAAGGCATAGATTATGAAGAAGTTTTTGCTCCAGTTGCAAGAATTGAAGCTATCAGAATTTTCCTAGCTTATGCCTCTTGCATGAACTTCACTGTTTATCAAATGGATGTGAAGAGTGCTTTCCTCTATGGAACAATTGTTGAGGAGGTATATGTAATGCAACCTCCTGGTTTTGAAGATCATGAGAATCCAGACAAGGTTTATAGAGTGAAGAAAGCTATGTATGGACTTCATCAAGCCCCTAGAGCATGGTATGGTACCTTGTCTACATATTTGGTGGACAATGGATTCAAGAGGGGCACCATAGATCAGACACTATTTACAAAGAAGAAAGGTAAGGATGTCTTACTTGTCCAGGTCTATGTTGATGATATCATTTTTGGATCAACTAATCCAAAGATGAGTGAAGACTTTTCCAAGCTTATGACAGATAAATTCAAGATGAGTGCAATGGGTGAGATGAACTTCTTTCTAGGGTTACAAGTTCAGCAGAAAGAAGATGGTATCTTCATCTCCCAAGACAAATATGTAGCTGAGATCTTGAAGAAATATGGTTTTTCTCCACATGAAAAGAGTGCTTCCACTCCTATGGATAGGGAAAACCCTTGGGGAAAAATTGGAGCTGGAAAGGATGTGGATGTTAGGCACTATAGATCAATGATTGGTTCATTGATGTATCTTACAGCCTCAAGACCTGACATCATGTTTGCTGTGTGTGCTTGTGCACGCCATCAAGTGACTCCCAAAGAATGTCACCTTTTTGCTGTGAAAAGAATTTTTAGGTACCTAAGATGTTATCCAGATCTTGGCCTATGGTACCCAAAAGATTCTCCATTGGAGCTTATTGCATATTCAGACAGTGACTATGGTGGTGACAAGTTTGATAGGAAATCCACAACTGGTGGATGCCAATTTCTTGGAAGTAGATTGATATCTTGGCAATGCAAGAAACAAACAGTGGTGGCAAACTCTATAACTGAAGCAGAATATGTGGCTGCAGCTGCTTGTTGTGGACAAGTCTTATGGATTCAGAACCAGCTGTTGGATTATGGGTATAATTTCATGCATACCAAGATTTTTGTAGACAATAACAGTACTTTATGCATTATTAAAAATCCTGTACATCATTCTAAAACCAAACACATAGAAATTAGACATCATTTTATAAGATATTGCTTTGAGAAAGGTTTAATACAACCAGATAGGGTAGCCACAGAAGATAATGTGGCTGATTTATTAACTAAACCTTTTGATACAGGAAGATTTCAATATTTGGTAACAAATATTGGAATGGTTAATCTCACTTAATATGTGTTTTGGAACCTTTTTCTAAAAGTATGTACAGGATAATGCATTGTTATTGGTCTTTGTGATGATTTAGATTTTTCCACTTTATTTTTCTAACACTGACAAAGGTAAATGTAACGCTGATAAGTGTTATTTTGCCATTGTTAGAGATATTATTGTCTAACGCTGACAAGAGTTTCTTCAACGCTGATGAGTGTTGTCGGGGCGCTGTCAGCAACAAATGTTAGTTTTGTGGTTTTCATCTAAATGTGTAGGTGGTGGTAGCTTTATGCCATTGGATACAGAGTTGCTTATGGATCTTTGAAGAGCTATTTGGACATGTTTTTGTTTAGGATGATGGTTGGAATATTTATATCCCTATCTTGACATAAATTTTTAATGTTCATATATATTTTGAGAAACTCATGTATCATAGTTTGAGGGGAGGTTTAAGGAACCTTTAGGACTCTTGGGTATTCTTACAATACTCTCATCACAATTCTAGATTGTGTCCACAGGTGAGTATGGGTTAGTTTTACTAAACCATGAGGCACTGTAGCATGCAAAGTTGACAAACTATGCATGCTGCCAAGACATTTTTGGCCTAGAATTGGTTGTGGTCTGATGGGAGACTTGGGAATAGTTTTGTTATGGGTTTACCTGGGAGTTACAAAGAATTTTATGAAATAACTTTGTTGGTAAGTATTTTGGTTAGCAAGGGACTCTAGAGGACATTTGTGTCTATCTTGCTTAAGCAAGTGTGCATAAATGGACAGTGCTTACCGCCCAGTAATTATTATCAACTTGCAAGATATTTCCCTTAGGATAAATTACTTTGTTAAGGTCTTTTTCTTTTTAAATATTTTTATTTTTATTTTTATTTTTAGACGCTGACAAGTTTTTCTCCAAACGCTGTTACGTCCAATCGTGACGCTGACAAGGCTTTAGGCAAACGCTGACAAGAAAATATAGCCGTTGGGCGCTGATGGGCTATTTTTGACCGTTGACACCTAGTGGGCCCTACCCAATTGTTATTTTTGACTAATCTTTGGCCGTAATTTTGGGGAGTTGTTACTTTTAATTAATGCATGAGATAAGTTATATTTGATTCAATATTTTCATCATTACTCTTTGAATATAACTGCCTCATTTTTGACCAATCCAAATCATGCATCTCTCCTATAAATTTGGCTAATCTTTTTATTCTGGGTATTCATATTTTCTTGTCTAACATTTTTCTCCTAGATTTTTCCCATATCACATAACCTAAACAGCTTTCAACATGGCACCAAAGTTCAACTCAAAGAAATTAACATTGGAGTTCAAGAGCCAACATAATATGGTAGCTTACTTGACTGCTGATAATGATTTGTTTCCTCAGTATTCACAAATGGTGGCATTTTTAAATGCATCCTCATTAAGGTATGCACTTTCTCATGAACCATTGGTCCCTGTCACACACATTAGACAGTTTTGGAATAATGTTAGTTCCACAACAGCTAATGGAGTGACCACATTAACATCTACTGTTCATGGAAGAACATGGGTGGTCACTGAAGCCTTGGTTCACCAAGCTTTGCGTCTTAATGACGCTGATGGTGTGACTACCCTTGCCATTGCAACAATAGAACAAGGTCTTAGGGAATTGGGTTATCCTATTCCTGCTGATGTCACTTTAAATAAATATCATAAGCAGGAATTTCCCTCTGACTGGAAATATTTGATACATGTCCTTCTCCAATGCTTAAGTCCAAAATGTACTTCTTTTAATGAAATAAACAGGTCAATTGCAAGTGCTTTGGTTTGTATAACACGTGGGCTTAAGTATAATTTTTCAAAAATGATTTTTGAAGGGATGTGTAAAAATAAGGGAAGTAAAATGACTTTGGCTTACCCAAGATTTTTGCAAATGGTCTTTGATTTACAAGAATATTGTACTAGGGATCATGACACTTTTTATGAGATCCCTAAGCAACAGAAAACCATTTTTACCAAAATGAGCTCCACAAACAGATCTATACCTCTTACCCAAGCCATGCTTGAAGTAATTCAGGCTGCTCAACCACAACCAGACCCTGCACCTCAACTTGAGCCTATCCATGAACCATTACCTTCACCTGACCACATGGACGTTGACCAACCCAATGTCAACGCTGACACTCAAAATGTTGGCGCTGACACAGCCAATCCCAACACTGATGACATCCCTGAACAATCCCAACCACCCCTTAACCAACCCACACCCACACAATCTACCTCATCTTCCACCCCATTACAATCTAGGTTGAATAAACGCCAAAGGACTACTGGAGTGTTCTCCTCTAGTGGTCCTAGCCTTGTTGTAGAGAGAACCACCTCCACAAGTGTGGCTGGTGCCATGGATGAGGCTGGGGCTATTGACACAAGCTTAGATGCTGGTCAAGACAGTCCCAACATCATTAAGACCTCATCCACGCCCTATGATTCTATTTTGGGAGGTCAAATCCCCATTCTAGCTGAGGGCAGATTGGAACCTATGACATTGAATGAATTGACGGCTGCTGTCATTAGCTTGCAAAAGCAAAATGTCAGCCTTGTACAAATTGTCAATAATCAGGGCCCTGAACTCCAAGTCTTGAGGGAGCGGGTAACTGTTTTGGAGAATCCAAGTAACAGAAGTAGGATGGAGGAATCTTCCAAAGGGGAGGATGAAGAGGATGAGCTGATTCATACAGCCAGTGAGAAGAGTTCACAATTTAGTGAATCTTTAAATGTTGCTGAAGTACTCACCAACTTGAAGAAGCACCCAATCATTGATACATCCAAGGTAACTCCATTGAACTTGGAAGGATCTTTCACAGCAACAATGGGCGCTGATACAGGTTTGAACATTCGCCATAGTTTCAGCATTACGGCAAAGCCGCTGACACATCCAGCGCTGACAAAGGTAATCGGGGCGCTGATAAAGGTAACTTGAACGTTGACAAAGTTGCAGGCGGTGTTGATGTATTCCAGTCATCAGCAATCATCAAAGATGTGTCCACACAGGTTTCTTCTTCTACCTTACCTATTATTGATCCAAAAGACAAGGGTAAGGGGATTCTGGTTGAAGAAGATGTTCCAAAGAAGGATGCAGCACAAATTGCATTTGATGAACAGTTGGCTGCACAACTTTTGGAAAGAGATTTGAAGAGGAGTGGTAGATCACCATTTGTTGCCACTTCTGAGAGTGAGAAAGAGAGTGATGATGAAAGAGAAGGAGATAGCTCAGATTCAAGTGTTCAAATTATTGAAGATCTAGAAAGACTTGAATATGGGGATGAGTTAGCAAAGGAAAGATTGAGTGATTTGAAGAATCAGATTGATTGGGACCTTCCAGAAATCACCAGAATGTACCATGCTTGGGAAGACAAGGTGATGGACAACCCAGGAATGAGTTTGTCAGATCAAATTTGGGGGTTGGAAGTTCTTCTCAGGGTACAAGATGATATAAAGGTGATTTTGAGGTATAATGCACAAGTGGTCAAGACTTGGCTTAAAAGAGATAGAAGGCAGTTGTATTACAAGTTGCTTAGATGCCATCAACCTAGATGGACATACAAGAAGTTGCTGGCTTTATCTTTTGAGGAGCTAGAGTATAGGGCACATCCTATTTGGAGGAATGTGCAAGAAAATAATGTCTATCAGTTTCTTTCAGAAGAAAGGAAACAAGAGCTTGCTGAGGAAATGCAGATTCAAAAGGAGATGAGGATTGCTCAAAGACCAGTAAAGAAAGGAGATCCTCTCCAATTTCCTAAAGATATGGATGTGTATTATCCAACTGAAAATGTTATAAGGACGCATCTCAAGCTTTCTCCATTGGAAGCTTCAGATTTGGTTAATGTAGTACCTCTAGATGACAGAAATCCAATCATAAGTTTTGATGAAGATGAGTGTGGATTTTGGAAGATTGGCAGGTTTGGAAAGGAGGTACATACTTTCACTTCAGTTATTTCTATCTTTGCAAGCATAGACAGAGAAGACTTGGTGCATCTATGGAGATTGATAGAGGCCAAGTATACAGCTGAAGCACCTACTTCAGCAAATGGAATAAGACTATGGAACACATTTTTGACTTTGTGTGGTCCAAGAGAAGCAGATCCTGCCATATGGAAGGATCTTGAAGATGATCTCAGTAATCTTCATTGGAGGCTTTATTCTACTTGTGGTGTGTTTCATTTGAGCTCTACAAAGTTTTCAGAGTATCTACTTGTGGATGCTGACTATTTCTTGTCCAAAGAAGTATTGGAGAAGATGAAGGAGACACCCTTGGAGATTGATTATACTAGTGACGTGGCCAAGGACTTGATTAGATATGTTTATCACCAACATAAGAAGTTTTTGCAAGATTCCTCCTAAGCCTTAAGTTTTTATTCAGAAACTTGATCATTGGAATAGATATCAAGTTTAGGGGAGGATTGTTGGGAATAAATTATGGGTCAGTTCACTAGACGCTGATAAGAAGAATTCAAGCGCTGATAGGATGACATTGGACGCTGACAGCCAAGCGTTGACACTTGAAGAAGTCAACGCTGACAGCCTTGAAGATTAGCACTGATGGAATATATCTTCATACGAATCTTTTTGTTTATTTGTTTCTTTATTTGTGTATGGTAAAGATAAGCTCGACATTGTATTTTCCATTATTATCTTTACCTAGAATAGTTGATTCGTAGCTTATTGTACAAGACTTCTTAATCTATAAAAGAAGATCTTTTAGGTTAATGTTAATCATCAGTTTTTTTTCATAAGTTTTCGCAAGTTAAACCTCTTTCATTGTAATCAAGTACGATCATTCTAATACAAGTGAAAGTTTGTTTAACATCTTTGTGTTTTAGATTAAGTGTTAATTCCGCATAACACTTAGTTACTTTATTCATAAGCAAAGGTTTCTCTACGTGTATTACTTGATCTAATCTCGTATACACAAAGCTTAATCGATCTAAGTTTGGGATCAACAAAATACACAACGACGGATGATTTGATCCGCACAAGTTCGAAACAAGTAAGGGTCGTTCCAAAAGTAGAACTTGACGTCACGAAAGAATTTTCGTTTTTCTTGAGTCGTCATACCCTTAATGATGAAGTTACCCGCATGGTAATTTGCAAAATCCGCAAACCATGGGGTAGAAGAATCAAGCTTAGAATTCACTACACCAAGTGTCTCGAGCGGAAATGTTTCGGTGATTTCCTTGGGCTAGTAAACACTTTGGTGAGGATCTTCCAAACGAGAGAGATGATCGGCCGCTAGATTCTCGGCTCCTTTTTTGTCAACAATGGTGTGATCAAATTCTTGAAGGAGGAGAATCCAACGAAGTAATCTCGGCTTTGCATCTTGTTTAGCCATGAGATACTTGATAGCCGAATGGTCCGTATACACTATGCATTTCGTCAAGACGAGATAAGGTCGGAATTTCTCCAATGCATACACCACGGCAAGGAACTCCTTTTCCATTGTAGTGTATTTAAGTTGAGCCTCGGTCATCGTTTTGCTAGCATAGTGGATAGGCAAGAAGTGCTTTTCATGACGTTGCCCCAAAACGGCCCCAATAGCGTAATCACTTGCATCACACATAAGTTCAAAGGGGAGGTTCCAATTTGGAGCAACAAGAATGGGAGCTTCGGTAAGTTTCCTCTTAAGGATCTCAAAGGCTCGTACACAATCTTCGTCAAAGACAAAACGTGCCTCTTTTTCAAGAAGATGTGTAATGGGTCGAGAAATTTTTGAGAAATCCTTGATGAATCGTCGATAAAAGCCCGCGTGGCCTAGGAAACTCCTAACTCCCTTGACGGTTTTGGGATGAGGTAATTTGGCGATGACGTCTACCTTAGCTTGATCTACCTCAATCCCCGCTTTCGAGACCTTGTGCCCTAAGACGATTCCACTCTTAACCATAAAATGACACTTTTCCTAATTGAGCACAAGGTTGGTTTCCTCACAACGTTTTAACATTCTCTCAAGGTTCGACAAACACGAAGTAAAGGAATCACCAAACAAGGAAAAGTCATCCATGAAGACTTCCATCATCTTCTCGATCATATCATGAAAAATAGCCATCATGCATCGTTGAAAAGTTCCCGGTGCATTGCAAAGTCCGAATGGCATTCTACGATAGGCAAACGTTCCATATGGACACGTAAACGTAGTTTTTTCTTGATCACGAGGATCGATGGGAATTTGGAAGTAACCGGAAAAACCATCTAAAAAGAAATAGAAATCGTTTCCCGCAAGACGCTCCAACATTTGGTCCATGAAGGGCAAGGGAAAATGGTCTTTTCGAGTGGCTTCATTCAACTTTCGATAGTCAATGCACACTCTCCATCCGGTCACGAGTCTCGTGGGAATCAACTCGTTGGCATCGTTTGGCACAACGGTCATCCCTCCCTTTTTAGGGACACAATGAATAGGACTCACCCAAGGGCTATCGGAAATAGGGTAAATCATTCCCGCGTCAAGGAGTTTAAGGACCTCCTTTTTGATGACGTCGTGAATTTTGGGGTTCACCCTCCTTTGACTTTGGATTGTTGGCTTGAAATCCTCCTCCATTAAGATTTTGTGGGTACAAAACTTGGGATCGATCCCCTTAATGTCGGATAACTTCCACGCAATCGCCCCTTTGTGAGCCTTAAGAACATCGACAAGTGCGGTTCTTTCATCATTCGAAAGATCCTTCGCAATAATAACCGGCAACTTGTCGTCCTCCTCCAAATAGACATATTCGAGGTGAGGAGGTAAATCTTTCAACTCGAGAATAGGTGGTTCCTCAAGTGAAGATTTGGGCTCGATACTCATAACCTCCTCGGGTGGAGGAAATGGGAAATCGTTAAGAAAATCCTTGATAATCGAGAAGTCCTCATCGTTGTCGAGGTCTTCGTCACAAGTACGTGGAACATTGCATTCTTCCAACGTAAAACCACCACCTTCAAAAGGAGTGAAGGTTGGTGTCGAGTTATCAAGAATTGGATCCAACATAGTGGGATTGCCACTAGTTTCTTCATCACCAAAACCTAGAACTTCTTGTGAAAATTCCTCGCAAACCACGTCAATCATATCAACGAGGTTTATGGTTGCAACGGAATAAACATGAGAAATTTGAGAGTTTTGAGTTGCGTTTATAACAAGTTCCTGGTCGTTGAAACGTAAGGTGATCTTTCTAGCATGCACATCGATCAAAGCCATAGACGTATCTAAAAACGAACGACCTATAATGAGAGGAACTTGAGGATCCGTGGGGATGTCAACAACAATGAAGTCTACGGGATAGTAGAACTTCCCCACTTTCACAAAAACGTCTTTCGCCAAACCACATGCGGGAATTGTGGAATGGTCGGCCAACTCGATAGACATTAGTGAAGGAGTAAGATTAGGAAGATTGAGCGACTTGAAGATTGCAAGTGGCATCAAGTTAATGCTAGCACCAAGATCGGCCAAGGCGAAGCATTCTTCCATGTCTTGGATTGCACAAGGGATCAAAAATTTACCGGGATCACCGACTTTTTGAGGTATGCGATTAAGATAAACCGACGAACAACTAGACAATTGGTGCAATTTTTCCTTGTTGTTCAACATACTCTTAAAGTTAGCGGCAAATCGAGGCATCATGACCAAGGCATCGATGAAACTCACATTAAGGTGCAAATCACGAAACATTTTCATAAAAAGCTCAAATTAGTAATTGTCGCGCTCTTGACGTTTCTCCTTCCTAAGTCTCGATGGATAGGGCAAAGGTGGTGTGGGTTGAGGCATAGTAGGCATAGCCTTTGGAATCTCGGGTTCCAATGATGGTAATGGGTCAACCGTAGGTGTGGTATGAGCGGTACTTCGTGGGATTGGGACATGCTCCTTTTGGACCACCACCTCGGGTTCTTCCTCAATTGCTTCCTCCGTAGGAGCAATTGGTTGAGGAATCGGCTCCTTAAGTGTCTTACCACTACGTGTGGTAATCACTTTCATCTCACCCTTAGGGTTGGATATTGTGTTACTAGGAAGACCACTTGACGACGGTTTACACATTATTGCCTCAAACATAGACGAGATTTTATCTTCAAAATTAGATTGCCTCAATACGGCTTCGGTTTGCCTTTTCTCGGCCTTAAGCATCTCTTGTTTAATCTCATGTTGCCCTTGTTCCCTTTTTTGTTGGTTTTGTTGCAACCTAGTGACATTTCCTTCCATCTTGTTGGTGTGGATTTTAAGTTCATTAGCTAACTCATTTTTCAACTCTTTCTTCAAGTCGTTTTTGAACTCGGATCTTAGGCTAATTATTTCTCTTTGAATGTTGTCAAATCTAGCATCATTACCACTAGCATATTCAACAAACTCACTTGGAAGATCTTTCAATGTTTGCAAACTCTTGTTGTTATTTTGAAAATCATTTTTGTTTGAAACTTGATTATTAGCCCCTTGATTCCCATAATTTCCCTTGTTATAATTGTTCTTAAAACCAACTTGATTGTTGCGATAGTTGTTAGCATTTTGATTTGATCCAAAACCCGGTGGAGTCATTTGATTAGAGCGGGAAACTTGACCGTTTTGGTTGTAATTTCCCGTGGCCGCAAAGGCACTCGAAGTGTTACCACCGTTGGTAATGCACTCGGAGAAATCATGACCTCCACCACAATACATGCAAGAAACCTCAACCGCTTTAACCGTAGCGGGAGCACTTGGTTCACCAACTTTAAACTCAATCAAAAGTCCTTTCAACTTATCAAAAATCTTGTTTTCCAAGTTCGCCTTAATTTGGCAAGCATCGATGGTATTAGACAAAGAAGGTGAAGCCGAAGACGAAGCCTTACGAACACTAGACGTGCTACGAGGACTATACACCTTAGATCTATTTTCAATAATCACCAAAGCTTCCTCAACCGTTTTACACAAAAAATTACCACCCGCGGCGGCATTCAAATAATCCCTTTTATGATCATTAAGTCCATTGTAAAACGTGTCAATTTGATGCAAATCGGAAAAACCGTGATGAGGACATTCATGTAACATTTCCTTAAACCTATTCCAAGCCGTTGAAAAACTTTCATTAAATTCTTGTGAAAACTTTGAAATCTCGTTTTTCAAGTGCGTAGTCTTAGAGGGCGGAAAAAATTGGTTCACAAACTTAGACACGAGATCCTTCCACGTCAATATAGAATTGGGTGGCTCTTTCTCTAACCAAATTTTTGCGGGCCCCGCTAAGGAATACGGAAAAAGCATCATGTTAATCGAGTCGTTAGATACATCCTTAAACTTGCAAGTAGCGGTAAGACGATTGAATTGGCGGATATGGTTGTGTGGATTGTCCTTCTCATCACCACGGAATTTGTTGTTTTGAATCATGGACAACAAACCCGTCTTAACCTCAAAATTCTCCGCAAGGATAGCGGGAATCACAATAGCCTCTCCATAACCCTCGGTGGGTGCTTGAAGTAACTCCATCATAGTTCGATTCGCCATGGTTGGTGCTTCTCTTACAATGGGTTCGTCAATAGGAGACTCCTCACTAGAATTGTTTGGAGTGATGGATTTGTTTTTTCGTTTACGAGCACGTCTTGCTTGATTTCGAGTTAGCATAAACGTCACGTACAACGAGGGGACGAGCAAAGAAGATTCTTTTTGGTGTTTTGTATTTTTTTAATTTTTTTGTGGTTTTTTGATTGTATTAACTTTTTGGAACTTGGTGAAATGTATTAGGTAGACAAAAAGTCCACAAATCTCCTCACTAATCAAATCTCTTGATTAACGAAGCCTCAAGGAATGAAAACGAACACGTGGAGTGAACGCCTTCGATGACTTTAGAACGATGGTGGAACACCAAATCGTTCAAGAGGGTTTAATCAAATTGAAACCAAGAAAATATATATGATACTTAGTAATACTTTGGGCGGCAAAACCCTCGATTCACTCTCACAATCAAATACTCACAAGCAAGCGGGGAAACGAGGCGGCGCGAAGCACTTAAGAGCCTTTTTCCTTAGGATATAATTTATAATATCCGCCTTATACCCACCTTATAGTTTGTATTTTCAAGATTAAGCTTCACGAAAGTATTTATCTATTTTTGCCTTTTTCTTTGGTTTGAGATTCGAATACAATGATTGGGTAATGACCTCCCAAGTCAAGGTTGTGATTGCTCACGTATTTGGAGTACTTGTGTATTTATTGTTCTACGTATACAATATAGTAATAATATTCACACAAAAACCGAAAAACGATAATACGTATTAGTAGAGTGCTACTAATACAAATACTAATTATGGTTAGTATAAAAACAACAATGCCAAATCAAAACACAACACGCCTCCCCGGCAGCGGCGCCAAAATGATGTTGTGGATTTTGCAACCCTTTAGGAAAAGGATGCAATAAATAGGGCAAGTGAGCACGACGATTTAGGAAAACCGTGTGTGAATGACCCAATTAAGTTCGTTCTCAAGGAGGCTAGTGTGTTATGTGTGTAATGATTTGGATTAATTTGTGATTATATTTGAAAAAGAAGAATAGAAAGGGGATTAGAAGAGAGTGACGGTTATGAAGACGGATTTAACTAAGTCTAAAAAGGCGTACACGTAAAGTCGTAAAAACCACCAAAATTAAAATTAATACCTAAAAATTCCTAAAAATCACCAAAAATCCTTAATAATATTCTAAGAGTTTACAAAAAATCAAAACTTGCAAAAACCCTTTAATTAATTAGATAATGACTTTTTAATGCTAATTAAAGCCCTAAAAATGAAAATTAATTATTAAAAAGCCCTAAACAAGATTTTCAATTTTGTAAACCTCAAAAATACTCTAATTAAGCTAAAAACTATTTTTCAAAATTTTAAAACCAATTAAAACTATTTTTAAATAATTAAAAACTCCTAAAATCAATTAAATCTTAAATTAATTATAACAAATAATTAAAAGACCTAAAAAATATTTGGAAAGTTGCAAAAATCCTAATTAAATATTTAGAACCTAGGAAAAATATAAAAACCTAGAAAATCAGACTTTTAATTTTTAATAATAAAATAATATTAAAATAATATTAAAAATCCAAAAATTATAAAAAATTCTAAAAACTTGCAAACTAGCTTAATTTAACCTAAATAACTCAGAAATGAAAGTGAAATTACCTAAATACCCCTATTGGGCCTAGAAAATGGGCCAAACCCAAAATAGTCCCTTATTGGGCTTAATTAAGGCCCAATAAGAAAAAGTGCTCAAAATAAGCTCAAAAAGCACAGGTTGACTCAAAATTTGATTTTAAACAACTTATTCCAAAGGCCCAAAAGCTGAAAATGTGAAATAAGCTAACTTATAATAAGCAGCTTATTCTTAATGGGCTTTTTGGCCCATTAAGCTATAAGCTGATGCCATAAGCTAAAATTTAACACACAACCTTCTTTTGACCTAACAAAGACTTCTGCAAAAAGAAATTTCAAATAAGACCACTCAATAAGCCAGAAACAAGTCAACAACTTATTCACAAAACGACAAAATAGTCGTTTTTATGATCTAGACCACCTCAGAAGCTGATTCAAGTTGCAAAATGTTTCTTTTGACAAAACTAAGCTTATAAACCAAAGAACTTTCAAATAAGCACACTCAATAAGCTGAAAAATCAAATAAGCACTTATCTTAAAAGTCAAACAAGTTGGTTTTCTAGTGAAAAGTCAAAGTCAAAGTCTGATAAGCTCTAGTTCACTTACATGGGTCAAATAATGAAGATCTATTACAAAAAATAAGTTGTTGCAAGTCAGAATAAGCTAGAATAGCTTATTAATAAGCTGATGATAAAATTGCACTAGCAGGGGCTAGTTTTGGATGTTGAGCAGTGGGAACTTTTCCCACTGCTTGACTATTTTGACTTGTTGTCGTTAGTGACTTTTTCTTGGATTCAGATTTCACAAAGGCACCCAATTGATCTTTGGATCAAAAGGAGTCAATAACAATCAAAATAACACAATCACAAACAACCAATTGATACAGTTTAATCAATTAATCACCAGACATTGCACAGACATGAACAATAAGCAGTTTAGCATTCAAGAGCAGTTTTAGCACAAATCAGCCAACCAAATTCAACCAAATGCACACACAAGCTATAATAAACTCCAATAAGCAAGTCTAAACAGGTTTCATGCACTGGTTCAAAGAATTAAGCAAGATTCAAGCAAAGAAAGTTACGGATGAACACTACACATGCAGATTTCTACTTTTGCTGATGTATTTGACACACAAGCCAATTTCAACACCTCAAATCTTTCAAACAGGTTATGTTAACTTTGTTTAAACCACTTTTATCCCTAAGCATGCATACACACTAAGTGTTCCCAAAATCCTAGGTCAAAACAAGCAGAAACAAGGTCTATATAGCAGATTGATCAATTCAAGTGTTCAAACCCAAAAACTTGCAGCAAAACACTCTCAAACAAAGGTATAACAGATACAAAGCATGAACAACACTTTCCCTTAACACAAAATCAGATTACAAGCATAAACCAGTAGACCCAAACACCCCTTTAACTTTTTCAAATCAAGATTTTCAAAAGCAAAATAAGATTTCAGGCCAACCAAGCATCAATTAACACTCAAACAGGTCTAATAAACAGATTCAAGCAAGAACAAGCCACAAAATTCACAAGAACATCAGTTTCATACAAATATCACCAAAAATCACAATTTATGCAGATTTGGAGATTAAGTAAGCAAACCTCATGGATGTACATCCACACCCACGAATTTTGAGCTTATGTGCTAGCAAGAACAAGCACAAGCTTCCACAAAAGCCTGCTAAGATTCAACAAGGGTTAAGCACAATAACATGAAAAATCAGAAACTTGGAAAAATCTTGATTGATGCAAACTTGTTACCCCACACTTGATTATCCCCAAGTTATAAGCCTCACCACACCTTAACCAACTCAGTTAGGATGCTATGATCAGCCCTATAGCCCAAGAATTCCAAGATTGGAACAAGACTTAGCAAAATATCAAGAAAATGAGGAAAATATGCAAACTTGTGCACACTCCTCTTTTGAAAACAGGTTTTTAACTTCAAAAGCAGTAAACTAAGAACAATAATAAGCAGAATAAAGATGGCACTTGGTCTTTCTTCAAAGCACTTAACTCAAATTCATTAAACTGAAAAAGGATTTACAAGTGTTTGAACAAAGGAAAAACCAAAAGCAAACGTCTAATAAAGCACCCTAAGGCCTTTATATAGGCATACAAATGACTAAGGAAAGCTGAAAAATACATAAACCCTAGTTGTGAAGTCCCAAAATTGCCCTTGAGGTTTTGTCTTCTTTGGAGAATCATGTGACTGAATTGGCAGTTTGTGTGAGGTGTCCAAGGTGAAAATACATCCAAAGGCTCACAATGAAGCTTAAGTTTGAAGCTGAATAGGAGTGGTAGATTCCCTGGCACCATTTTGGCTTTTTCCCAAAGACGTGTGAAGGGGTTTAATCATGTGAGCAAGATAGTGATGTGGCATGGCTTTTTAAGGTTGGGTTGTGTTTATGATTAGCTTAATCATAATTCTGGAGCAGTTGAGAGTTTAATTACAACACAATTAGGAAAACCCAATTGTGTTCTTGAGGTGAATAGTGCAAGTTTTAATCTGTTTTGGGAGGTGATTAAGGTTTAAATTGTGTTAATGGCGCCAAGTTTAAAAAATAATAAACCGGATTAGTGGATTGGTGAGGTGGAAGAAGGGTGAGTTCTGATTGGAGGAGAGAGTGAGTGGGGTGAGGTGGCAATTGGTGATTGGTCTAGGTGTCTTAGGTTGTCTGCCCATTTTAACCCCTTGTCTTTGAAATTCTTTCCACTTTGTATAAAATAGGCCAGAACTTGATTTCCTTTGTTATGGAAGTTTTGGTTTTCACACTTTTGCCCCAAAAAGTTTCATAAAGTAAATTCAGGGGTATTTCTTGCCATTTTTTCATTCTTCAAGGGCTGGTTTGGTATTTTCTTCAATGTTAATGGTCTAGACTTGCAATATTGACATTTTGGAGGACTGAATTTGCCAAGTCTTGATGATTGAGGGACCATTTTTGCCAAATGTTGAAAGTTGAGGGTCCTTTTTGTAATTTTGGATTTTTCAAAGGACCAAACTTGTCATTTCTTGTACTTTGAAGGACTTCATGATGTATTTGACTTTGTGGATGAAATTGGTTGACAATTTAGCTTTGTTGAGGGGCTAAATTTGCCAATTCTTCAAAGTTAAGGGCCCTTTTTGTAATTTTGACAAACTTTAGGGACCAAACTTGTAATTATGAGGATACAAGGGTATAAAGTGTCAATTCTTCATAATTGGAGGACCCTTCTTCATAATTCTTCAAATCTTCAAGGGTTGATCTTTGGGAAAGTCTTCACTAGGGCTTGGTTCATTGTGCGGCTTCGTTTCCCGTGTTCGTTTTTGCATGATTCTTGTGATCTTTTGTCATTATCTCAATATCCGTACCTAAAATACACAAGCAACAAACACAAGCATATATTTGGGTATTTTGATGATATTTAATGCATTTTAAGCCCTATTTGGAAGATGAGACTATGTATAAAAGCAGTCTCATCAAATACTAATCTACAAGAGTCATTAGGTGTTCCACATGTCCCGAAAGATCCATCGGTCCTAATTCAGAAGAAGATTTCTTCAATTTATTTCTTGGACACTGGGCATCCTTGTTAGTGGACAATGGCCAAGGAATAACCCTTAACACGAATCAACAATAAATTTAAACCTTATAATTCAATCACAGGACTCAACAACTTCCTCTTAACAATTTCATATTCCATACAAGTTAAATTTTACTTCATTAAAGTTTCAATCAATCTTATACTCAATGCGATATCCTACTTCACTCTCCAATACTTACAACCTTATTCATAAACCTTAAAAAGGCAATAAAAGCTCAATATGATCAACACTTAATTTCCAATCCTATAGCTCTTACAACAACAATTATGAAATGAGTCACTAGTATGAAATGAGTCACACATTCAATTAGACTCTCGGAAAGGTATTAGTGGCATGAGGCTTGTGGGTAATGGTTCCAATGACAGCCTCAAGTGCAACATTCAGCCTTTCGATTTCAAGTTTAAGAATTGGATGACAACGAATCAGATGACATCTTTCTAGGTGGTATCGTTTTGTCAAACTCCACTCTATAAGGAAAGATCGTCATGACATCAATATCAGATTTTGGTCTTGCCAATTCTTCTTCAAGATCTTAATTAACTAATACCAACATTTCTACGAATTTCAACCATTTCGTTGGGATTACAAACATCCACAACTTGGTTTAGATATAGGATAGCTATAATTCCTACGAGAATAGCTTCGATTAATTTACTAGGGGATTTAGGGTTTCTTGTGACAATCTACGTCGTATAAATACCTCGTATAAATATAAAAATAATCATCAAACAATCATGTAATAAAAATACATCATATATATATAATCCAAGTTATATATATATATATATATATTAAAATAACACTTCTCAGTCTGGCCTTGTCGGTAACTCGGGAATTCTTCGGCACCGTTATAGTCAAAAGATTTTTTGACATTTTTAGAAAAATGTTTATAGTTAAATGATTTTGAAATGTTTTATTCAAAATCTTGGTTTTAAAAATCTTTCGTTCTCTATAACGAGAGCTCTGGTACCAAATTGTAACACCCCCAAATTTATAGGATTCAATACAGCGGAAGACTTGTTGGTGTTACGGGATAGCACATTACTCACATCATAGACAACGCATAAAAATCGCGTTGTTTAATAGTAAAGCATTTCCATTCATAAATATCAAAGTTACATAGGTCCCAAGTCATGGTCATTTCATACAATTTTACAAAAGATTTGAATGGAAATTGTTATTTAAGTGCGGGCCATGAATTCTTGTTATCTTCCCGAGAATTACCTTCAAGTACCTAAGATAAAACATGTTAAAAGAAAAGGTCAGCGATAACGCCGAGTGAATTCATAGAGTTTAATAAAATCCATCAATATAACATCGGTATAAAATTATTACCGAAAATCATTTTGTACAAATCATTGTAATAGGCCATAAAATAGGCAAAGTCATTTTATAAAAATCCTTATTAAAAGGCTTTCGCCTTCAAAATCATTATACGAACCATTGTCGTTAAAAACATCATACAATACGTTTTACAACGTTGTATAGATTAAATAAAAACCGTTATATGAATATGGTTATATAAAACCAAAACACTAACATAATATCAAAGATAAGACCCTGTATTGCTAGTCAGGCAATATATCGCAATTCAATGCTTAAAGCAGTATTTCGTTAATTGGATTATTACAAGCCGCATGACATTGTTACCTTACTAAACCAGACAACGGGTAGCTAGCCCGAAACTCAATTTTCCCATCTAAATTAGCGTGTCGTCACAATAATCACGCTTGTGTAATCTTCTCATACATAAATTCGCTTACCAATCAAAGTGGCACGACGGGGATCAACCGTCAAGGCGCGAACTGGGGTGATCATCCCCAAATAGTACTATTATATGCATAAGCGTCTACCAAATCTCAGTAGTTCACAATTCATGCTAATGGGACTTTTAGTGACATAACCTAACTTTAATAATCCATTTCATTTCATCTATCGGGTCATTTAATCATTCATCGGGTCATACAATCATTCGGGTCCAAATCAATAAACAAACAATTGGGACAACTAGTGTCCTATTTCATAAAAACTAACATGTTATCTCCCTCACGGGTTTATAAAACATTTCATAAAGCATTTAAAAGAGTGCGAGGCTATGAACTCACGTTGATGTGGGAAGGCGGGTTATCGGCAATTCGGACGTACGATACGTGCTTCAATCACGGAAACCTAGACAAATAATACTCGTCTTAGACTTTTGTCCAATGACTTTACAAAATAACAATTATGTATACATATGATGATTTTATATATATGATGATCAAATGGGTTTACATATTCTCATTTACTCATTTTAGTGTTACGTGTTGATAACTTTTATACTAGTTTACTAGTTTTACCTATTTACATGTTTTAGGCCCAATAGGCCCATTACAAGCCCAATATATTATATTAGCCCAATTATACTTTTATTATCAGTATCACACTTTACATGTTGGGCCCAAATGGGTTAAGCCCAATAAATAAGTTTATATGTGTTTTAGCCCATTTTGTTGTATTATTAGTCCAATAACGTTAACTTAGCCCGTTAATGTCCGTATGTTATATAGTTCGGGTTTTATCGGTTTTTACTTGTTATATATGTTTATATATCAGTATATGAGTTTATAGAAGTTTACATTAGACGGGTCCAACCGTCTAAGTTTTATTTTACAAAAACGTTAATTTTACGGTAATAGCCGAAAAAGTCGTAAAAATCTTGTTTATAGTTTTATAACTTATAAAACTTATCAAACTACCATTTTTATAAAATGTCCATTTATTTATCCTTATACATATTTATATAAATTTATTATATAAGTTAGTGGGTTTTAATTCACATTTTATACTATTTTTATTTGAGTGCTTATATAATACTATTATACTTTAATTTCCCAAAATCTGATTTTTACTTTCATATTCACCAACAGCCATATCTAGAGTTCTATATGGAGATAGAAGCCTAAATTTTTATGGAATAAACTACATGATATTTGCTCCATTTAACTCTTCAATGCCTACTGTTGAATCAGCCTCTAAGTATTTTATAAAATTCGTCCAAAACAGTGTACTCAGATTTGCACTCTAAACTTGTTTTGATCATATCTCACTCATTTTAATGATTCCATTGCATGACCAACTCTCACATGTATACAAGACATATTACTTACTGTATATCCATTAATCTATGCTATTTTATCAGTTCATCACATAGTTATTTACTGTTTTATACAGCCTACTAAATTAAGCAAGATTAACCATTTTTACATATAGTTTTTCATCTTTTTACCCATGATTATCAACACCAAATCCCCACATAATATTTTTTTATCATCATATATCATCATACATATATACATTTAAGAAGAAAATACATGATTACATAATCAAAATTAACAAAAGGATGGGGAGAACAATCTTTATACCACCATGATGATGTGGGTTATGATCAAGACATGGATTTTGATCACACAACTTGTGATAAACCAATATCATCTTCAAGTCCACCAATCTTCAAGAACTCCTTGTGGAAAATCAGCCCTAAGACTCCATAGTAACTCCTCCTTGGATGTTATAATCACCACCAATTAATAGGGCTTCAAAAGGGCTTCATCATGTATGTAAATAACACATAATTTCATGGTTGAAATTGATCAAATGGGTGTTATGGTGTGAGAGTGGGACGGCAAGTATAGAGAGAGTGGGAGAGTTTTAGTTGTTTTTGCATGAGAGAAATGGGAGCTAATGGTAAGTATGAGTGGTTTTGTGGTTAGTGGGATGAGGTAGCTTCATATTGAAGCTTAAGTTACATGTGTAACTTAATAGAGTGTAAGGATGCCACATCTTTGATGTGGTGTCCAAGTTTGGCCGGTTATGAGTGGGGGTGGGGCAAAAGTCATTTTGTCTCATCCCCATTTATTTACGGGTACTCCTCGATTCTAGTTTCCTTGATTTGCATGCCCTCGGGTCGTTTTACGAAAAATGTTTTTATAAATTATGAATCAACGGCACAAAACGAATCTAATAAAAATTATCTCATCAAAAACGGAGTTCGAAAACGTAAATACGTAATCCTAAGGTTTCCGGTTTAGTCGTAAATGACGTTAAATTATAACCGTAAGTCCTAATCTCTTCTCGTAGATTTGTGAGTTTATGAACCAACTCAAAATTTAAATCCCAAAATAATATTTCACGCATAAATTTATTTCCTGAAATGTCGGACTGTCACCAAAACGGTGTATGTAAACGTGAGCACGTAACGTTGAATCCCCCGGTTTAGACGTAGTCGATGCTACTTCAAGACGTAAAATCCAAATTTCCTCCCAAAAATAAGTGAGTTCATAATATAACATTAAAATAATATTTTCAAATAATAATTGAGAATAAAATATCAACCATAAATTGATAGATTGTCACATTCTATTTCTTTCAAGTGTTCAATCTTTTCAAAACGAAATTGGTCAAATTCAGAACATGTTATTTTATCTGCTTGGGGGACCATTTCAAAAGTTTTGACCTTTTCTTTGTGCAACGCAAGCTCAGCAGTTAGGTGGAATTTGTATCTACGGATTGTCTGAGGGCCATATGTATTTGATCAATAATATGTTTAGGCACCATGACCAAATCATGTTGAGCATAAGATTCCATACCCGTCGTAACATTTGGTTGAGGTTCACTCAAATGTGTAGGATTGGGTACCACATCATTTGAGTTACTAGTCCCCGAATGCTGTTCGAGGTTGTCATTTTCATGCCCAACTTGATGTTGGTTATCATCAATATTATTAGATGTGTTTGGTACCTCACTGACGACATCAGAATCGTAGTGAGAGAGATTAGCAACAAGAGCAGCTTGGGTAGAGTGAATGTCATCACAATCTGAATCATAAGCGTCAAGATCATCTGCTTGATAAGCTGCATTAGAAGTAGAAACGACTGCAATGCCTTCAGTATCTGCTGCCCCTGGGTCTGCAAGAAATGCTAACTCCTCTGAATCCAAAATCTTCCCCTTAGACTGAGCATCAACCAAATACATCTTCTCACGAAACCATGCATCATCCCTTCTCCTCTTCGGCTGAGTGCATTGCCTTGCCATATGACCTTTTTCTCGGCAATTATAGCAAGTCAAAACCTTTTGAGGACCAATGGGGCTTCCATTTCCATTAGCTTGAGAATTCACAGCTTGAGTATTCACAGTCCTTGTAGGAGGTCCATATGAATTTTGCCTTCCCTGAATAGATTGCACTGTTACTTGACCATCTTGAACAGTAGCTTGTTGTCGAGGATTTGAAGAGGTACGGAGCTGATTGTTTGTTGGTGGAAATCCTCTAGTTGCAACATGTTTTGACAAGTAGGCAATGAGATGGTTTAGTACATCAGCTGGCGTATCATTTGGAGTAAAGACTGGTGCTTGGATTGGTGGAAGTTCTTTAGAGTAGAAAGCTTGTGCTGGTTGTGCTTCTATTGGAAAATATCCTTGCTGAGGAGTATAGCCCATTGGAGAAGTGTTGGCTTGTGATGGTGATGTCTGATATGGTGGTTGCTGTGGAAAAGATTGTTGATGAACACTTTGTTGATATGCTTGCTGTGGCATCATTGGTGGTTGATAAGATGGTTGATGTGGTTGCTGATAGGTGTGTGGTGGTGGCTGCTGCAAGTATGATGGTTGTTGATAAGTATACGCCATGTTTTGTTGAAAAGCATACATGGCAAGTGGATCATGAACTTGAGGTGTAGACAACCGAGCCTCAATCACATGGCATTTGTGTTGTTGAAGAAAAGCTTGAAGTTGATCCACATTGGTGTTATGCAAGTCCTTAGCCAATTTAACATCCGTCACGTACTTTTTCCATTCTGAAGGAAGAGTGTTCAAATACTTGGTGTTCAATTGAAACGTAGGAATTGCCATGCCATAGATATTTAGCTCATTCAACAATAGGGTAAATCTCAGATAGTAGTCATTGAGAGTCTCCCCTGACACATAGGCAAACTTATCAAAAGTATCATAAAGCTTACACTCTCGTTCTTGTTTAGTTAACGAGGTGCCTTGCATTAGAACACGAATTCTATCCCATAACTCTTTGGCAACTTTATGTTTGCTGACGAGTTTGTAGACATCTGGAGGAAGGGCTTGGAGAATGATGTTTGTAGCATACTTATCACATTTATCTTGAATCTTCATATCTCCAGTCAATTCACCCGTTGTGCGAGGACGAGTAGTTGTACCTTCCGTCACTGTACCATAATCTAATGGTCCATTGAGCACCGATGCCCAAATAAGATGTCCGTTCTCCTTGTTCAACACATAAAGTTCCATTCGGGAAGTCCAATCCTCGTACATAGACTTCTCCAACATTGGTGGACGATTATCCATACCCGAGAGGATGGACTTATCCGTAAGAGATGTGTACTCCATTTCGATAAGTTAAGATTTACAAACTTGATCGGTCAATGAAAGAAAGTAAATGTATTTGTTGTTGTGTGTTAAAGCCGAGAAATAATGTTGAAATCCCCTAAATTATGTTCTCGAGAAACAAAAAAATCCAAGTCAAAATTACACACAATTTTCAAAAACACGTTTTTGAAAAAAATGTTGGATCGTACTCATATCGCACTCGGATCGTACTAGTAATCGTACCCAACGATCGTACTCAGATCGTACTGGTGATTGCACTCACTATGATCGTATTCAGATCGCACTAGTGATCGTACTCCTTGATCGTACCCAACGATCGTACCCTGATCGCACTCCCTTATCGCAACAAGTGATCGCAGTGGTGATCACAGCGAGTGATTGTACTCCCTTATCGTAGTGAGTGATCGTACTATGGATCGCAACGAGTGATCGTACTATGGATCGCAATGAGTGATCGTACTATGGATCGCAATGAGTGATCGTACTCCCTTATCGCAGTGAGTGATCGTACTATAGATCGCAACGAGTGATCGTACTCGTGATCACAGCGAGTGATCGTGACCTTGGATCGCAAGTAGAAACCCCCAGGGTTTATGCAATCACAACAATCAGATCGTACTATGGATACCAACTTACCTTTTTTTCTCGGATAGTACAATAACACAACCAAATCAAGATTCTAAGCCTAAAAATGAATCAAACACCCAAAAGTTTTGTGTTTTTAACCCAAATAACAATACCAAATCACTAAAATAAGTAACAAGATGAAGTATATCAAGATTAACTCATAAAAACACAAAAAAAATTTGGTTTGTGTTATATTGGATCAAAAATGGCGAGAGAATCAAGAACACAAACACAAAAACAAAACAATCATCCCATGGCTCTTGATACCATTTGTAGGATATGTAAATCTATGCTTATGTTTTAGAGAGAGAAAGAGATAGAAAGATGGTGGAATTCACACTTCTAGAGAGAGAAAGTTTAAGAGAACTATGTGTTATTCAAAATGAAATCACCACCCTCTCCATCAATGGAGAGGGTTTATATACCAAGCCCATAAGATGGGCTTGGGCTTGCATTTGGGCCGACCATACAAGCATGGACCGGGCTTTTCCTTGTTTAGTTAATTAAAAGATATCTAGACTATGAGCTACAATTTAATATATTGTCGGAGTGACCGAATCTTCCTCAATACGTAAAAACATATTTCCAACAGTTTATGGTTGGTCTAGGTTTCTTTCATGTTGGCCAGCTTTAACCCCCTTCTTTCTATCTTCTTTCATTTCATGTTTTAACTTGCAAAACCAGAATTCCTTTGTTAATAAAGTTTTGTTTCTTTGATTTTGGCCACAAAACTTTTACAAAAGTATTTCAAGGACTTGTTTGCCAATTCATGATATTTGAAGGACTCACTCTGGCATTTTCTTCATTCTTCAAGGTCTTGACTTGTTTGTTGACTTCTTGGAGGACTAAATGACAAGTCTTCATTTATCAGGGACCATTCTTGCCAATTCTTCAAAGTGGAGGGCCCTTTTTGTAAATTTGACAAACTTTAAGGACCAATATTGTAATTATGAATAAACAATGGTTAAAGGTGTCAATTTTTCAATATTAGAGGACCCTTCTTGTACAATCTTCAATTCTTCAAGGGTTATTCTTGGAAAATCAACACTAGGGCTTGGTTCATTGTGCGACTTCGTTTCCCGTGTTCGTTTTTGCTTGTTTCTTGTGATCTTTTGCCATTTTCTCAATATCCGTACCTAAAATACACATGTAACAAACACAAGCATATATTTGGCATTTTTCATGATATTTTATGCATTTTAAGCCCATTTTGGACGATGAGACTATGTATAAAAGCAGTCTCATCACTCCCCTATACTAAACCATTGTCGTGCCCTCACGCAATTGTAGAATAAAGTATCTTAGCACCTCCAAAATTCATTTTTATGCACTTTTATTGAATGATAAACTTGCTACACTGCTACTATTACTACTACTTGCGTTTTAGACATAATGTATGATTTTCTTCGCAAAATGGGACGTTTAGGTTCATAGAATAAGAACACGTGAATGCTTCGTTAGAAATAATTTCGTCGTCCTAGATTTTCACCCCAATTCCATGCCAAGCGTGCAACGAGATCATTGTCATTATAAGTTAGTAATGCTAACACTACTCATATGCCCTAATCACGTACTTAGACTCCAATTTTCCTAAGTGGTATCTCTTATATTTTTTTTTTGTCTTGAATGTTTCACGAGGATACATTGTTTGACTTATGCGGTGATAGAGATTTAGGTCTAAAAATAGAGTCATAACAGTGTAACCAAGACCATTGAATTAATAACCCCCCCTAATAGACAACGATGTCAAAAATTAAGTCAACAAGAAGGATCGATAAACACGGTTTTATAACGGTTTTGAACACGAGACTTATTACCAAGACTTTTATACGCCCCCTAACGGATGGGCCTTATTATCATAGGTTTACCTCCATCTTTTATTCAGTTTCGCCATGAAGCTTTTATTATGACTTTGGTCTTGCCTTGCCTTTTATTTAACCTCGCCATGAGGTGTTTATTATGGCCAAAGACGTATATCCTCACGCTAAAAGCGAATTTTGGATCTTTAAAGCTTCAAAGATTAAGGCATAATTCACTTTCAATTTCGCATAGATTTTTCAGCCTTATGAGCTTCAAATTGTTTGCTTGATTTAGGTGAGCACTTGAAATCTTATTATTAGGTGAAGCTTTTGATTATTCGGGTTGTCCATACTTCAAAACTGTGACGCTGGTGATACCTTAATGTTTTCCCAATTTAATTACATGGAAGCTACTAGAAAAGACTAGAAACTAACAATCAAGACTAAACCGCTAATCCAATACTTATTAAGCAAAATATATATACAAGCGAAAGGAGAATAAGCAAACAACGAGAACACATGAGTTTTTGATAGAATACGAGTACTCTACGTTTAGCATAGTAACTTATAATTAACTCTATCATTTCTCATCCTCATTTAAAAGACTTAGCCTAATATAAAGTTAAGGAATCGAAGCTAAGTGCTCAACACGCACGGTCGAGTAAAAAATTACTCTTATTCTCGCCATCGGAAAATCTACATTCGTGTCTTCAAACAGTTATAAAACATGATAGAAATTTTAAAATTTGGCCATTTTAGCCTTATTTTGCAACAAAACGATAAACAACAAGATAAATTTTGGAAAGCGTGAAGGTTTGGCAAGGCAAGTATCTATTCACTCCCCATACTAAAGTTAAACATTGTCCTCAATGTTTCGAGTCTAAGGGTTGGAAACCCCCCGTACTAGAGACGTAGTAGAATGCTTAATCTAGCATGGAAAGGGTGGAACCGTTAAATTAATAGCCGTTTATGAAGTGTGCTAAAAACCTAAGGTTAGAACATATAAGGATATATCATGGATATTGAGAAATTCTTCAAAACAAACGATCGAGTGCTCCCATAAAACGAACACGAGAGGCTCCAATCGTGAAGATCATGATCATCTAAAAACCACAATTCCCAAACTACCACAGAACAAAGGTTGGAAGGGCACAAATCGCCTCACTTTACTACATTAGAAAGCAATAATATGTACATGGATAAGCATGGGACTCCCCCACGAGGCACCTCGTTTTTGATTACCGAGTCATGAGCTCGAATCGATCCCCTCAATACTTATTATCATTGGGGAAGGTGACTTGGTCGAGGTAGTTCAAAGAAGGAACTTCCCCGCCAAAGTAGTGCTTCAACCTATGTCCATTCACCTTGAAATTAGGGCCATCATTTTGAGCTAGCTCGATGGTCCCATAAGGAAAAACTTGGGTAACGGTGAATGGACCCGACCAACGGGATTTCAACTTGCCGGAAAAGATTTTCAAATGTGAGTTAAAAAGCAACACTTGATCTACAATGTTAAAAACCCTGTTTTTAATTTTTGAATCATGAAACTTTTTAGTTTTTTCCTTGTAAATTAATGAATTTTCATAAGCAATGTCTCTCAATTCATCCAATTAATTCAATTGCATTTTCTGGTGTTTTCCCGCGGTCTCAATGTCATAATTACAATCCTTAAGGGCCCAATAAGCTTTGTGTTCGAGTTCAATTGGCAAGTGACAATTCTTCCCATACACAAGCTTGTAAGGAGTTCACCCAATGGGCGTCTTATGAGCGGTACGAAAGGCCCATAAAGCATCGTCTAACTTATCCGTCCATGATTTTCGGTTCTCTCCAATCGATCTCTCCAAGATCCTCTTCAAAGCTCGGTTTGAAACCTTGACTTGCCCACTCGTTTATGGGTGATAAGTCATAGAAAGACGATGCGTAACCCAATATTTCCTTAAGACCCTTTCAAATCGGTCATTACAAAAATGGGTTCCACGATCGCTTATGATCGCACGAGGGGTTCCAAACCGAGAAAACAAACTTTTCAAAAACTTGACTACCACACGAGCATCGTTCGTGGGCAAAGCCTTAGCTTCCACCCACTTGGATAGGTAGTCAACGACGACAAGGATGTACTTATTACCACGAGATGATGGGAACGACCCCATAAAATCAATTCCCTAAACGTCAAAGATCTCACACACTTGGATGATGTTTTGTGGCATTTCATCATTTTGTGAGGCTTTTCCTTGTCGTTGGCATGAGTCACATGACTTCACAAGTGCATGTGCATCTCGGTAAATAGGAGGCCAAAAGAAATCGACATCAAAGACCTTCTTCGCCGTGACATTAGCACCATGGTGACCACCCGTGGGTCCCTTGTGATAAGCTCTAAGGATATTAGAAGCTTTGGTGCCAAATATACAACGTCGAATAAATTGATCCGCACAAGTCAGAAAGAGGTAAGGGTCGTTCCAAAAGTAGAACTTGATGTCACGAAAGAATTTTCGTTTTTGTTGAGTCGTCATCCCCGCATGGTAATTTGCGATGTCCGCAAACCATGGGGTAGAAGAATTAAGCTTAGAATTCACTACACCAAGTGTCTCGAGAGGAAATATTTCAGTGATTTCCTTTGGCTCGTAAACACTTTGGTGGGGATCTTCCAAACGAGAAAGATGATCGACCGCTAGATTCTCGGCTCCTTTTTTGTCAAGGATTTCGTCATCAAATTCTTGTAGGAGGAGAATCCAACGAAGTAATCTCGGCTTTGCATCTTGTTTAGCCATGAGATACTTGATTGCCGAGTGATCCGTATACATTATGCATTGGGTCAAGACGAGGTAAGGTCAGAATTTCTCAAATGCATACACCACGGCAAGGAATTACTTTTATGTTGTAGTGTATTTAAGTTGAGCCTCAGTCATCGTCTTGCTAGCATAGTGAATAGGCAAGTAATGCTTATCATGACGTTGCCCCAATACGGCCCCAATAGCGTAGTCATTAGCGTCACACATGAGCGCAAAGAAGAGGTTCCTATTGGGAGCAACAATAATAGGAGCTTCGGTAAGGTTCCTCTTAAGGATTTTAAAGGCTCGTACATAATCTTCGTTATAGACAAAAGGAGCATCTTTTTCGAGGAGATGTGTAATAGGTCGAGAAATCTTTGAAAAATCCTTGATGAATCGAGATAAAAGCCCTGGTTGCCTAGGAAACACCTAACTCCCTTAACGGTTTTGGAATGAGGTATTTTGGCGATGACGTCTACCAAAGCTTTGTCTACCTCAATCCCCTCTTTCGAGACCTTTTGCCCTAAGACGATTCCTTCCTTAACCATGAAATGACATTTTTCCCAATTGAGCACAAGGTTGGTTTCCTCACAACATTTCAACATTCTCTCAAGATTCGACAAACACGAAGTGAACGAACAACCAAACACGGAAAAATCATCCATAAATACTTCCATCGTCTTCTCGATCATGTCATGCAAAATAGCCATCATGCACCGTTGAAAGATTCCCGGTGCATTGCAAAGTCCGAATGGCATTCTACGATAAGCAAACGTTCCATATGGACACGTAAACGAAGTTTTTTTCTTGATTACGAGGATTGATGGGGATTTGGAAGTAACCGGAAAAACCATCTAAAAAGCAATAGAAATTGTTTCCCGCAAGACGCTCCAACATTTGGTCCATGAAGGGCAAGGGAAAATTTTCTTTACGAGTGGCATCATTAAACTTATGATAGTTGATACACACCCTCCAACCGGTCACGAGTCGAGTTGGAATTAACTCGTTGGCATCATTTGGCACAACGGTCATTCCTCCCTTCTTAGGGAATCAATGAATAGGACTCACCCAAGGGCTATCGGAAATAGGGTAAATAATTCCCGCGTCAAGGAGTTTAAGGACTTCCTTTTTGATGACGTCGTGAATTTTGGGGTTCACCCTCCTTTGACATTGGATTGAGGGTTTGTAGTCCTCCTCCATTAAGATTTTATGGGTACAAAATTTGGGATCGATCCCCTTAATGTCGGATAATTTAAATGCAATTGCCCCTTTGTGGTTCTTTAGAACATTGATAAGTGCGGTTTTTTCATCATTCGAAAGATCTTTCGCAATAATAGCCGGCAACTTATCGTCTCCTTCAAATAATAAGTATTCAAGATGAGGAGGTAAATCTTTCAACTCGAGGATTGGTGGTTCCTCATTTGAAGATTTGGGCTCGATACTCATAACCTCCTCGGGTGGAGGAAATGGGAAATCATTAAGAAAATCCTTGATAATCGATAATTCCTCATCGTTGTCGAGGTCTTCGTTACAAGTACGAGGAACATAAAATTCTTCCAACGTAAAACTACCACCTTCAAATAGATTGAAGGATGGTGTCGAATTATCAAGAATGGGATTAAGCATAGTGGGATTGCCACTATTTTCATCGTCACCAAAACCTAAAACTTCTTGTGAAAATTCCTCGCAAACAACATCGATCATATAAACGAGGTTTATGGTCGCGACGGAATAACCATGAGAAATTGGAGAGTTTTGTGTTACGTTTATAACAAGTTCCTCGTCGTTGAAATGTAAGGTGATTTTTCTAGCATGCACATCAATCAACGCCATTGACGTATCCAAAAATGAATGACCTAAAATAAGAGGAAGTCGAGGATCCGTGGGAATATCGACAATGATAAATTCTACCGGATAATAGAACTTTCCCACTTTCACAAAAACGTCTTCGGCCAATCCACATGTGGGAATAGTGGAATGATCGGCCAATTCGATAGAAATTAGTGAAGGAGTAAGATTAGGAAGATTGAGAGACTTGAAGATTGCAAGTGGTATAAAACTAATACTAGCATCAAGATCGGCCAAGGCATAGCATTCTTCCATATCTTGAATTTCACATGGAATCAAGAATTTACCGGGATCACCGACTTTTTGAGGTATGCGGTTAAGATAAACCGATGAACAACTAGACAATTGTTGCAATTTATCCTTGTTATTTAACATACTCTTAAAGTTTGCGGTAAATCGAGGCATCATGACCAAAGCTTCAGCAAAACTTATATTGAAATGCAAATCACGAAACATTTTCATAAAAAGCTCAAATTGGTGATTGTCGCGCTCTTGACGTTTCTCCTTACGGAGTTTCGATGGGTAGGGTAAAGGTGGTGTGGGTTGAGGCATAGGGATACCCTTTGGAATCTCGGGTTCCAATTGTAGGAATGGGTCAACCGTAGGTGTGGTTTGAGTGGTACTTTGTGGGATTGGGATATGATCCTTTTCGACCACCACCTCGGATTCTTCCTCAATTTCCTCCACTGTTGGAGTAAGTGGTTGAGGAGTCGGTTCCTTAATTGTCTTACCACTTCGTGTGGTAATCATTTTCATCTCTCCCTTAGGGTTCGATATGGTGTTGCTAGGAAGACTACTCAAAGACGGTTTACACATTATAGCCTCAAACATGGATGAAATTTTATACTCAAACATAGATTGCCTCTTATCGGCCTTAAGCATCTCATGTTTTATTTCATGTTGCTCTTGTTCCATCTTTTGTTGGTTTTGTTGTAACCTAGTTACATTACCCTCCATTTTGTTGGTATGGATCTTAAGCTCATTTGCTAACTCGTTTTTCAACTCCTTTATCAAGTCATTCTTAAACTCGGATCTTAGGCTAATGATCTTTCTTTGAATGTTATCAAACCTAGCATCAGTCCCATTAGCGTATTCAACAAATTCATTTGGAAGATCTTTCAAGTTTTGCAAACTCTTGTTGTTGTTTTGAAAATCATTGTTTTGATTTGTTTGAAACTTGGTTATTAGCCCTTTGATTCCCATAGTTTTTACCCTTGTAATTGTTTTTGTAACCAACTTGATTGTTTCGATAGTTGTTAGCATTTTGATTGGGAGCAAAACCCGGTGGAGTCATTTGATTAGAGCGGGTAACTTGACCGTTTTGGTTGTAAGTTCTCGTGGCCGCGTAGGCACTCGAAGTGTTACCACCGTTGGTAATGCACTCAGAGAAATCATGACCTCCACCACAATACATGCAAGAAACCTCAACCGCTTTCGCCGTAGGGGAGCACTTTGTTCACCAACTTTAAATTCAATCAAAAGACCCTTAAGCTTATCAAAGATTTTGTTCTCCAAATTTGCCTCAATTTGGCAAGCATCAATGGTATTGGACAATGAAGGTGAAGCCGAAGACGAAGCCTTACAAACACTCGATGTGCTACGAGGACTATAGACCTTAGACCTATTCTCAATAATCAACAACGCTTCCTCGACGGTTTTACACAAAAAATTACCACCCGCGACGGCATTAAGATAATCTTTCTCATGATCGTTCAAGCCATTGTTAAACGTTTCAATTTGATGCAAGTCGGAAAAACCATGATGAGGACACTCGTTTAACATTTCCTTAAACCAATTCCAAGCCGTAGAAAAACTCTCATTAAATTATTGTGAAAATTTTGAAATCTCGTTTTTTAAATGCTAGTCTTAGAGGGCGGGAAAAATTGGTTCACAAACTTTGAAACGAGAACCTTCCACATCAATATAGAATTGGGTGGCTCTTTCTCTAACCAAATTTTAGTGGGCCCCGCTAAGTAATACGGAAAAAGCATCATCTTAATCGAGTCGTTATCTACGTCCTTAAACTTGCAAGTGGCGGTAAGATGATTGAAATGGCGGATATGGTTGTGCAGGTTGTCCTTTTCATCACCACGGAATTTGTTGTTTTGGATCATCGACAACAAACCCGTCTTAACTTCAAAATTCTCTGCAAGGATGGCGGGAATCACAATAGCCTCTCCATAACCCTCGGTGGGTGCTTGAAGTAACTCCATCATAGTTCGATTAACCATGGTTGCTTTTTGTTCTACGATAGGCTCGTCAATAGGAGATTCTTCACTAGAAAGGTTAGGTGTGGTTTCCTTTCGGTTTCTTCATTTACGTGCACGTCTAGCTTGGTTGTGAGTTTGCATAAACATCACGTACAACGTGGGGATGAGCAAAGAAGATTCTATTTGGTGTTTTTAACTTTTTTTAATTTTTTTAATGGTTTTTGATTGTTTTTACCTTTTTTGGATTTTGTGATGTATTACGTAGACAAAAATCTACAAATCTGTCCTTAAATCAAATCTCTCGATTAAAGGAGCCTTAAGGAATGAAAACGATCACGTGAAGTGAACGCCTTCGATGACTTTAGAACGTTGGTGGAACACCAAAACGTTCAAGAGGGTTTAATCAATTGAAACCAAGAAAATATATATAATATGTAGATAATACTTTGGTTGGCAAACCCTCGATTATCCCTTTTTATCTAAACACGCACAAGCAAGCAGAGAAACGAGGCGGCGCGAAGCACTTAAGAGTCTTTTTCTTTAGGGTATATTTTATAATACTCGCCTTATACCCACCTTATAGTTTGTGTTTTTCAAAATCAAGCTTCACGAAAGTAGTTATCTATTTTTCCTTTTTTTTCTTTGTTTGAGATTCGAATACAATGATCGAGTGATGAAATCCCGAATCAAGGTTGTGTTTTCACACTTTTGGAGTACTTGTGAATTTATTGTTCTACGTATACAATATAGTAATATTCACACAAAAACGAAAAACCAATAATACGTATTAGTAGAGTGCTACTAATACAATTATATTTATGGATAATATAAAAACAACAATTGTTCAAATCAAAACACAACACGTCTCCCCGGAAGCGGCGCCAAAATGATAGTATTAAAAAATACACTTTTGTTTTAGGAAAAACAAAGAGCATAAATAAGGGTAAGTATTAAACAAAGTGATTTAGGAAAACCACTTGTAAATGACCCAAAGGAGAGGTCGTTCTCAAGGAGGCTAGTGTGTTGTGTAAAGAAATGATTAATGTTTGTGATTATAATTATGAGAAAAGAAAATTGAAAAGGATGACGGTTATGAAGAAAATTACACTAAAACCAAAAGTCGTGCACGTAAAACCGTAAAATATGATGAAATTTAAAAATTAACCTAAAAATTCCTAGAAAATTGTAATAAATCCTAAAAAATGTAATTAGAGTTTACAAAAAAATAAAAATTTACTCAAACCTTTTATTTAATTAAATATTAAATTTTTAATGCTAATTAAAGCCTAAAAAATCAATTTAATTAACAAAAAGCTCAAAATGAGATTTTTCACTTTGTAAACCTCTAAAATAACTTAACTAAATTAAAAACTATTTTTGAAAAATTTAAAATTAATTAAAACTATTTAAAAATGATTAAAAACTATAAAAAACTATAAAAAACTTAAAATAATTCTAAAAACTAATTAAATGACAACAAAATTAATCTAAAAGTTCTAAAATTCCTAACTTAATGTATTTAACCTAGGAAAAATGAAAACCTTGCAAAAATCAAAAAATCCAAAATTTATAAAAAAATTCTAAAAAGTTGTAAACTAGTTTATTTTAACCTAATTAACACAGAATTGAACTTGAAATACCAAAAATACCCCTAATGGGCCTCCAAATGGGCTGAAATGAAAAACAGTCCACCTAATTGGGCTTTTTGGCCCAATAAGCAAAAAGTTCACCATATAAGCCCAAAATCACCTATCTGAGTCAAAATTTCATTTTAAGACAAAAGTCTAAAGGCCCAAAAGTTGAAAGTGAGCTTATCACAGCTCAATAGTCAACAGCTTATTCTTAATGGGCTTTTTGGTCCATTAAGCCATAAGCTAATGCCATAAGCTCTAATTTGACACACAAGATTCTTTTGGGATACTTAAGAGATCTGTGAAAAGAAATTTTGAAAAAGCCCACGAAATAATCCTGAAATAAGAAAAAGCTCTCTATAGAAAACGACAAAATAGTTGTTTTTGATTTCTAGACCACTTCAAGGGCTGATTCTTGTTGCAAAAGGTTTAAAATGACTTAATTAAGCAAAATCAACAAGAAGTTTTCAAATAAGCACAAAGAATAAGCTGGAATAAGCAAATAAGCACTTATGAAAAAGTCAAGTCAATTGGTTTTCTAGTCAAACCTAAAAGTCAAACCCTAAAAAGCTCCAGATTAGTTCAATGGGTCAAATGAGGAAGATTGATTACAAAATCAAAGTTGTTGCAAGTCTGAATAAGCTAAAATAGCTTATGAATAAGCTGTTTGAAAATTAACACTAGCAGTGGCTAGTTTTGGGTGTCCAGCAGTGGGAAAAGTTGCCACTGCTTGACTTCTTTGACTTTTTGTCTTTTTGTCTTTTGTAGATTTTTGTTAGACTCAAGGCACACAAAGGCACCCTTATAACCAGTGGGTTATAAGGAGTCAATCACAATCAAATAAACACAAATCCTAACAACCAAATGATACAGTTAATTCAATCTTTGCCCAGATATCCACAGACATGAACATAAGCAGTTGTGAACAAGATAAGCAGTTTTAGAAAGAATAAGCCAACCAAATTGAACCAAATGCACACAACAGCTTAGATAAATTCAAATGAACATACATCAATTGGTTCCATACAATTATTCAAGGTTTAAAATAAGATTCAAGCCAATAAAAGTTATTGATGAACAAATAGATGAACACAAATGAGGTTGCTGATGTATTTGACCACAGATCCAAATTCAAACACTCAATTCTCTTAAACAGGTTATATAAACTTTTTTTAACCACTTTTTATCCCTAAACATTCATACACTCTATGTGTTTCCAAATTTTTAGGTCAAAATAGTCAAAATCAAACAAGTTATAACACGATCTTAGATTTGATGTTTTAAAGAGCAAACTTGGAAAATACCAGAACACAAGCACTTGTATAACATATACCAACACTTTCAAACACTTATACCCTACTCAAAATCAAACAATCACCTTAAATCAGTAGACCCAAACACCCCTTTCACTTTTTAATCCAAGATTTAAACAAGTAAATGTGTGTTTCAGTCTTACCCAAGCCTAATCTAGCTTCATAACATCAATATCATGCAGTATTAAGCAGATTCAAGCCACAAGAACAATACTTATAACAGCAGAACACAAAATTACAAAATATCACTTTTTCAACTGATTTTTGGGAAAAGAGACTCAAACCTCATGAATGTACATCCATTCTCACGAATTTTTGAGCTGATGTGTCTAGCTAAACAAGACACAAGCTTCCAATAACACCTGCTAAGATTCAACAAGGGTAAAGGCACAATTTATATAAAATAAAAAATGAAAACTTAAAGCTGATTAATGCAACCTTTGTACCCACTCCTTGATATTCCCAAACCACAAGCTCACAACACCTTGATAATCTTCTTATCAGGGTGCTATGATCACTTGTAATACAAAAATTCCAAGGATGTACCAAATAACTTAGCAAAATATCAGATTTTAGAAAATTATGCAATTTCTTGCACAATGTTTAAAAAACAGGTTTTGAGATTCAACAAACACAAACATGTAACAATAATAAGCAAAGATTAAAGATGGCACTTGGATTTCTTCAACAATTCAAACACGTTTTCATTAATTTTGAAAAAGGTTTTACAGAAAGTTGAACAAGGAAAAACCAAGAGCAATTGTAAATGTGAGACCCTATACCCTTTATATTGAGGGTGTACATGGTCTGCATAAGCTAAAAACTAGAAACCCTAAGTTGTATAAGTCCCAAAAATGCCCTTGTAAAATTTCAATTTTGCTAAGCATGTGAAGGATTATTGGCGTCTTGTGGAGTTGCAAAGCTGGTGGAATTTGATCAAGGGCTCATAACAAGCTTAGAATGTAAGCAGGTTTGTAGATGGTTGATTCTCTGGCATGTTTTGGTAGTTTCTCCAAAAGCGTGAGCAAGGCACCTTATATGTGACTGGTGTGGTGATGTGGCAAGAGTTTTAAAGGTGGGCATATGTTTATGTTGAGGTTAATCACAAAATTGGACAAGATCATGGTCTAATTCATAGTAATTAATAAATTCCCAATTCACATTAAGAACACCAAGAAAAAGGTTTTGATCTTGTTTTGTGTTTAAAAAGTTGTTAACCGCCACATTTAAACTTAATTAATTAAGTTTGTTAAACCGGTTGTGAGTGGGTTTTGACGTGGCCAAAGAGAGGGCTGTGATTGGAGGATTTGGTGAGTGGGACACGTGTTGGTTTATGGTTGGTCTAGGTTTCTTTCATGTTGGCCAGCTTTAACTGCCCTTCTTTCTATCTTCTTTCATTTCAAGTTTTAACTTGAAAAACCAGAAATCCTTTGTTAATAAAGTTTTGTTTCTTTGATTTTGGCCACAAAACTTTTACAAAAGTATTTCAAGGACTTGTTTTGCCAATTCATGATATTTTAAGGACTGATTCTGGAATTTTCTTCATTCTTCAAGGTCTTGACTTGTTTGTTGACTTCTTGGAGGACAAAAAATGACAAGTCTTCATTTATGAGGGACCATTCTTGCCAATTCTTCAAAGTGGAGGGTCCTTTTTGTAAATTTGACAAAATTTAAGGACCAATCTTGTAATTATGAATAAACAAGGGTTTAAAGTGTCAATTCTTCAATATTGGAGGACCCTTCTTGTACAATCTTCAATTCTTCAAGGGTTATTCTTGGAAAATCAACACTAGGGCTTGGTTCATTGTGCGGCTTCGTTTCCCGTGTTCGCTTTTGCTTATTTCTTGTGATCTTTTGCCATTTTCTCAATATCCGGACCTAAAATACACATGTAACAAACACGAGTATATTTGGCATCTTTCATGATATTTTATGCATTTTAAGCCCATTTTGGACGATGAGACTATGTATAAAATCAGTCTCATCAATGATAACGAGGATGCATTGTTGACTTATTTCGATAATTTATTTAGGCCGAAAATAAAGTAGGGCGATTTAATCAATAGTTAGCTAAAGGAAAAAATCTTTTAATACTGCTTCTCGAAACCTCATAAAGTTCATATCTTGGCATAAATCGTTTCACGATTTGAGACCTTCCTCGGATCGATATTTGGCATTTACTTCATACTTAGAATCTTGAGAGACGTTCTTGAAATAATAGTCTTCTCTTCATAACAGGAATTTCTTCACTTGAAGTTTTTGAGAGATTCTTCAAACTTGGACCACGACTTCTTCATTTTTCTCCAATCTTTATTTGGGATTTTGATAAACAACGATCCGCCTCCTTTGAGGACTTGGATCTATTTATCCTCATACTTTGTTAGGGTCTTTTCGGATAGACTTCTCCATGATCTTTATGGGAGTAATTGCTTCTCGTTGTGTGTCTCGATCCTTCATATTGATTTTTGAATAATGATTCTTCACATCACTTTGGATCTTTACCAACAAAATGTAGCCCTCATGCCTTGTTAGGGCCTTTTTGGACTCGCCAATCTTCGTACCTCGTTTCAATAAGTTATGCCTTGGCTATGAACTCTAATTAATCCCGAGCAACTTTTAAACGATCTTGGGCTAGAAGCAAGTAATTTTTCAAATCGTACGACCTTACTTATTGAATTTATTTATTAACAAGCGATGGGAGAAAAAGTTCATAATTAACTCACATAAGTTCGTGAAAGAATACAAAACTTATAATTAACTCTATCATTTATCGTTCTACACAATTTAAAATCTCAAAGAATGAGACTCGTGGATGCTTAGCTGATACTTGGGATTTACCTATGTAAAAAGTTCGTTATAGTGGTCTAATCGAATTGATCCTGGTTACCTAGCGACTCAGATGTCTTTTTTTGAAACAAATAGTTGTGTCGTTGTAGTAAAATTAAAAGGCAAGACTTATAGGTAAATCTAATCTTCTTGAATTGATTTTCGGTTCAAAATGCGACTCAATTGTTTTTGGTGAAAAAGAATATTTTTGTTTATTTAAAATAAATGCGCAAGACTTAAAAGTAAACGACGTTAATTTAAATCTAACTCTAATTTAAAATAAATGGCGAGTAATTAAAAAGCGTGACGAAAATTAAAAGGCACTAAAAGTAAATAACACAAACTTAAAACTATCTAAGGCAAACTTAAAACGCAAATAAAACTTAAACTAAGGCAAGGCTAAAATAAATCTAAGGCAAGTAATATTAAAGTGCGACTAAGGAAAAAGGCGGGAAAAATAAAGCTTGAAAATTAAAAATTAAAAACTGAAATTAAAAAGAACCTGAAAACAGCTCACTCGGAATAATCCTTCGTTCGGAATAATCACTCATCCGGAATGTCACCTTCGTTCGGAATGATTCTTTTTCACTCGGAATATTTACCAAACCCTTGATCCGGAATAAAATGCTCACTCGGAATAATGGTTCATCCGGAATATGTCACTTATCCGGAATATTCACTATTCCGAATAAACACCTTGGTTCGCAACAATTGTTGATCCGGAATGTTGCAGATCCGGAATAAATGAGATAAAAGCTTGATTCGGAATATTCCGAATCAAATCCTTCGTTCGGAATATATTCCGGATGAACTCCCTTGATTCGAAACTCCCTTGATTCGGAATATCTTCTTTGGTTCGGAATGCCTTCTTGGTTCGGAATGTTCCGAATGAACTCCTTCACTCGGAATGTTCCGAATGCACTTGCTGATCCGGAATACTTCCTCAACCCTTGATTCGGAATGCAAGAATGTTCCGAATGAACTCCTTTACTCGGAATGTTGCTGATCCGGAATATGGCCTTGATCCGGAATATGTCACTTATTCCGAATGAAAGCCCTTTATTCGGAATAGTCAACGAACAATCTTCGTTCGGAATAATCAATTGAAACCCTTGATTCGGAACAACAGTAACAGCGAAGAACATGCAAGAACAAATATAACACGAATTCAATCTAATCTAATCAAAATCAACCACAAGATTAAATCAAACTAACCAATAAATATCTACTAATCATAAACAAACAATCCAAATCAACAAAACTAACAATAATGATCAAAATAATCAAAACCTACTTAATCAATTTAACAAAACTCAAGAACATAAACATGAACAATAAAGCATAAAGATTAAGATCAAACAAGAAAGGAAGATAGGAGATAAACAATTAAAGTAAAGATTGATAATAATTAAAAGGAAGCTTACTTGAATTAAAGGTATTTAAAGGTGCAAGACAATGTATTTAAATGACATGTAATTAAAGTGCAAGGAAAATAAAATGGAAGAACTAATTGTCACTATTAGCCAACAAAATGAAATGAAAACACTAATGATCTATTTATAGGGGAGATTAGGGAGGTGCTTAGGAAGCTTCCTCCCCTCTTTCTTCTTTTCTTTATTGCATGATAAAGTCCTTGTCTTCTTAATCTTTTGAATTTAACGACTTTGTCTCGGGATTTCTTTAAACTCGTCTTGTAATTCTTCAATAAATTAGACTTGAGTTCTTCGGCTTTTAGTAAACTTCCGTCTTTTGACTTTTTCTTCGATAAATCTTCAGAACTGGTCTTGGACTTCCGTTCTTTTTGCACTCTTGATTTCTTGACTTCGTCTTTTGTCTTTTTCCTCGATAAAAGCCCGTGAATGCCCGTGTTTTCTCCCTTTTCCACATTTTCGTCCTAAATCACAACAAAAACACAAACCCGCATAATTCCGACATTTACGACATAAAATACACGTTTTGGCTCGGTTATTATTGTAGTTAAGTGGTAAAAAGGATGGGTGTTTACACACCTATCAAATCCCCTACACTTGACCATTGTAATGTCCTCATGCAATGCATTAGTTACAAAGCACGTTTACACTTCTCATCATAGTCAATCCATACTGGCCTTTATTAAAGAGATAGAAAATTATAAACATTCAAAGTAAAGAAATCAAAAACATAGCTTCAGGTTTTGGAAATGTCATGAATGATCATCATCCTCAAGTTTTCACTTTCTCCAAACCAAGCTTAAAAACGAGATAATTGTTATTATAAGTTATCAAAATAACACGAACTCATTGGGCCAATTATTTACTTAGACTCCCTTATTCCTAGGTGTATCTCTTATATTTTATTATTGTCTTGAATGATCACGAGGATGCATTGTTGACTTATTTCGATAGTTATTTAGGCTGAAAATAAAGTGGGACGATTTAATCAATAGTTAGCTAACAAACAAAATCTTTTAAGACTGCTTCTCGGAAACTCATAAAGTTCATATCTTGGCATAACTCGCTTCGCGATTTGAGACCTTTCTCGGACCGATATTTGGCAACGACTTCATACTTCAAATCTTGAGAGACGTTCATGAAATAATGGTCTTCTCTTCATAATAGGAATTTCTTCACTTGAAGTTTTGAGAGATTCATCATACTTGGACCACGACTTCTTCATTTTTCTCCAATCTATACTTTGGACTTTGATATACAACGATCCGCCTCCTTTTACGACTTGGATCTATTTATCCTCATACCTTGCTAGGGTCTTTTACGACTTAGATCAAAATTTTTGAAAAATGTCAAAAAATTGATTTTCTGGTTAAAATGAGGACAAATACAAGGAAAAGGCCACTTAACTTCGATAGAAGTCCCCCCTACACTTAATATAAACATTGTCCTCAATGTTTAAGCATGTGGGAGAAAACTCCCCTACACTTAGGACATTGTGCACGTTGTTTAAATCTTGCTAAGGAAAAGACAACTAACGAGATTCCTATTTTAATATTGGGAAATATAAAAAAGTGAATCGAAAAGAGTTTAGGATAGAACCAGGAAAATGGGAGCACGGAATCACGGTCGTCAAAAATCATCAAGAGTGGATCATTGAGCGCTCGAATCCCTGAATATGAGAAGAGAGGAGAGAGAAAACACCAACGGGTCTCCCCTACACTTAGGATAAAGATAGCTAAAAGATAGATACATGGGTTGCCTACCAAGAAGCGCTTGATTTTTGTTCACCGAGTCATGAGCCTGACTCGACCTTGATTAGCATAGGAAGAAGCATGAAACATATCCACCGGGATCAAAGACATAGTTTTCATCCATCAAATAACACAAGATTAAGGCGAACAAGGCAAGCCAAAGAAGAATAGGCAAGGTTCCCTTAAGCAAAGATGGAGCACGGTGGTAGCAAGGGTGCTGAGGTGCAAGCATATCTTCAAAAGTTCCAAAGATTTTTCCTTTTATTTCATCAGACGGATACTGAGATGGCTGAAGAATATCGATACCGAGGTCGAACACCTTTTCCTTTAGGGGAAAATAGCACTCAGGCTCAGCAGAATGTGAAGAAGATCCGCGAAGAAGATGCACAACCTCGTCCTCAGAAGGTGGACAAAGAGGTGTTAAATCATACGTGCTGCGGATGTTGGTGTCGTCCGGTTGCTTCTCCTTTGAAAGAATTTTCTTCAAATCCAAAGTAGGATCAAGACCATAATCATCAAAGTCTAAAGGAGGAGCATCACTCTCATGAGGGAAGTATGTATTGAGAAAAGAAGAGAAGTCTTCCTCAAATGTGTAGTCATCCAAAGTAGGATTAAGCATGGATGGCGGAGGATCTTCATCATGTGAAGAATCACTCGAAAGAGTATCGGCCTCATCAAAATCATCATATGTGTGCATGTCGGGATACTCGGAAGTAAAGTCATCATAATCATCTCCATCAAAGCTAGAATCATCATCATAAGCATCATAGATCGGTGGAGAATCATATGTGGGTGAAGGTTCTAAATTGGAGAGAGAATCATCCACATCATCTTGGAAAAGTGGATTATCATTGCAAGACTCGAATAGAGGATTGTTGTAGATGACAAAATCATCGAGCACATTAATCATATTAGCTGATTCTCGTCCATAGGATTTGCTTGTAAGCTTCCCCATTTTGAACACTTGTTGTTCATTCCCGACCCTTAAAATTAATTCACCTTCGGCAACATCAACTAAAGCTCGTCCGGTTCTCAAGAATGGCCGACCAAGTATTAAAGGAATACGAGGGTCCATTTCATAATCAACAACAACAAAGTCGACCGGAAAAGTAAATGTGCCAACTTTAATGAACACATCTTCGGCAATACCAACAGGGTAAGCGAGAGTGCGATTTGCAAGCTCAAGAGTTATCTTTGTTGGAGTAAGGTCGGGTAATGATAGTGCTGTCCAAACACTTAAAGGCATCAGATTTATACTGGCCCCGAGATCAGCTAGGGCAGTAAATTCTTCGGTTTTGTTAAAAATGCAAGGCAACACAAAACGACCGGGATCTCCAAGTTTTTTCGGAAGTTCTTTAAGAATAACTACAGAACAGTTTTCATTTAAGCGTGTGTTGGCGAGCTCAATCAGCTTCTCCTTCTTGTTAAGCAATTCCTTGAATGCTTTGACAAATTTCGGCATGTGGACAAGTGCTTCAACAAGGCTAATGTTGAAATTCATTTGAGAGATCATCTTCAAATAATTCGACACTTGAATGTCATCCTTGGTGTGTATTTTGGCCTTGCCTAAGCGAGATGGATAAGGAATATTAGGTTTGGGTGGTGAAGGTGAAGGTGTAGCAGGTAAAGGTTGAGATGTTGAAGGTGGGGTTGGTGGAGGATTCTTGGTGGTACTTCATCACGACGAGGCGGAGACGGTAATGGTGTACTAATACTAGGTGTGGGAGTAGTAGGGATAAATGGTGGTGGAGGAGGTGTAGATGATGGGGGCGGGATAGGTGGTCCTACTATGGTAACTCCACTATGGGTAGTGATAGCACTCACATTCGCTCGCGGATTGGTAACGTTGTTTGAAGGTAGAGAACTCGAAGTAGAAGGTTGAGTGGTGGGCAAGAAACTAGCAAGCATATTCTTCAAATCATTCGTTTGATTGCTGAAGGAGGATTGTATATTATCTCGAAGCTCGGATCTAATGTCATTTCCTTGCTTGGTGATTCCCCTTTCAAATTGATAATTTGGCTCTGTAGATTCTTGATTTGCTCACCTTGGGTTCTCATTAAAGCTTCAACATCTTGAGTGATGGGTGGGGTTTGTTGAGCGGGTGGGTGATAAGGATTAGAAGCTCGAGGTGGGATTTGGTTGCTTCTAGTATAGTTGTTGTTGGGGTTTTGGTTTTGAGGATAAAAACCGGGTGAAAGGTAGTTGTTTGACCGACAACTTAGCAAATTTATATCCCCTTGAGGTCGGGCTTGGTAATTTTCCGGTGAATAATTACCATAAGTCGCATGCACGTTTTCCGGATTTCCTTGAGTAGAAGGACAATCAGTGTATAGGTGAGGACCGCCCCATGTTTCACAAGAAGGTGCAACCGCTTTAACTTGTTATTGATTTGTAGCGAGAAGCAAGATATTTTTGTTCATTTCGGTCATCACGCGGGTGAATTCGGTCATGTCGGGGTTTGCTGAAGTAGAAGAAACATTGACTCTCGGGTTGTTCCTTGAAGAAGCGGAGGAATCCCAGTTTTTATGATGAGTAGTCATGTTTTCAATAAGCTCTCTACACTCCTCGGGTCTCCTTTTCATAAATGTGCCACCGGCGGCTGCATTAATCGTATCACGATCGCGAAAAGTCAAACCGTTGTAGAAAGTATCAATTAAGGTCACGGGGAGCATGTTGTGGTTTGGATAACGATCGATCAAAACATTATATCTTTCCCAAGCATCAAAGAGAGATTCATCGGGATCTTGCATGAAACCGCTGATTTGATTGCGAAGGCTCGTGACCATGGATGGTGGAAAGTAGCGCGACAAAAAGCGTTGAGTCATGGCATCCCAAGTATGAATGGAATTCTTCGGGAGACGATCAAACCATTTCTCGGCGTGGTGTGATAAAGTATGTGGGAAGAGTTGAAGGCGAAGAACATCCATTGTGGCACCGGGAAACTTCATGCTTTGAGTGATAGTAATGAATTTGTCGAGGTGTTTGTTGGCATCATCATCAGGCATTCCTCGAAAAGGATTAGTTTGCACTTGTTGTATCATGTGATGCTTCAACGAAAACTCCGGAGCCGTGATTTGCATCGGCGCAATCGGTCCTCTTCGTCCAAACATGGTGGGTTGACAAAGCTCCTCCATTGTCCGAAGACCGGGCTGTGGAAGAACATTGTTGTTGTTATAGTTGAGGTGCGGTGGATTATTGTTGTTGTTAACACCTGTCATAGCTAAATCTTCTCGAGTCTCGGGCTCTTGATAAGTAGAAGATATAGTACGCATACACCTACAAAGGCAAAAGAAAACAATACCAAACACAAAGACAATATATATACACAATAAAAATAAATCTTTTTGGATTTTTGAAATTTTTAATTTTTATTGATTTTTAACAAATTTTTTTTTTTTGGTTTTTTTGAAATTTTTAAGCAAGAAAATAACGCTCACGAATGAACGAATCCAAAAAGCAACGCGTCTCTCACAGAAAACCGTTAATCTTCACGAAAAGAGGCGGCAGCGACGCCATTTGATACTTGGGATTTACCTATGTAAAAAGTTCGTTATAGTGATCTAATCGAAGTGATCCTGATTAACTATGCGACTCAGTTGTCTTTGGTGAAACAAATAGTTGTGTCGTTGTAGTAAAATTAAAAGGCAAGACTTAAAGGTAAATCTAATCTTCTCGAATTGATTTCCGGTTCAAAATGCGACTCAATTGTTTTTGGTGAAAAAGAATATTTTGGTTGTTTTAAAATAAACGTGCAAGACTTAAAAGTAAATGATGTTAATTTAAATCTAACTCTAATTTAAAATAAATGGCGAGTAATTAAAAAGCGTGACGAAAATTAAAAGGCACTAAAAGTAAGTAACGCAAACTTAAAACTATCTAAGGCAAACTTAAAACGCAACTAAAACTTAAACTAAGGCAAGGCTAAAATAAATCTAAGGCAAGTAATCTTAAAGTGCGACTAAGGAAAAAGGCGGGAAAAATAAAGCTTGAAAATTAAAAATTGAAAACTGAAATTAAAAATAACCTGAAAACAGCTCACTCAGAATAATCCTTCGTTCGGAATAATCACTCATCCGGAATGTCACCTTCGTTCGGAATGATTCTTCTTCACTCGGAATATTTACCAAACCCTTGATCCGGAATAAAATTTTCACTCGGAATAATGGTTCATCCGGAATATGTCACTTATCCGGAATATTCACTATTCCGAATAAACACCTTGGTTCGGAACAATTGTTGATCCGGAATGTTGCTGATCCGGAATAAATTAGATAAAAGCTTGATTCGGAATATTCCGAATCAAATCCTTCGTTCGAAATATATTCTGGATGAACTCCCTTGATTCGGAACTCCCTTGATCCGGAATATCTTCTTTGGTTCGGAATGCCTTCTTGGTTCGGAATGTTCCGAATGAACTCCTTCACTCGGAATGTTCCGAATGAACTTGCTGATCCGGAATACTTCCTCAACCCTTGATTCGGAATGCAAGAATGTTCCGAATGAACTCCTTTACTCGGAATGTTGCTGATCCGGAATATGGCCTTGATCCGGAATATGTCACTTATTCCGAATGAAAGCCCTTTATTCGGAATATTCAACGAACAATCTTCGTTCGGAATAATCAATTGAAACCCTTGATTCGGAACAACTTTCTTTGATCCGGAATAACCCTGGAACAACAGTAACAGCGAAGAACACGCAAGAACAAATATAACACGAATCCAATCTAATCTAATCAAAATCAACCACAAGATTAAATCAAAATAATCAATAAACATCTACTAATCATAAACAAACAATCCAAATCAAAAAAACTAACAATAATGATCAAAATAATCAAAACCCACTTAATCAATTTAACAAAACTCAAGAACATAAACATGAACAATAAAGCATAAAGATTAAGATCAAACAAGAAAGGAAGATAGGAGATAAACAATTAAAGTAAAGATTGACAATAATTAAAAGGAAACATACTTGAATTAAAGGTATTTAAAGGTGCAAGACAATGTATTTAAATGACATGTAATTAAAGTGCAAGGAAAATAAAATGGAAGAACTAATTGTCACTATTAGCCAACAAAATGAAATGAAAACACTAATGATCTATTTATAGGGGAGATTAGGTAGGTGCTTAGGAAGCTTCCTCCCCTCTTTCTTCTTTCCTTAATTGCATGATTAAGTCCTTGTCTTCTTAATCTTTTGACTTTAACGACTTTGTCTCGGGATTTCTTTGAACTCGTCTTGTAATTCTTCAATAAATTAGACTTGAGTTCTTCGGCTTTTAGTAAACTTCCGTCTTTTGACTTTTTCTTCCATAAATCTTCAGAATTGGTCTTGGACTTCCGTTCTTTTTGCTCTCTTGATTTCTTGACTTCGTCTTTTGTCTTTTTCTTCGATAAAATCCCGTAAATGCCCGTGTTTTCTCCCTTTTCCACATTTTCGTCCTAAATCACAACAAAAACACAAAACCACGCATAATTCCGACATTTACGAAATAAAATACACGTTTTGGCTCAGTTATTATTGTAGTTAAGTGGTAAAAAGGATGGGTGTTTACACACCTATCATTAGCCTAATAAACCAATTAAGGTCCACATGGTTAAGGATACTAGCTAGAGTAAACTCAAATAAGTAAACTCGGGTTGAGTCAAAATATTCACGACGGGCCTAATATATCAAAGACATCTAAACTCATTAAAACCATTTTATTTAATCATTTACGAAGAAATAAAATAACTATAACAAAGGAAAATACTACTAGGCCAAAATAGATCAAAAATTTTGAAAAACGTTGAAAAATCAAATTGTCGGTTAAAATGAGGCCAAATTCATGGAAAAGCCCACTTAACTTCGATAGAAGTCCCCCTACACTTAATATAAACATTGTCCTCAATGATTAAGCATGTGGAAGTAAACTCCCCTACACTTAGGACACTGTGCACGTTGTTTAAATCTTGCTAAGGAAGAGACAACTAAAGTGATTCCTATTTCAACATATATATGATAAAATATTGAATCAACAGAGTTTAGGATAGAACCGGGAAGACGGGTACACGGAATCACGGGTCGTTAAAAGTCATCAAAAGTGTATCTTTGAAAGTTCTAATCCCTGCACATTATAAGAAAGAAAACAACAAACACCTACGAGGGTCCCCCTACACTTATTATGAAAAACGGATAAAGAAGGATAGATCATCGGGTTGACTCTCGAGAAGCGCTTGTTTTTGTTAACCGAGTCACGAGCCTGACTCGACCCCGAATTAAGAATTCAAAGGGAAACCTCTAATATTAATACCAGGATCAAAAATCTTGTCCTCGTTCCTGGAGGAAAATAATAAATGAGAGGCCGGGGGATAGGTCATGAAAGGTAAAGAGGTCCTCTCACCATACGAGAAGTATGTGAAGTTATCATCCACGAGAGGTGAGGTGGATAAAGGAATCAAAGTGTCATCCCCAAAAGACATATGATTATCACTAAGCGGTAAAGCCGTAAAGTTATCGATCATCGGATAATCAATGTCACCTCCCGGGTCAAATCACTCGTCCTTAGTAATGGTCTCTAAAGTATGGGATGAAAGGTGCTCGGGAGAGGGATTTGGGACAATATCTTCATGCATTAAAGTATCAAAAAGAATATCCCCCTCCGTGTCATCATCATTTATACCCGGAGGTATTAAGAGAATGTCGATTTCCTCCGTAAATGTGTCATTATTCTCAACAGGAGTAAGAGACGGGGGTAAAGACTCGGTAATAGGAGTAGAATTCAACGCTTCAATTTCAGCAATAAGAAGATGAACTTTCAATAATTTGTCGTGAAGAATAACGTCTTCCACCTCATCTAAAACACCAAGTTCATTGGTGAACTTCTCGTAAGTCGGAGAGAATAAATCAACATTACACTCATCTCCCGGAGGAAATGGGGAAAAATGAGAAATTTCAAAAGGGAAATTCTCATAGCATGGAGAAAAATTGTGACAAATCTAACATTTTTAGGTAGTGAAATATTTTCTCGTATAATATTTTGAAACTTATTTTTGTGTTGGTTGACGAACTCACAATTTACGGATTTAAATTTGGGCTTACGTGCATAATTTGGCGTCTTTTACGACTAAACCGGAAACCTTAGGATTACGTATTTACGTTTTTGAACTCCGTTTTCGATGAGACAATTTTTATTGGATTCGTTTTGTGACGGTGATTCATAATTTATAAAAACGTTTTTCGTAAAACGACCCGAGGGCACGCAAATCAAGAAAACTAGAATCGAGAAATACCCGTAAACTAGTGAGATGGGACAAAACACTTTGCCCCACCCCACTAGCTTATATGGGACGGCAATATGACACACCACACATAGGTGGCATCAAGTCTTAGCTTGTTTACACAAGTGTAAGCTTGTGCTTACACTTTAAGCCAACTCATTTACCACTAAACAAAACTAGCAAGTAGTTTCATTCATACCATTTCCATCCATGCAATCCACTCTAAAATCCTCTCAACTCTCCTATCCTTGCCGTCCCAAATAAAGCAACAAACATCCCATTTGATCTTTTCTAGCTACAAACCACATGTTTACTAGTCCTATTAAGGTGTTTCCTTGAAGCCTTGATCATTTGGTGGCCATATAAACAACTTTGGAGGTGATTTGCTTGTGTCCTAGGGCTGATTTTCCAACATATGATCTTGATATTTGATGGTCTTGGAGATACTTGTTGTGTTCATCAAGTTCTTGCCTTCCTAAAACAAGAAATCCACTTGGATTGGTAAAGAAGATCATCCTCTACATTTTTCTCTTATTATTTTGTAAAGAACAAATGTATTTTCTTTCATTTTGTATATGCATATGATGTATATATGATGATAAAAATGTTGTGTGGGGATCAAGTGTTGATAAACATGCTTAAAAATGATGATAACCATAAGAAATGAAGCTAAAATCATGACTAATTAGTTGGCTGTATAAAAACAGTAGATAACTAAATGATGAACTAATAAAAATGCATGGTTTGATCTATTTACAGTAAGTAGATGATGTTATACACATGTGAGAGTTGGCCATGCAATGGAATCAAAATAATGAGTGAGATATGATCAAAACAAGTTAGGTGGTACAATCTGAATAAGAAGTTTTGTAGGGACTGTTAAGGCAACTTAGACTTAAAATGGGCAGTATCTATAACTAAGTTATATGTAGCACATATTATGAAGAAGTTGTCATCCAAAAATGAGCTTCTAAGTCATTGTAGAACTCTAGATATGATAAAAATGGTGAATATGAAGTTAAAAATCAGATTTTGGAAATAATGTTTATTATTATTATATAAGCACTCACATTATAATTTATAAAATGTAAAATATAAACCCACTAACTTATAGAACTTATTTATATAAATGTATGAAAGGTTAATTAAATTGGTAAATTATATAAATGGTGGTAAAAATAATATTTATAAGTAATAAAAACTATAAACTTGATTTTTACGACTTTTTCGGCTATCGCCGTGAAATTAACGTTTTTCATCAAATAAAACTTAGACGACCAAACCCGTCTAATGTAAAGTTTATAAAAGTTGTATACTGATGTATAAGTAACTAATACAAATAAAAACCGATAAAACCCGAACTATAAGAATTACGGACATTTACGAGCTAACTAAACCTATTAGACTAATAATTGGACTTAATAAGATAAAAACTTGTAAAAAGAATTATTTGGGCTTAAACCATTTGGGCCCAACATGAAAAGTATATATACTGATCATATAGGTATAAAATGGGTAAAAACAAGTAAAAGAACTTATAAAAGAATTAATGGACTTAAAATAGGTAAAATCGGTAAAACTAGTGAACTAGTAAGACGATACTAAAACGTAAACACTAAAATGAGTAAATGAGGATTTATAAACCCACTTGATCATCATGATATGTACAAAATCATCATATGTATATTGTTATTTTGATAAAAGTCATTGGACCGAGTCTAAGACCGATTATTATTTATATAGGTTTCCGTGACCGAAGCACGCCCGTAGCCGATAATCCGCCTTTCATTAACGACGTGAGTTCATAGCCTCACACTCTTTTAAATGTTTTTATAAAATGATTTGTAAATCCGCTAGGGAGATAACATGCTAGATTTTTATAAAAATAGAACACAAGTAGTCCCGATTGTATGCTAAATGATATGGACCCGAATGATGCTATGACCCTATATTCGAGACTAAAAGGATTATTAGTAGTTAGGTTATGTCACTTAAAGTCCCATTAGCATGAATTGTGAACTACCGGGTTTTGGTAGACGCTTATGCATTTGATAGTACTATTTGGGGACGATCACCCCAGTTCGCTCCTTGACGGTTGATCCCCGTCGTACCACATTGATTGGTAAGCGAATTTATGTATGAGAAGATTCCATAGCGTGATTTTTGTGACGACACGCTAACTTAGATGGGCAAATTGTTTGTCGGGTTCGCGGCCCACTGTTTTCACAGTAAGGTAACAATGTCATGCGGCTAATAATAATCCTACAATCTATACGACATGTATAATCTAAATAAACGATATGATACGACGCTATTAACGATGAATATATTACCTATCCTGGTAATATAGAGACTACGGTCTCATGGACGGTTTCAGATGTATGCTTGATTTATATATTGCCTGACTAGCAATATGTGGACTTACTTCCGATATTATACTTGTGTTCTGATTTTAAATGATTGTAAATGATTGTTTTATATAACGGTTTTCATTAAACTCTATGAATTCACTCGGCATTCGCTGATATGATTTTTGCATGTTTTCTATCTCAGGTGCTTGAAGGTAATCCGGATGGAGATCGACTCTGATGGCCCACACTTAATATTAAAAATGTTCATTCGATCTGTGTTTTGTAAACTTAATGACCTATATAATTTGGGACCTGTTGTACACTTTTAAACCTTTTTATCGAATGAATGTTTGTTAAACCTTGTACAACCATTTTTATGTGTTGTCTATGATTGGAGTTATTGTGCTATCCCGTAACACTCTGAAAGACCCTTCCGCTGTACCGATACGAAAAATGAGAGTGTTACAGTTTGGTACCAGAGCTCTCGTTGTAGAGAACAAAATATTTTAAAAACCAAGGTTTTGAACAAAACTTTTCAAAATCTTTTGACAATGAACATTTGAGAAAATATTTAAAAAATCTTTTGACTATAACGGTGCCAGAGATCTCCGACGTTACCAACAAGCCCTATTGAGAAGATATATATTTTAATATATATAATTTAATTTATTTATATGTATATATCGTGATTTCATTATGTAATTGTTTAACTAGTATATTATCCTAATAGGAGATAAATATATATAAATGCAGATTGTCATGGCTGACCCTAATATTCCTGTAGAAAACCATGCTATTCCCGAACCTAATATAGAAGATGATCCTTATTTAGACTTAGTAGATTTCGATATTGATGATGAGGAGGAACCATTTGAGGATCCCGAGCTCGAGTTAGGACTAGGAGATCAGATTGCCCCTCAGGTAGACTTAGTAGAGAATGAGATTGAGAATGTGGGTAATGAGAATGTGGATATTGAGAATGTGGAGAATGAGAATGTGGAGATTGAGAATGCTGATATTGAGAATGAGGATGAGATTGGGTTAGATGATTTAGATGACGAGATTGACGACGAGGATGTCGAGGAGGATGTAGGTATAGATGTTGAGGTTGATGACGATGAGGAAGCTGAGCTTATTTATCCGTATGATGTTCCAGAGGGCGAGCCTTTGCCCCCACCAGTTTGTTTGTCTGATTCTGAGGATGAGTTACCTAGGGATGAAATGTCTGAATCGTCTGAATCTGATTCTGAATCAGAGGAGGATGAGGATGATGATGCACCTGACGGTACCGATGGTATTGCTACTCGTAGACGTGAGATAGGAGAGTCGTCTAGTACTCGAGAGGCTACTCATATGGATGGTCTTGCACCATGGGCCTTGAGACGTGATCTAGATGCTTCCCGTATTAAGAGTTGTGTGACAGAGGTTGGATTAGGTGTTGTTCAGACTCGGGTTGCTTATTTGGAGTCGAAGGCTAAGGTTGGCGAGAAAGAGCGGGAATTGCTTAGTTTGGATTTGAGTGATGTAGAAAGTGGTTTGAATGAGGCTTTTAGGAGGTTATCGGTATTGGAAAGTGGTGAGTATGCTGCCATGAAGAGAAAGGTGAATTCTATGGAGATTCAGTTGAGTGTGGCTCGTGCGATGCGTGAGAAAGCTGAAAAGGAGCTGAATATATCCGTGGGTTGGAACAGTAGATTTTATGCCGACATGGTTGAAAGAGGAGAAATCCGTAAGCGCCCAGCTGAAGATGTGTCTAGTGATCGTCCGACGAAGATCCAAAAGACGATGGATGATGGACCATCTGGCGGTTCTTAGTAGACCAGTATGTATTTAGTAGTGACCTTTATATCTTTTGCGCTTTTGTAGCTTTGACTGAACCGACTTGTTAGTAATAGACTTGGCACGAATTTTGAGTGTATATAGTGTTAGAACTTTGATATGGATGTACTAAGACAATACTTTTGTTTCAGATCGAATGAAATATGTATCTTGTCTTGAATTCCATATTGTGCCTTATTTGTATCTTGATTATGAATTTGATCCATATTATATGAATCCTTTGTTGGATGAACGCTTAATACTTTGAAATTGTGGAATTATAGAACTATGCCGCCCAAGAAGGCTGTGACTGAGGATGATGTACGTAGGATTATTACGGAGCAAGTTACCGCATCTATGACTGAATTTATGGCAAATGCTAGAAATGAAGCTGGCGGTAGTGGAGCTGGCGGTAGTGGAGCTGGCGGTAGTGAAGCTGGCGGTAGTGGAGCTGGTGGTAGTGGAGCTGGCGGTAGTGGAGCTGGCGGTAGTGGAGCTGGCGGTAGTGGAGCTGGCGGTAGTGGAATTGGCGGTACTAATGTGAATGTGAATGCTAATAATGTGAATGCCAATGCTGGAGGAAATGTAGGAGGACTTGGAACGAATGCACCTGAAGTTGGTGGCTGTACTTATGTGACATTCATGAAGTGTGAACCTCTACCTTTTAATGGAACTGAAGGTGCTGTAGGATTAAGCCAGTGGATTGAAAAGATTGAATCGGTGTTTAGGATTAGTAAGTGTAAGGAGGAAGATAAGGTGACTTTTTCTATGGCTACTCTTAAAGGTCGTGCGTTGACTTGGTGGAACGGGAGAATTGCTTTCATGGGTCTTGATGCTGCTAATGCTACTCCTTGGGCTGAAATCAAGAAGTGGATGACTTTGGAGTTTTGTCCTCGTAGTGTGATTATTAGGTTAGAACAGGAGTTGATTCATCTGAGAATGAAAGGTGTGGACATTGATAGTTACACGAATCGATTCCATGAGTTGGCCTTGCTATGTCCTCGATTGGTTGAACCCGAAGAGATCCGAATTGAGCAATATGTGAAAGGGTTGACCAGGAATATCCGCGGGGACGTGACATCATCTAAACCACTGACCATTGATGATGCTGTTTGAATGGCTTACCAACTCATTGGACAGATAATTCAGGATAAGGAAGATGAAGCCCGTGTAGGTGAGAAAAGAAAGGGAGACGGTGAGCGTGTAGATAGAGGTGATTATAGGAAGAATTTTAATCGCCGTCAGAACAAGAGAAAGGGGAATGCAAATGCTCTTACCAACAATGCACCGCGCAACGATGATAAATGTCCTAAGTGTGGCAACAAGAGGCATCCTGGCGACTGCTGGAAGTGCCGAAATTGCGGAAAGCTTGGACACAAGGTTGAAAGGTGTAAGAAGGGAACGATTTGCTTCAACTGTAATGAAGAAGGTCATAGGAAATCGGAATGCCCCAAGTTGAAAGCGATTGTACCTGGAAGAAACCCCCAGGGTGGTATCTACCAACTTGGAACAATTGAGGTGAAGAAAGAGGATCCGAATGTCGTTACCGGTACGTTTTTACTCAACAATCATTATGCTGTTGCTTTATTCGATTCGGGTGACGATAGGAGCTTTCTATCCACTAAATTTAGTGCCCTTATTGATATTGAACCCGTTGAGATAAGTACCAGTTACGAGGTGGAATTGGCTGATGGTAAATTAGTGAAAACTAATAAGCTATTAGAAGGATGCTCTCTAAATCTCTTGAACCATTCCTTTCCGATTGATTTGATGTTGATAGAATTAGGTAGTTTTGATATTATTATTGGTATGGATTGGTTGTCGCTGAATAATGATACTATTTTATGTGGAGAGAAGAAGGTTAAGATTCCTCTTAGGAATAGGACGTTAGTAATTGATGGTAGTCGAGGTGAATCCCGTTTGAAAATCGTTTCATGTATTAAAGTCCAAAAGTACATCAGGAACGGTTGTGAGTTATTCTTAGCTCAAGTGACCGGGAATGAGTCTAGGGAGAAACGATTGGAAGATGTACCTATTATTTGTGAATTTCCTGAGGTATTTCCTAAGGATTTACCAGGACTTCCACCGATAAGGCAAGTAGAGTTTCGAATCGATTTAATTCCTGGTGCTGCACCGGTGGCACGTGCGCCTTACCGATTAGCCCCTTCTGAATTAAAGGAGTTATCTGAGCAACTTAAGGAGTTGTCTGATAAAGGTTTTATTCAACCGAGCTCGTCGCCTTGGGGAGCTCCAGTCTTGTTCGTTAAGAAGAAGGATGGATCTTTTCATATGTGCATTGATTATAGGGAACTGAATAAGTTGACAATTAAGAATCGATATCCTTTACCTAGGATTGATGATTTGTTTGATCAACTACAAGGATCTAGTGTGTATTCTAAGATAGATTTGCGGTCAGGATATCACCAACTTCGCGTCCGTGAAGAAGATATTCCTATAACTGCATTTAGAACTCGTTATGGACACTATGAATTTCAAGTAATGCCATTTGGGTTAACTAACGCACCTGCGGTTTTCATGGATTTAATGAATCGAGTGTGCAAGCCCTACTTGGATAAATTTGTGATTGTGTTTATTGACGATATTCTAATCTATTCTAAGAATGAAGATGAGCATAGAGAACATTTGAGGATTGTTTTGAAGTTGTTGAAGGATGAAAGGTTGTATGCTAAGTTTTCGAAGTGTGATTTCTGGTTGGATTCTGTGCAATTTCTTGGTCATGTGATTAACAGAGATGGAATTCATGTTGATCCTGCAAAGGTTGAAGCTATTAAGAATTGGTCTGCACCGACAACGCCAACGGAAGTGCGACAGTTCTTAGGATTGGCTGGCTATTATAGGCGATTCATTAAAGAATTTTCTTTGATAGCTAAACCCTTGACTAAGCTTACTCAGAAGAATAAACCTTTCATTCGGGGAAGTGATGAAGATGGAGCATTTCAGACATTGAAGCAAAAATTATGTAGTGCGCCAATCTTATCATTACCCGAAGGGAGTGAAGATTTTGTAGTGTATTGTGATGCATCTCTTAGAGCTTATGGAGCTGTTTTGATGCAGAGGGAGAAAGTGATAGCTTATGCTTCTAGACAATTAAGGAAGAATAAGGAGAATTATGCTACTCATGATCTTGAGTTAGGAGCTGTAGTCTTTGCTCTTAGGTTGTGGAGACATTATCTGTATGGCATCAAGTGTACGGTATTCACCGATCACAAAAGCCTATAGTATATTCTCGACCAGAAGGAATTGAACATGAGGCAACGAAGATGGATAGAGTTGTTAAGTGATTATGATTGTGATATAAAGTATCACCCAGGAAAAGCCAATGTTGTTGCTGATGCGTTGAGTAGGAAAGATAGAGAGCCTATCAGGGTGCGTTCTCTAGTCTTGACCGTGCACAATAATTTGCCTGAGCAAATTAGAAATGCGCAAATAGAAGCTTGTAAGAAGGAGAATTTTGTTAATGAAGGGTTCCGAGGAGAAGGAGATCCTTTAGAGGTTAGAGCTGATGGAGTGAAATGTTTAAGAGATCGTATGTGGATACCTAAGTTTGGAGGCTTAAGAGATTTGATTATGTTAGAATCCCATAAATCTAAGTATTCCATTCATCCGGGATCTGATAAGATGTACCATGATTTGAAGAAGTTGTATTGGTGGCCGAATATGAAAGCTGACATAGCTATGTATGTTCTTCAATGCTTGACTTGTGCTAGAGTCAAAGCTGAACATCAAAAGCCATCAGGACTACTTCAACAACCAAAGATTCCTGAATGGAAGTGGGAGCGAATTACAATGGACTTTATCACCAAGCTTCCTAGAACATCATCTGGAAACAATTCGATTTGGGTTATTGTCGATAGACTGACCAAATCAGCACACTTCATTCCGGGTAAGGAGCAGTTCTCACTGGAGAAGATGACTCGAATATACCTTGATAATGTTGTATGTAAGCATGGAGTGCCTGTATCGATCATTTCAGATCGAGATCCTAGATTCGCATCGAATTTTTGGAAATTTCTCCAAAGATCTTTGGGAACGAATCTCGACATGAGCACTGCTTATCACCCCCAGACTGATGGGCAGAGTGAAAGGACAATACAAACACTGGAAGATATGTTGAGAGCTTGTGTGTTAGACTTTGGTAAGAATTGGGATAAACATTTGTCGTTAGCAGAGTTTTCGTATAACAATAGTTACCATTCTAGTATTAAGGCTGCACCGTTTGAAGCTTTGTATGGTAGGAAGTTTAGATCTCCTGTATGTTGGAGTGAAGTTGGGGATACCCAGCTCACGGGACCGGAATTGATCCGGGAGACTACGGAGATGATAGTTCAGATTAAGAAGAGGTTGTTGACTGCCCGTAGTAGACAGAAAAGTTACGCGGATGTGCGGCGGAAGCCAATGGAGTTTGAAGTGGGTGACCGAGTAATGTTGAAAGTATCGCCATGGAAAGGCGTTATAAGATTTGGAAAACGAGGAAAATTGAATCCCCGTTATATTGGACCCTTTAAGATTTTATCTAGAGTAGGTCCGGTGGCTTACAAACTAGAGTTACCCCCAGAACTTCATGGTGTTCACAACACATTCCATGTATCTAATCTGAAGAAATGTCTAGCAGTGAGTGATGAGAAAATTCTGTTAGGTAAGGTTCGAATAGATGGGAAGTTGCATTTTATCGAAGAGCCCGTAGAAGTTATGGACCGTGAGGTAAAGCAACTGAAACAAAGTCGGATACCTATTGTCAAGATCCGATGGAATTCAAAGCATGGACCGGAGTATACTTGGGAACGAGAGGATGAAATATGGAAGAAATATCCGCACCTCTTCGATTTCAATAAGAAACGGACATCCAAATGAAATGGATCACGAGGACGTTGATCCCTTTTAGGAGGAAAAGCTGTGACAAATCTAACATTTTCAGGTAGTGAAATATTTTCTCGTATAATATTTTGAAACTTATTTTTGTGTTGGTTGACGAACTCACAATTTACGGATTTAAATTTGGGCTTACGTGCATAATTTGGAGTCTTTTACGACTAAACCAGAAACCTTAGGATTACGTATTTACGTTTTTGAACTCCGTTTTTGATGAGACAATTTTTATTGGATTCGTTTTGTGACGGTGATTCATAATTTATAAAAACGTTTTTCGTAAAACGACCCGAGGGCACGCAAATCGAGAAAACTAGAATCGAGAAATACCCGTAAACTAGTGAGATGGGACAAAACACTTTGCCCCACCCCACTAGCTTATATGGGACGGCAATATGACACACCACACATAGGTGGCATCAAGTCTTAGCTTGTTTACACAAGTGTAAGCTTGTGCTTACACTTTAAGCCAACTCATTTACCACTAAACAAAACTAGCAAGTAGTTTCATTCATACCATTTCCATCCATGCAATCCACTCTAAAATCCTCTCAACTCTCCTATCCTTGCCGTCCCAAATAAAGCAACAAACATCCCATTTGATCTTTTCTAGCTACAAACCACATGTTTACTAGTCCTATTAAGGTGTTTCCTTGAAGCCTTGATCATTTGGTGGCCATATAAACAACTTTGGAGGTGATTTGCTTGTGTCCTAGGGCTGATTTTCCAACATATGATCTTGATATTTGATGGTCTTGGAGATACTTGTTGTGTTCATCAAGTTCTTGCCTTCCTAAAACAAGAAATCCACTTGGGTTGGTAAAGAAGATCATCCTCTACATTTTTCTCTTATTATTTTGTAAAGAACAAATGTATTTTCTTTCATTTTGTATATGTATATGATGTATATATGATGATAAAAATGTTGTGTGGGGATCAAGTGTTGATAAACATGCTTAAAAATGATGATAACCATAAGAAATGAAGCTAAAATCATGACTAATAGTTGGCTGTATAAAAACAGTAGATAACTAAATGATGAACTGATAAAAATGCATGGTTTGATCTATTTACAGTAAGTAGATGATGTTATACACATGTGAGAGTTGGCCATGCAATGGAATCAAAATAATGAGTGAGATATGATCAAAACAAGTTAGGTGGTACAATCTGAATAAGCAGTTTTGTAGGGACTGTTAAGGCAACTTAGACTTAAAATGGGCAGTAGCTATAACTAAGTTATATGTAGCACATATTATGAAGAAGTTGTCATCCAAAAATTAGCTTCTAAGTCATTGTAGAACTCTAGATATGATAAAAATGGTGAATATGAAGTTAAAAATCAGATTTTTGAAATAATGTTTATTATTATTATATAAGCACTCACATTATAATTTATAAAATGTAAAATATAAACCCACTAACTTATAGAACTTATTTATATAAATGTATAAAAGGTTAATTAAATGGGTAAATTATATAAATGGTGGTAAAAATAATATTTATAAGTAATAAAAACTATAAACTTGATTTTTACGACTTTTTCGGCTATCGCCGTGAAATTAACGTTTTTCATCAAATAAAACTTAGACGACCAAACCCGTCTAATGTAAAGTTTATAAAAGTTGTATACTGATGTATAAGTAACTAATACAAATAAAAACCGATAAAACCCGAACTATAAGAATTACGGACATTTACGAGCTAACTAAACCTATTAGACTAATAATTGGACTTAATAAGATAAAAACTTGTAAAAAGAATTATTTGGGCTTAAACCATTTGGGCACAACATGAAAAGTATATATACTGATCATATAGGTATAAAATGGGTAAAAACAAGTAAAAGAACTTATAAAAGAATTAATGGACTTAAAATAGGTAAAATCGGTAAAACTAGTGAACTAGTAAGACGATACTAAAACGTAAACACTAAAATGAGTAAATGAGGATTTATAAACCCACTTGATCATCATCATATGTACAAAATCATCATATGTATATTGTTATTTTGATAAAAGTCATTGGACCGAGTCTAAGAGCGATTATTATTTATATAGGTTTCCGTGACCGAAGCACGCCCGTAGCCGATAATCCGCCTTTCATTAACGACGTGAGTTCATAGCCTCGCACTCTTTTAAATGTTTTTATAAAATGATTTGTAAATCCGTGAGGGAGATAACATGCTAGATTTTTATAAAAATAGAACACAAGTAGTCCCGATTGTATGCTAAATGATATGGACCCAAATGATGCTATGACCCTATATTCGAGACTAAAAGGATTATTAGTAGTTAGGTTATGTCACTTAAAGTCCCATTAGCATGAATTGTGAACTACCGGGTTTTGGTAGACGCTTATGCATTTGATAGTACTATTTGGGGACGATCACCCCAGTTCGCGCCTTGACGGTTGATCCTCGTCGTACCACATTGATTGGTAAGCGAATTTATGTATGAGAAGATTCCATAGCGTGATTTTTGTGACGACACGCTAACTTAGATGGGCAGATTGTTTGTCGGGTTCGCGGCCCGCTGTTTTCACAGTAAGGTAACAATGTCATGCGGTTAATAATAATCCTACAATCTATACGACATGTATAATCTAAATAAACGATATGATACGACGCTATTAACGATGAATATATTACCTATCCTGGTAATATAGAGACTACGGTCTCATGGACGGTTTCAGATGTATGCTTGATTTATATATTGCCTGACTAGCAATATGTGGACTTACTTCCGATATTATACTTGTGTTCTGATTTTAAATGATTGTAAATGATTGTTTTATATAACGGTTTTCATTAAACTCTATGAATTCACTCGGCATTCGCTGATATGATTTTTGCATGTTTTCTATCTCAGGTGCTTGAAGGTAATCCGGATGGAGATCGACTCTGATGGCCCACACTTAATATTAAAAATGTTCATTCGATCTGTGTTTTGTAAACTTAATGACCTGTATAATTTGGGACCTGTTGTACACTTTTAAACCTTTTTATCGAATGAATGTTTGTTAAACCTTGTACAACCATTTTTATGTGTTGTCTATGATTGGAGTTATTGTGCTATCCCGTAACACTCTGAAAGACCCTTCCGCTGTACCGATACGAAAAATGAGAGTGTTACAAAAATCATCATTAAGAGCGACCTCATCTGTAAGCTCCGCAAAAGTCGGTTTTGATAAAATAGGAGAGTCATCCTCATCCGATCCGGATGAATAATTAAAAGTATAGTCGGAATCACAAAATAACTCATCCTTATCAACAAACTCCTTAGGTGTAGGACCAATTAAGGGTTCTTCTATGGACTCATTATAAAGTTCTTCACACTCCTCAAAAATTTGTTTATCAAAACATGTCTCAATAAGAGAATTTGAAGAAAGCATAAAGTAATTTGAAAGAGTAGGTGAAGAAATGGGGTCATCAATGGGTAATGTAGGCTCAAGTATAATCTCGAGATTTTCCTCAAGAGGTGAGGAAGTAGGTGAGCTAAATGTAGTTGTGGGTGTCAACACCGGTGGGGGGAGTAAAACTCATGATAATCTCCGGGCCTTGTTTCTCCTTTATTGGCAAAGAGATGGAAGGATCCACAGTGGGAACATCACTACTAGTAGTGGTGTTAGCCTCAACATCAACTTTCAAAGACGGCTCAATATTATCTTGAGCTTGATAGGTTTCTAAAATGAGCATGAATTTTCTATCGGTTTCCTCTTGCCATTCTCTTAGTAATCTATCATGTTCCTCAAGTTTTTGAAGAATTAATTCCATTTGAGGTTGTGAAATATTTCCTTGATTATAGTTTTGAAAATTTCCTTCATTTTGAAAACTTTCATGATTTGAAAACACTTGATTTTGAAATTCCCAATAAAACCCTTGATCAGATTGTGTTGGGTTACTTGTTGTGGGAAAACTAGGGGAGCCAAAATAAGTATTAGTAGCATAGAACAGACCATCCTCATTAGTATAAATTTCCCCATATGTTTTGTCACAACTAAAATAAGCATGAGGTTCGCCACAAGTCGTACACTCCTCGGACATAATCTGATAACGCTCTTCTTGCAATATTTCCCAAATCGGACGATTATCCATGATAATAATAGCACGAGTTCTCGATATATGCTAGAGTGGATTTCCTCTCGCGCCCACCAGTATGCAACACCTACAAAAAAAAAAGATAGAAAAGAAATAGAAGAAGAAATAAGGTTAACGTAAAAAGCAAATATTTTTGGTGCAAAACTTTTGAAAAGAAATGCTTTTTATGATTTTTAAAATGTTTTGGACTTTTGAAATTATTGATTTTTGATTTTTGATTTTTTTTTGGATTTTTGAATTTTTTTTAAATTTAAGAAAAATAACGTTTAAAAGTGAACGGATCCTAGAATCCAACGCGTCTCTCACAAAAAACCGTTAATCTTCACGAAAAGAGCCGGCAACGGCGCCGTTTTTATAACTAAAAAATTGATTGTTCGTTTCTCTCACTACTCGATTCGAATTGACAAAAGGTTTAAGGCGTGACTCAGTCGTTCTTGGTTGATAAAAAGAAAGACTGTTTATCTGTTTTAAACTAAAAATCAAAAATTTGAAAATATAAAATAAAGTAAAAACAAGTTAAAAAGAAATAAAGCAAATTTTAGATTTAATAAAAAGTAAAATTTAAAAATAAAATAAAACAAAACACTTTAAAATAAAGCTTGACAAAATTGGTGGGAAAAATATAAATTTGAAAATAATTCGGGAAACAAAACTTCAAAATATAATTCAGAAAACCAAAAATGCACCTAAGTCAGAATGTAATTTAAACAACTAATTCGGAATAAGTTCTCAAAAGTAATTCGAAAAACATGTTTAACATTCAATTCGGAATAATGTGCTATTGAAAGTAATTTCGGAAAATTAAGTTTGTACCTAGTTCGGAATGCATAAAACAAACGTAATTCGGAATATGAAGAATGTAACTCAATTCGGAATAATTTGTTAACCTATAATTCGGAATCCCTTTTTTGTATGTAATTCGGAATGGAGCATTATGTCCTAATGCGGAAAAAAACAAACTTAATCCTAATTTGGAATATCAAGAAAATTAACCTAATCCAGAATGCAATGTTTTATATGTAATTCGGAAAAACAAAATGAATCTAATTCGGATAAAGATGGTTTTTTGTAGAATTTTGATAACCTATGAATCTATGAAGTGGGTTGATGTTTTCTAGAGAGAGAAGCTAGAGAGAGAAAGTGAGAGAGAACTATGTGATATTTTATTAAGTGGAAACAAGAAATGAACAACAACCAACCCCTTTCCAAGGAGGAAAGGGGTATTTATACTTCCAAGCCACTAGTAGACTTGGGCCGGCCCATGACAAGCCCATGGACCGGTTCTTACTTAACTAAATAAGTAACTATTAACTATTTGTTAACTACGAGCTATTACAACATTAATAATATTGTGGAGTAACCGATACTTCTAATATACGTAAAAACGTATTTCTAACAATCTCCCCCTAAGGGAGGTCACTCCACGTTACAAAGTTCTAAACCTAGCATACTATACTAAGTCTTCGTTCTTTAGCTCGTAGTCTTTTCTTCTTTTTCTTTTTGTTGTGAATATGTTTATTGATCTTTTAGGCTTTGGCTTGAGAGCATTGTTCTTTTGGCCTTTCACGTGCGATCTTTGCCTTCTTGTGAATTTTGCCTCCTCGTGACTCCATGTTCCACACACTTATGTATTTTTGTTAAATTCTCGAAAGCTTCAGAGTTTGGTACAGCGGAAGACTTCATCTTGTACTTTCTTGAATTTTTGCTGAACTTTGATGCATAAAAACATAAGCATGTGGGACGACTTCTACAGGTACACCGCAACACCACCGTCTTCAACTGGTACACAGCAACGCCACCGTCTTCAACAGGTACACAGCAACGCCACCGTCTTTAACAGGTACACAACAACGACACGAATAAAATGGCTTTGACATTTTATTCTAATTCGGTAGCATTTTACCTCCGGTCGGTGAAGACCGTTGGACGATATTAGATATCGTACCCGTGACGGATAGTTTCAATTAAGTAACTTCCTGACAGGATTTCGCGGGTAAACCCATTCTCTTTATTCGACCGTCCAAAGCTGACTGCGAACATAAAGAGTGAATCACTTGGATAAATTATCCTTGTGATTTGAAGCCGTCAATTCATGAAACCTGGAACAAGTGAATTTCAATTAAGATATTCACCATCGTTGCTTTCCAGTTATCACGAGCTCAATTTATAAAGAATCTTGCACGTCACCTACCAAGTGCTGTTTGATGTTAACACTAGAAGAATTTCCACTCGTCACTGTGATCAATAAAGAGTCACTCTGATTGTTCTGGCAAGATTGTATTATAATGCGTAGAGGCCTGGAACGAGTTTAAGTTCAATTAAGAGTTAAACCACTGTTTCTTTCCAGTTTTTCACAAGATTGGTTCTAAAAGAACCGCACGTGTAACCTACCATGAGCTTGTTAGATGTTGGCTCAAGCAGGATTTCCATCTTCATTGTAATACTTGCATATTACTCGGATGTTCTGGCAATATTACAGGAATACTGCGTAGGACTCATGAAAATCTCTTACTTTTCACAGTGTGTGAGAAAGCAAGGAATAAATGGAAAGTGTCCTAATGAGACTTTTGATGATCTCTTGGCTCTAGACTCGATAGTGCGTTTTGATTTAGTGAGTGATGGCTGGAGAGGAGTGCCACCTTTTCAATACCAGTCTATTCGGAGTGAATAAACCAATAGATAACGTGTTGAGCTCCGTGTGATTAAAACAAATACCTTTTGAGAGATATTTGAGTTAGCTGGGAAGGGTTGTGCATTGCATCACTGGGTCCATGATGTCTTTCTTCAATACCGAGAATCATTAACAAAAATGATCTCAATAGCATATGTATTGACCCAGTTTCTGCCTTAAGTTGTAAGGAGGGCTTCTTTCTTTACACCCTTTATCTTTACAATTCTTTTTCATTCTTCAACCCCTTCAATGCTTACCAATACGTCATAACTAGCACCTTGTTGTGATTGTTCCAGTGCTAGCTTAAGTACTTGGTCGACATTCAGCTACGTTCACATTCTTTCTCCATCTTTCCTAGGACTTATAATTCTATCTAGGGAATTGTCCTTGGGAAGATTCCATCGGCTCTGATGAATCATTGGACTAAACCTATTCCTACCACCCTTTTGTCACCACATCGTCGTGAATTAAGCGTGTTTTGGGAAAGTATAGTCACCATGAAAAATCATTGAACATCACATAAAGTAATTGTGATATTGAAATCAAAAGTTTTGTACCTTAGGTGTTTTTTTCATCAAAAAAACGCTCCCCCTTAACACGTGCTTTACACATATTAAGTTGGATTATCGTTAATTCTTTTTCATCTTTTAGCCAAGTATCATTTAAGTCTCCTTAATCCTATTTTCTCCCCTTATCCAAAATATTAACCATTAATATTTGGGATATTGAATGGATTAACCGGTCTTTGGGTAAAAATGAAATCGATGTTTGGCCATAGAACATGTTAATGCTCCCCCTTAAGTTAATAAGGGATAGTTGTAGTGCTTTAGTATGATATATTTTGAAAGATTTAGAATCTCGTGAGAAATTCTTGAAAAATTATCATACCTTAACACTACATCAAGCCGTACAAGCACAATATTCACAAATATACATATTCACAATTTGAAAACCAATATAAAGTGGACCTGAAATGTACGACCCATTAGATGGATCGTTGCAGTAGCTTGTGGTGCACTAAATATGGTCTACCACCAACGAATCTTTCCAAGCTCCTCATCAATCTACGTTCACGGAGCTTTTGATCAATCTTCTTGATCACATACTTCGCCATCTGCCGATAACCCTGATGCCAATCCTCAGTCATCTCTGGTAAAGTCCCACCCGAATTGAGATGCTCCAACTTTCCTCTGACGTATAGGAGAGTCCCATCACTGTACTTATAAAGCTCACCCACCCTCATAAACTTCATTAACCCTCGACTGTTCAAGTAGAAAATGCCACAATTCGGGACAGAAATGCCGGTATAGGGACATCTATCTACATGTTGAGGTAACACTTGATTCACTGGACGGGTTAGGTTAAGCTTCCTTTGGTAGCTTTCGACTCCCAACTGAAGATCTTCAACTCGTTTCTTGATAACAACGCTTCGTGTGAACATACGAAGTGCTGTATTCAAGGCAATGATGTCTTCACGAGGAATATGTGTGAGTTGATCCCGGGTCATCATAAGCAACATATCTTCGATATCCTCAAGGCGGATGATAGAAAAATCTCCTTGCTGAATTTTGTATTCTCTGTCACCCTCCCTTTTCAGACGAATCTCCGTCACATGATAATAGCCATTCTTGGCTTCTGTTTTCAGCCCTAAAATACTGGAGATGCGGATATCGGATCTAACGTTGCTTCCTGAATTGGCCAAGCAGCAACCCCTGTACGCCCTTCGGACTCATTCGTCCCAATGAGATGCACCTATAACAGCATACATATCATAATTACGAGTTACCTTTGGGACCCAGAGTCGGTTTACCTTTTCTTCGATCCAGGGTATTGTCCCCCAGTTGGCAGCTTTCAGCAAGGTCAAGGAGGTGGCGTACTTTGATGAACCCTTCAGAAGATACTCAAGATCATAAGTGACGAAGAAGTCGAGAGCAATATGATTATCTTGAGTAGGATCAAGTGGAGGTGGAGCTCTTTCTGATTCATGAAGACCTGGCCGTTGAACGGTATTCAGAGCTTTCAGGATCTCATCAGCATAATACTCGAACTCCATTCGGGTTATCCTGGTTTTGGCGCGAATTCTCTTATCCTTCAGCGCTCTCTTCACCAAAGACGGAGTAACCGAAGTATTATACTCATGAGCCAGAAATGCACATAAGTCAATCGGACTGCGGATACGGAGATATAAAACATCTCTGTCAGCGTCTGTGATCGGATCATATTGCGCCGCTGCCGTGATCCAAGCCTGTGGCGGTGCAGTCTCGTCAATCTCCAACGTGTCTGCCCAATCCCGTGTGCTTGATTCAGGAACAGTAGATTGTGGTTCTTGTTGTAGAGGAGTGGAAACGTGAACATCTGCTGGTTCTGATTCAGGCATCTCGGCGGTCTCATGAACGGGTGAGTGTTGTGCAGCTTCAGGTTCAATTACCGATTCTAAAATCACAGGAGCAAGAACAACAAAACTAATAGGGTTAGTGGTAACAGGTATAGACACAACAATAGATGTACCAGGAATCGATGACGCCGTAGTAGCATTCACATCGTGGCGCCACTTAGATCGTCTTGATTCCGTTGAGGTAGATTTTTCCTTTGCCGCTGCATCTTTCTTAGACTTGGTTCTAGACTTAGCAGATTTCTTTGAGCTGGCATCCTTATCCCCCTTTTCAGGCTGTTTACCCCCATCATCATTCTCATCGCTATCCTCGTTGCTCCCCTTTGTACTCTCCTCATTACCATCACCACCATCATCACCATCATCATCATCATCATCATCCTCATCATCATCGTCATCGTCATCATCCTTTTCTTCTTCTTCTCCTTCTTCTTCCTCTTCTTCTTCACCAGTACCCTCTTCCTGTTCACTCTCATCTTTGTCCTCCTCAGGTAGAATGTGGTATGGTACCACACTTCCTAACGTTTTAAATAACCTATCATCCTCCATGATAGCGTCATTTAGGGATTTGTAAAGAGCCCGTTGTGTCATAGGAGCTTTGAGAATCTTCTTCAATTCAAAATCCGTCAAGTCATAGGCAATTTTGTAGGCGGATTCAGAAGGATTGGATGACTTGATCATCAAGTTATCAGCCGCGAGTGTCTTCAACTCATCACACAGTTTAGGCATAATGGATTCAACGGATTCTTTCACTCTCTCTTCAACAGAAGCTTCAAGTGCTTCTTTTTGCTCCTTGTATTTATCCCTCATCGCTTGAAGTCTCGTGATACGTGCAACATGCTTATCAGCTTCAGCCTGCTTAACCTGAGCTAGTTCTTCTGCATGAGCTTTTCGTGTAAACTCCATCTCTGCAGCGAACTTAGCAAGCATCTCTTCTTGGGCTTTCTTAGATGCTTCTTCACTTTGAGCTCGTCTATGTAGCTCTTGGTGAAGTTCATCCATCTCTCTTTTGTGATTATCCGTATGTTTATCCAACATTTCGGCCATTACAAATACAGCCATTGAAGACGTTGCAGAGCTGCTCTGGGTTGAGTGAAGAGGCTCGGTTGTTACTACGGTACTAAGGATGGGAGTTATTGGTTGTGGAAGGAATGGTGTTGAAACCGGTCTGGTTGGTAAGGGTTGTATTGGTGGAGGTTGAGTTGCTAAAGGTTGAGTTACTAACGGTTGAGTAGACACCATGATTGTAGGAGCAACGGACTCCTTTTCAACACTTGCTGAAACCGGAATGGATGTCTCCTTCGAAGTAGAATACCGTTCAGGTGACCCAAACTCATCAATATCCTCTGGCTCCTCTTACTCTTCTTCAATATTTATCCTTACACCTGAACCACTACCGCCCGTATCTTTTCTACTCCTTTCAATAGCTATCTTCATCATTTTTCTCTCCGCCTTGTCAAGAGTAGGATCAACAACATCTTCTTCGTCACGTAGAACTAACTCATCAGCCTTACCCTTTCCCTTCTTAACCTCAGTCTTCTTCTTCTTGGTTTCAGGTTCAGGTAAAGCAACTGGTTGCTTGCGTTTACCTTTACTCTTGACCGTAGTAGACGAGTCTTCTACTGTCTGAAGGCTTGCTTTCAGCTTCTTGATTTCTAGCAGCAGTAGCTTGTAATCAGCAGAGCCTTTGATTTTATCCGTCAGAAGATGATTGGGAATAGGACCAGGAATCACACCACCAAATGGTCCTTCATGCCTTAGATCTACTGTATGATCAGCCTCTTCTGTGTGATGACGACTTGCTGCACGCCTATCAATAGTAACATCATTCTTTATACAGTAATTAATGATAAGCTTAATAAGTCGAGGGTAAGGAAAGAAATTTGTCTTCAGCTTCTTGTTTTGGAAGAGTTGGAAGGTGAATTCTTCCCACAATAATAATGCATAATCTGCATTTGCGCCTTTATACATTCCATGGAAGATGTTCATAATAGGACTGCGCAAAGCATCATGCCCACTTGTTTTCGGTGTAAGACATCTACTGAGAATACCCAACATTGCTCTCCAAGGCTGACCTACTATAGCAGTGGTAAACTCAGACGCAACTCGTATGTCAGGACATCCAAGAGCATCGAACAACTCCATGAGTTCGTCTTTAGTAGGATCCCTCGAAAATGCCATACCTTTGGGTGGATCCCGAATGCCAAATATCTTACGGAAGTCTGAAACATAAATTGTCTACTGCTTGTTGTCGAGAGTGAAGGTGATCTTGTTTGAAGTGCTTTCCTTGGTGGCCCAGAACTCATACATGTAATCATAAGGCACCGAGGCAGTACTTCTTAAAGCATTCTTGAAATGAGATTGATCAAGGATTGCTATGGCGAATTTAAATCCATGGTGAGTGGATTTTGAAACTTGCTTTAGCCAGTAATTGTTTGGTATGAACTTGAGGGTTCGTGCTTCAGCAATTGCGGCTTCTCTAGAGTCTTGGATTGCTTGTACTGTTGGATTAGTCATTGTATCTGCTTAAGATAAGACATGAAAGGTTGATGCACAAAAATATATAGATATGTATCATTCTTATTTCTAAGCATAACATATTTCAACAAGTACTAAGAACATGCAAACAACTATCAATCAAACAACTCTTCATCCGGAACTTTTCTTCATTCGGAACTCTTCATCCGGAAGTCCTTCATTCGGAACTTCTTCATTCGGAAGTTCTTCATTCAGAACTTCTTCATTCGGAAGTTCTTCATTCGGAACTTCTTCATTCGGAAGTTTTTCATTCGGAACTTCTTCATTCGGAAGTTCTTCATTCGGAACTTCTTCATACGGAAGTTCTTCATTCGGAACTTCTTCATTCGGAAGTCCTTCATTCGGAACTTCTTCATTCGGAAGTCCTTCATTCGGAACTTCTTCATTCGGAAGTCCTTCATTCGGAACTTCTTCATTCGGAAGTCCTTCATTCGGAACTTCTTTCATTCGAAAGTCCTTCATTCGGAACTTCTTCATTCGGAAGTCCTTCATTCGGAACTTCTTCATTCGGAAGTCCTTCATTCGGAACTTCTTTCATTCGGAAGTCCTTCATTCGGAACTTCTTCATTCGGAAGTTCTTCATTCGGAACTTCTTCATTCGGAAGTTCTTCATTCGGAACTTCTTTCATTCGGAAGTCCTTCATTCGGAACTTCCTTCATTCAGAAGTCCTTCATTCGGAACTTCCTTCATTCGGAAGTTCGTTCGGAACATTCCTTCATTCAGAAGTTTGTTCAAAACTTCCTTCATTCGGAAGTTGTTATCCATGTTCATTCGGAACTTCTTAAACGCAGCCTATGATGATTATTCTAAGCACGATTTGGGAGTTTTAAGGCATGCTAAGGCAACACAACATATATCTAATGATAATCCGAGTATAACCCACCTATAACCCTAATCAATTAATGCTTAATTAGACACAAACCCTAAGTTGGACTTAATCCAATTAAACAAATCATTTAACTGAATTAAGAGATGATTTAGGCTAATTAGAGATTAAAGATTGATGATTGTACCTTGTTTAATCGAATGAAATGTAACAGATTGAATGATTTAGACGAAAGTGTTTTTGAGAGCTTGTGTATGTGAAAATGGCGGCAAGAGGATAAAGAAACAGTGAAGAAGAAATTGTAAAGGGACGGGGGTTTTGTTTGACTAGGTCAAATTTTTAGCAACTTTCCCAAGTTGTCACTTAAGTCCCTAAGTCTTCACTTCTTTTCCTTTTTGGTTTATTACTTTTCATTTTTCCTAACCATTGTTAAGCTTAGCCACAATTAACTTTCACACAACTTAGCAATCGCAACCTATTTGCATATCTCCAAAATCTAAAGCAAGTCCTATCACATTGAACGAGCACAAGTCGTTTTCTAAAGCAATACCACTCATTTACCATTTAGCCATTAATTTTCCACAATCACTTTTGAAAAGATTGTTTTGATGACGAAGATAATTTAATATTTTCTCCCCCTTAAACGATGACCCGTTTTCTATTTAAAGAGCTGTAGTCATTGTTTAAAGAGTCAAATATTGATGAAAGCATTTCCAATTGATGTCTTGAAAAAGATTGATTCGTGGTATTAATAAGATTTCTCTTATTTTGACAAATTTATGCACTAAGACGTACACAAATTCGTGTTAGACCAAGTTGTAAAGTAAACTTGATCCCTTTGCATGATTTGGCTTGTAAATCATGCCTGAGAAAATTAATTCCCGTTGTGAGCCAACGTTTTCCAAGGAAATACGTGACTTTAATATGAAAACCGGGTTGCAGTCTGAAATAACTACAAGCCATAATGGGCATGTTTTTAAAAAATGTACAACTTTTATACGGACTCTATTTATGGCACCGTGTCAATATTGATCGACATTTCTAAGTCCGTAAATATTACCGTACTAAAAGACATGCCCGATTTAAAAACGAAAAATATTTTTGGTTTTTCTGGATTTTATAATTTTTTTGGTTTTTCTAGGTTTTATATTTTTTATATTTTTTATGGTTTTTCTTGGTTTTATATTTTTGTATTTTTCTTTTGTGGTTTATATATTTACGATAATATACATGATCACGAACAAAGGATACTCTGAATAGTTTACCACCACTATTCAGCTGATTCTTCTGCCAACTCTTTGAGAGTCGCTGGAGTGAATGATTTCATGCCAAGCTTGTCGATCAAAAACTCGATTCGTCCTCGATCTAAGGCTTTGGTGAACATATCCGCCAGCTGGTACTCAGTAGTGACAAAATACAGCTCGATCACTCCGTTCTCCACCTGCTCCTTAATGAAATGGTAGCGAATGTCTATGTGTTTGGCCCGGGAGTGTTGAACATAGTTGCAGCAAAGGGCAATGGCGCTCTTGTTGTCACAATACATCGGGATTTTGTTAAATCCCAAACCGTAGTCAGTTAATTGTGATCTCATCCAAAGGACTTGAGCACAACAACCGGACATGGCGATGTATTCAGCCTCCGTGCTAGAAATTGCAGCGCTTTTCTGCCTTTTTGAAGACCAACTGATCAATCTATCTCCAAGGAGTTGCACAGATCCAGAAGTGCTATGCCTCGTGTCTTGACATCCAGCATGATCGGCATCTGCGTATGATATTAAAGCAATAGAGGAATCTTTCGGATACCATAGACCACGATGAAGTGTTCCTTTTAGATACCGAAAGATCCTTTTAACAACATGTAGGTGCTTTTCGGTAGGCCGAGCCTCATACCGGGCACACATGCATACATCAAATTGCAAATCAGGCCTGCTAGCACTCAGATTGAGAAGGGTGCCGATCATCCCACGGTAAAGTTTTGGATCGACAATAGTCCCATTCCTATCTTCATCTAACTTGGATTTCTCCACCATTGGAGTGTCCACGGGGTCACAATTTTCAAAGTTATATTTCTTTAAAGATTCAAGAGCATATTTGGATTGATTAATAAAGATGCCTCTGGGATTCTGAGAAATTTGTAATCCTAAGAAAAATGAAAGTTTTCCCATCATTGACATCTGAAAGCGTGTGGACATTATCTTCTCAAAGCGTTGTGACAATTCTATGTTAGAGGCAGCAAATATTATATCATCAACATAAATTTGTACCAGAATCATGTCGTTGTCCTCCTTGAGAGTGAATAGAGTGGGGTCTACCTTGCCTTTGGAGAAGCCTTCCGAAATGAGATATGTTGAGAGGAGATCATACCACGCACGTGGAGCTTGTTTCAGCTCATAAAGAGCCTTCTTAAGCTTGTACACATGATTAGGAAACTCCGTGCTAACGAACCCATCTGGCTGACTAACATAGACTTCTTCCCTTAGTTCACTGTTCAAAAATGCCGTCTTCACATCCATTTGATAGACGATCATGTTCATATGAGCAGCATACGCAAGGAATAGTCTAATCGCCTCCAATCTTGCCACAGGAGCAAAAGATTCTTCAAAGTCTATACCCAAGGCTTGTTTATATCCTCTAGCAGCCAATCTAGCCTTATTCTTCAATACTGCACCCATCTCATCAAGTTTAACCTTATAAACCCACAACAAAGTAAGGATGTTAACCTTGTCAGGGAGAGGAACTAATTCCCATACTTCAAGTCTTTGGAATTCATTTAGTTCCTCCTGCATGGCTTCAATCCAAGATGATTGAGTCATAGCCTGCTGCCAATTTTTAGGTTCAACTTCAGAGAGAAATGCATCAAAGTAGCAATAGAGTGCACTCTCTTGTAAATGATGGCGTGTAGAGACTGGTCGATCGAGATTACCAATGACATTCCTAATTGGGTGATCTTTTGTCCATTTGGTGCTATGTTTTTCAATCCTAGGTGGTCTGGAGTGAACAATAGAAGGAGCTTCTTCTGAGGTAGACGCGGCTGAAGGGTTTTCAGGTATCGCAACACCAAAGAAAGGAAGCTCTTGCAGGTGAGCATATTCCAAATCGTGATCAATAGAATCCTCTTCCACATCTTTGGCACAAGTAAGGGTGATGATTCAGGTGTAGTTTGAGAATCACTTGGTAAGGGTACATTCGGTTCAATGTTAATTGAAGATGCATTTGATAAAGCTTCATTAGCAGGAGCAACAACTTCAGGGATTGGAGCTATCTCTACAGGTGCTGGAACTTCATCATTTGGGGGATCAAAGAATTCATCAAACAACGGTTGAAACAGTTTATCCCACTCAGGCCTTGTGGGTGGTAAAAATGATGTAGAAGTAGGATTATTGGGAACTAATCCGGAACTAATAGCACCGGTTCCCATCTCATGAAGCGCGGGTCAGAGCTGCGTTGCTCAGAAGCCAACGCTGTCAGCTCATCAAAATCTGCGTCCATAGTTTCTACAATCTTACCAAGACGACGGTTGTAAATTCGGTATGCTTTCTTGGAGGGTGAGTAACCAATGAAAATACCTATATCGGCTTTTGGTTGAAGCTTGCCCAAGTTCTCACTATTAATGTTTGGATAACACAGAGCACCAAACACATGAAAAAATGAAACATCGGGTTTACGGTCATGTAGAAGCTCATAAGGTGTTTTTCCATGGCATTTCCGAATGATAGAACGGTTTTGGGTGAAACATGCAGTAGATATGGCTTCTGCCGATAAGAACAATGGAGCTTTCGCATAAATTAGCATAGTCCTAGCAGCTTCCATAAGCGTACGATTCCGTCTTTCAACGACACCGTTTTGTTGTGGAGTGCGTGCAGCGGATGTTTCATGTGAGATACCAACTCCTTCATAGTAATCACGAAGAGTCTGGTTGACGAACTCTGTTCCATTATCTGTACGAATACGGCGGACAGTAGTATTCAAACGTACCTGAATGAATTTCAGAAAGGTGATGATAGCCTTCGGTGCTTCATCCTTTGTACGTAGAAATCTAACCCATGTAAACCTGGAGAAATCATCCACAATAACCAGAATGAATTTCTTACCGCTCACACTTTCAGTTCTCATTGGCCCACAAATATCCATATGCAAAAGATGCAGTTTTTCTTGATTGGTGTCTTCAGATTTGGGCTTGTATGATTTCTTGGTACTTTTCCCCCTTGAACACGCGGAACATAAATGGTCCTTGTGAAATTTGAGCTTTGGAAGACCACGAACTAATTCGTTTTTAGCCAGATGATTAATAGCATCAAAGTTAAGATGAGATAATCTGCGATGCCATAACCATGACTTGGTCTTAGATGCTTTAGAGAGAAGACATACTGGAGAGGCGGCCATCATGTATTGTAGGGACAACGTATAAAGATTTGCACCACGAGATCCCTTCAACAAGTCTTTTCCTTCCAAGTTGCGGATGAAACAAGTGTGTTGTCGAAAAGCAACCTCTAGGTTGGAATCACAAAACTGTCCTACTGAAAATAAGTTATGACCAAGATCTTCTACATAGTATACCCTTGAAATCGTAACGTTTCCAATCTGATATTCACCATACCCCATTATCTTTGCTATATGATCATTACCGAATTTAACCGTTCCAAGAAACTTGCGGACGAAATTTCGGAGCATCGAGCGATCTCCGGTCATATGCTTTAAACAATCGGAGTCCAAATACCAGAGGATGATTTGGACCACCTGAAAATATCACCAGACGAGGACAATGTAGAGGTATCGGAATCTGAATGTTCCTTGTTATTAGCAGGTACAGATTTAATAATCTTATATTTGCTAATTTTAGGTTTCTTAGATTTCCTAGCCTTCTTCTTCCTAGTTGGTGGTGTAGATTCTAGTTGGCTTAAATCCTGTGGTATTTCTTCATTGATAGGCACTATAGTGGGGGCTGACCTAATTAAAGGGCGCTGTTTCCAAACTTTAGTGCTAGTGTGCCTAATTAAAGGACGCTCAGACCTAACCTCAATGGATGCATTCCTAGTTAAAGGGCACATTTTTCCATCTAATGTAAAGGTCCTACCAGTGGGACGCCATTGCCAGCCAACTTGGGCACGAGTTCTACCTGTTGGCTTCCATTCAAGACCATTCCTAATGGCATTCATTTCATTCACATGATCAATAAGACACAAATCATGACGTCAGGAAAACATACATTCATTACAATTCCAACAATTCAAATTAGAATTCACGAATGGTTTAGGTTTCTGCACAGGCGCAGAGCTTTTAGTCTTAACATGATTCTTTTTATTTAAAACTGAACTAGCATTCCTATGGTGAGCTTCTACTTTCTTCTTTTTGGTACTACTAGTGGAGGGCTTGATCTTATCTTTCTTGAGTGGCGATCCTTTAGCCTTAGTAGTCTCTTTTAATCCTGTAGAAGGCAAAGTGGGAACATTAGCAATAGATTTTAAAGGTGCCTTACTTGATGGTACCAGTGACGGTTTTGCTCCTGGAGTCTTATTGAATGGAGTTACAGCAATGGGCCTATTAGTAAGTAGTGCAGAGCCTGGTTTACCTATGTATTGCAAATATGTTAAGCAATATTGAACTCGCTTAATATATTCATGAGCCGAATAATAGTAGCTACTTGAGGGATCTAAGGCATAAAGATCGTCTAAAATATCCCTAACAAGATCTACATGCTTAATGGCATTCCTCATATAATCATCATAGGTAACCGGGTTTCTCTTATGAAGCGGGTTCTTATAAAGCACTACTGACTTGGTTGTTGGAGCCCTAGTGGATGGTGCAGAGTCGGTAGCTAAGTTATCAACAACTTCTTGTCGGGTGAGAAGAAGTGTCTCCTTTAACTCGGCCAAAACCATGTTTTTGTCAATGAGCAGGATGTTTAAGTCAGAGATTTCCTCACACTTTTGGTTCAGTTGTTCAACATAAGATTGTTGTTGTGCCGCATTAAAAGCGAAGCGTTCTTCTAGTGAACCATAAAGAGCGGATAGTCCCTGTCTTGTCCGATCCATCTCCTCTAGAACAGACGAAAGTCTAATTTCTAAGACCTGGTTTTTAGACTCTGCAGCCTCTAGTTCCAATTTTAGTGTTTCATTTGATGACACATCTCTCTTCAATCTCATAATCTCTTCCTCTAATGCCTTAACTATTGCAATCATCTTGTCACTCGTCTCAACACCGTTTTCACAACTATTTGTTATCAAAAGATCCTCATTTTGAGTTTGTTGTTTCAGTTCTAAAGATATACAATGTTGTTCTAGTTGATTAAAGCGTTTTGAAAGTAAATTGTAAGAATCTTGTAGCTTTAAAACTCAGCGTTAGATTCGTGACAAGAATGATTATCTACCTCATTTACAGTATCAGCAACATTTACAGAGAGATCACACACATCATCACATATATTCACAGCATCACAATTAATCACAGCGGATGTAAGCTCATTCGAATAATTAACATTTATAGTAGTAAGCACATCACACGAGATTACTTTGGACAAGAATCGGTCATATTCGGATAAAATCTTTTCCTTTTCAATTAGTTGTAGTTCGTAAGCGGTGTCCATTTCATAAAACACTTTTTGAACTTCTCCAATTTCAAACTCAAGATTTTCCTTAAGAGATGCAAAACTTCCTTTTAGACTTTCGACAAATGGATTGATCTCATTTTTAAACACCTCGTTCATGTGTTCGAAAGCCCATTCTCCGGCGTTTAGGCCATTTGAAGTCGTCCATTCCAAAATGACCTTGTCAAAATTAGTAAAGTATTGATTAATCTCTTGCAAGTTTAACCATACAGTGCTAACAGGTGGGAGATCCTTTGGAATTTCCTTAGGACCTTCCATGTTGACAAGTGTAGGAAATGTACTAGGGTTTTCTTCATTCAACATGTAGGTTGGTGCTGTAATGAGATCTTTTTCCATATGGAAGCGAATTCTAAAATCCGTTTTAGCAAGCTCCTGATTCATTTTAAAATAATCACACTCGGGATATTTTGCAGAATTGTATGACCGATCCTCATCAACTAGATCCTTACTTGTGCGATCATCGAAAATAACAATCGGGTCTAAGACCAATCCTAATTGGGTTGCATTATAAAGTCTAGGACTATGGATCAAAGTTTGTTTTGCATACCGTGGGTTAGGGGGAAGGCCTTTTTGACGTGATAAGTTAAATTCTCTAAACGAAGCATCAAATAAGTGCACTAGTTGAGAAGCAGCGTATTGTCTTAAAAGCAAATAATATAGACTTCTAATCTTATTAGCATCATTAATCTCCATTTCATTCTTCTTAGACTCGAGTAATTCAAAATCCGTTTGAAGTTTTTGAAAATTAGTGACTACTAACTCCTTTTCTTTAAGTTCATTAGAAAGATTTGCTCTTAAGTTTTCAATTTCTTGCAAGTGACCCATTTCTTTGTTTCGAAAGTGATCATATTCGGGATTTGTTAGAACACTAGACGAAGGCACTAATTCCAAAGTTTGAACTTTCTTGTTGCTTAAGGCAAGCTCATCAGACAAATTCTTATTCTTAGCTAGGGTTTCTAAAAGTGCAGCATTCATTTGGCTAAGTAATGTAGCAGGAACCATGACCAAATCTTGTTGAGCAGGAGTATGCGTATTCGAAACGGCTCCCGGTTATGATTCACTCAAAGTCTGGGGACTCACATTGATATTACTATCATTGATTGTCTCCTCATTTGAAAGACTCACCACCGAAGACTCATTCGAATCAGCACTCTCTTGCACAACTTGATGTGGTTGAATACTAGCATCAGTGGTATTATCAGTGGTATTAATAAGTACCTCAGATCTCTTTTCTGGCCCTAAGCTGGAGATAGTTGCCATGAGAGCAGCCTTTGCAGATTGAAATTCATCACAGTCTGAGTCATACGCATCGAGATCATCTGCTTGGTATGCTGCATTCTGTGTGGTGACAATGTCTTGTTCAGCAATCCCTGGATCAGCAAGAAATGCAAGCTCCTCTTCATCAAGTTCCCTTCCTTGTGCCTGAGCATTCACCAGATAGATCTTCTCTGCAAACCATTGACCATCCCTTCTCCTCTTGGGTTTCTTGCAATCCCTAGACATGTGTCCTTCTTCCTTGCAGTTGTAGCATGTAATCATTCTCAACTTGCCTGTGGAATTAGCCCGTGGAGGATTGTTGACCATTGGAGTAGGATTGACCAAGCGAGCATTGGTGGTTGATGTAGTAGGTCTCCCCTGATAAGGTTGAATAGGTTGAACCATTACCCTGCCATTCTCAATAGTAGCTTGTTGGCGAGAATTGGATGAATTCCTCAACTGATTGTTAGTCGGAGCTGATCCCCTAAATCCTCGTTTGCTTAAAGTCCTTGTGAGATAAGCAGACATAGTGGTTAACACTTCAACTGGGTCCGTTCCTTGTTTGAACACAGGAATGGGAACTTCATCATCATCACAATACATTGCTTGGTCTTGTTGAGCTGCATAATCACTAGAGGGAATACTCATTTGATCAGGGTAGCTTGTTGGATATGCTGCATTCTCTTGATAAGAAGAATATGAAGATTGAGCATAAGGTGCAATACTTGCTTGGTGATGTTGTGAAGCATAGTGTGGTGAAGGTGCATTGAACCGATATTGTTGCTGATGTGAGGTGGGTGGTTGCGGTAGAATCGAGTATTGGGGGAAGGTTGGTGTCATGTAAGGTGATGGATGATAGGCTTGATGTCCCAAGATATAAGGAGTGTTGTTGTGTGACAAGCTTGGTTGATTCTCCATCAAAGCTAAGGAATCAGGGTACATACCTCGAGGCGAACGGTGCATGATCACATGTTTCTCATGCTGCTGAAGGAAAGCATAGAGTTGATCCAAATTGCACTTATGCAAATCCCTGGTTAACTTAACATCGGTAATATACTCACCCCATTCAGCTTGAGGTAAAGTATTCAGGAATTTGGTGTTAACCTGGAATGGAGCAATCATGAGATTGTATACATTCAGATCATTCATGAGAGTGGTGAATCTGAAGTAATAATCGTGAAGCGTTTCCCCTGGGTTGTACGTGAATCTATCAAACAGATCATACAACTGACATTCCCTTTCCTGTTTGGTAAGAGACGTACCTTGTAGCAATACCTTAAGACGTTCCCATAAATCCTTTGCCACCGTATACTGACTTACTATCCGATAGATGTCATGTGGAAGAGCTTGGAGAATGGTTTGAAGAGCCTTTTCGTCTGCATCGGCAACAAGTTGTTGAGCTGGTGTAAGTTCTTCAAACTCCCTTGGTCGAGTCACGTTGTTAACCACGATGGTACCATAGTCAAGTGGACCATTTAAAATTGACTTGACCATAAGCCTCCCATATACCGGTTTTCCTTAAGGTAAGACATCATCCGGCCTTGCCATGCTTCAAAAACTTCTTTGATGAGCATTGGCGGGCGATTATCCGTTCCCGTAATGACGGAAATATCCGTAAGTGATGTCATCTGAGGCATTACTGAATTCGGATTCATTTTGTTCATTTCAAAGAGACAAAGATTATCGGTTGATCGAGCAGTGAAGTAAAGCTTGTGAATTGTGTTGAGTTTTTGTTGTAAAAAACCAAGATTAAATCCTCTAAAAAATCGTCGAAAAAACAAGTAAAATAACCCTTGATTCGGAACTTTTTGTTGATTCGGAAGTTTGATTCGGAAGATTTTGGCTTGGAATACCTTGATTCGGAACTTTTGGTTCGGAAGATTTGATCCGGAACTTTCCCTTGATCCGGAACTTTTCCCTTGATCCGGAACTTTCCTTGATCCGGAACTTTCCCTTGATCCGGAACTTTTTCCTTGATCCGGAACTTTCCTTGATCCGGAACTTTTGGTTCGGAACTTCTTGATCCGGAACTTTTTCCTTGATCCGGAACTTTTCTTGATCCGGAACTTTTGGTTCGGAACTTCTTGATCCGGAACTTTTGTTGATCCGGAACTTTTCGTTCGGAACTTTTGGTTCGGAACTTTTGTTGATCCGGAACTTTTCGTTCGGAACTTTTGGTTCGGAACTTTCCTTGATCCGGAACTTTGGTTGATCCGGAACTTTTTGATGCGGAACTTTTTGGTCCGGAACTTTTTGGTTCGGTACTTTTACTGGGTAAACAGAAGGTTGTTTCGTGATGAACAATCGATCAAAAAATCAAGATTAAACCCAGATTTTTACCAAATAACCCAAAAAGTTTTGTGATTTCTACAATAATAAGTAAAAACTAATACTTATCTACAAATCCCAATCACAAAAACACCAAAAACACCAAGAATCAAGATGGATCTTCTTAAAGAACACTAATACAATCAAAAACTAGAAAACCACACAAATCATTACCTTAAATCACCCCATAGCTCTTGATACCAAATGTAGAATTTTGATAACCTATGAATCTATGAAGTGGGTTGATGTTTTCTAGAGAGAGAAACTAGAGAGAGAAAGTGAGAGAGAACTATGTGATATTTTATTAAGTGGAAACAAGAAATGAACAACAACCAACCCTTTTCCAAGGAGGAAAGGGGTATTTATACTTCCAAGCCACTAATGGACTTGGGTCGGCCCATGACAAGCCCATGGACCGGTTCTTACTTAACTAAATAAGTAACTATTAACTATTTGTTAACTACGAGCTATTACAACATTAATAATATTGTGGAGTGATCGATACTTCTAATATACGTAAAAACGTATTTCTAACAGTTTTGATAAGTCGGATAAAATGAAAATAATCTAAAACCAAATAAGTAATTAACCAAAAATTAAGCCAAACTAATTTTTAGAAAAAGCTAAATAAGACACAAATAAAAAACATCTAAAAATACCAAATAAGCAAAATTTATAAAATCAACTTTAAAAACATTAAACTACCAAATTCACTTAATTAAAAATAAGCTAAACTCAAAATAATCAATAAGCACAATAAGCTAAAACCATCAACCACATCAAAAACCTTAAGAACAATGGAATAAGCACTTCACTCAAATAAGCAATAAGATCAACCAAACTACATGATTAAGCAAATTAAACACAAGATTTAAAACAAGAAAGGAAGAATGAGAAATATAAAAAAATCTTGAATTAAAGATGAAGATTAAGATTCAACAAAACAAGATTAAAGATGAAAGATTGAAAAACTTGAAAGAAAGCTAGAGAGAGAAAGTAAATTACACCTACTCCTACTCCTACTCCTATTCCTAAACTTATCTATCTAATTTATCTAATGATTACAAATGATGGAAAATGAACTATTTATAGTGGAGGAGTAATGTGGTGTTGTTGTTTCCTTCTTTCTCTTTGTCTTCTCGTCTTTTTAATTAATTCGTCTTTCTCGACTTTGTCTCGGGATTTATCGAATGATAAAATGAACTCGTCTTTTAATTTACTTCTTTTATTAGATTTGGTTCTTCGACTTTGTTAAAATTCCGTATTTGGTATTTTTCTTCGATAAATCTTCAGAATAGGCATTTGACTTCCGTTCTTTTTACACTTTTGATCTTTTGACTTCGTCTTTTGTCCTTTTCTTCGATAAAAACCCGTGAAAGCCCGTGTTTTCTTCCTTTTTCATATTTTGGTCCTAAAACACAATAAAAACACAAACCACGCATAATTCCGACTTTTACGACATTAAACACACGTTTTGGTCTCGTTTTTATTTGTTTTAAGTGGTAAAAGGATAAGTGTTTTCACACTTATTGAATCCCCTACTCTTGAACATTGCAATGACCTCATGCAATGCATTAGTTACAAAGCAACATTTACATTTTCCTCATAATTAACCCAGCTTGGCCTTTATTAAATACTACGACACTAAGGAAACTAAAAAGATAGAAAATTTCAAAATGTTTGAAGGAAGAAACTTGTAAAGAAATATAATACTTACATTAGGGCTTTGGTGTCATGAGTATTAATCACCCTCAAGTTTCACTTTCCCCATACCAAGCTTAAAAACGAGATCATTGTTATTATAAGTTAGTAAAGGTAACACTTACTCATGTGGCTCAATTATTCACTTAGACCCCCTTATTCCTAGGGATATCTCTTATATTTTATTTTTGTCTTGAATGATCACGAGAATGCATTGTTGACTTATTTTGATAATTTATTTGGGCCGAAAATAAAGTAGGACGATTTAATCAATAGTTAGCTAAATGACAAAATCTTTTAAAACTACTTCTCGAAACCTCATAAAGTTCATATCTTGGCATAACTCGTTTCACGATTTGAGACCTTCCTCGGATCAATATTTGGCATTTACTTCATACTTCGAATCTTGAGAGACGTTCTTGAAATAATTGTCTTCTCTTCATAATAGGAATTTCTTCACTTGAAGTTTTTGAGAGGGTCTTCAAACTTCGACCATGACTTCTTTATTTTTATAACACCCCCACAAATGCTAAAGAAATCTTACCGGAGCCATGCAGGATAGTTGTGTGCTTGGACAATTTCTTACGACACCAAAAGTTATAGTTTAGGATTTTTCAAAATGACCTAGTTCTCTATAACTCATGGCTCTGATTACCAATCTATAACACCCCCACAAATGCTATGCGCAGCGGAACTACAACATTTGGGTACTACGTAGTTAGCATCACACATAAGCTATATTAAACGACTTAAGAGACGTAAAAGTTTAAACATAAATTAAAGATTGATTAAAACATCAAAGTCTACAGTTTTCCAAATCCCAAGATAATACAAAACATAGTTTGCGTTTTGGTCCCCATTGAATCTCAACCCAAAAGTACATTTTAGTTCACATGACATAATAATAAATATTTAAGTGTTAAAAGGGGAGGAAAAACAAAGTAGACCACCAAGCCACAACAACTTCCATCCTCGCATGCTCCGCTGCTATCAATCTTGGTTACCTGAAACACATGCTTAAAACTGTCAACACAAAGGTTGAGTGAATCTATAGGTTTATCAAATCATAGGTTGAACATAAGTATTAAAACCAATCATGATCATTCAATAGCATTGTCGTATACACAATCTATTATTCAAGGATATTATCTTTAGCAACAGCTAATAATTGTGTGTAAGCTCGTGACACTAATCCGTTAACTCAATCACCCGCGTACAAAGACCGGCATGATTTAAGTGAAACCAGTGCCCCTTCTAAAGGCATTAGTTGTAATTATACCTTATTTCTTATCACAAGTTATCCGTCCGCAGAGGGTACTCAACGTACTAGCTCTCGTCTCGGATAGGGTCGTCAACCCCATAGTACTATCAATTGTAGAACCGGCTATCTACAACCCACACAAGGGCAAGACAATAGTTAATAGTTCACGAATTTAGGGACTTTTACAACTAGGTACTCAACACAATTCAAGGCAACATTCGGGTCCAACAATCATTCATGACTTATGTTCTTTTCATTTAAATAGCATGCATCCCCCTCGCGGGTAAAAAAAAACGTTTGAAATAAGTTAAAGAGCGAGGCTATAGACACACCTGGCGTAGTAGTAGTGGTTCTAGTGAAGACGTAACGAGAAATGTCACCGATTACGTGGATGCCCGGGAAAATCAAACACTTGACCTAAAAGTCAATGTACGAAAACCAAATCAATATACCGCGTACATAATTGTACTAAACACACGCAAATTGAAACACTTAATGCTTATGAAAACTCACACCAAAACCAAACAAGTAGTTGTTACTAGACTTATACCATTTACCTACGTATTTAAAGTAATTTTCATTTTATAAATTTGCCGATACTTACCAAAAGTACGGGCTGTTTTCTACGACTTAAGCACTTGTATAAAATTCAAGAAAATTCACAAAAATACCTCATGACCTGTATAAAACCCGTATTTATTCCCATGAAAAGTTTTCACTTCTATGACTCGTTACACATCACATTTCTAAACATACACTTTTAGGACTGATTTTGCACGTTGACCATGTTGGACTTGTTTGACCCATTTAAAATACACCATTGACCAATCCGACACCTAAGTCTAAAAATAGACTCACAAATGCAGGTTTGAAACCAAAATTTAACTTTCAATAATTTACCAAACTCTATCTATGGTCCCCGGGATTTGACCCAAAACCAAACACAATTTCGGATTGTGTTGATTCTCATCTCCCGGTACACGAACTTTCAAAATATCATAACTTTTGACTCGTTTGGAGTCGTAAGCTCTACCTTAAACCAAAAACACACACACAAACACACACTCAAAAATCAAACCCCCTCCCCCCTCTCTCTTTCAAACCCACGGCCAAAACCCAAAACCACCACCACCACCATTTTCTTGGGTTTTTGGAAAAAGTAAGCAAAGGCCACCTCCTATTTCATCATTGTAAGTCATTCTATCCATTAAAATCAAACATGCAACAACTTGATTTTTCCAAGAATCAAAGATTTTTCAAAAATGTGATTTGATGTAATTAAATCATTAATTCGTTTAATTGGTGATTTGGTAATGTTAAATAATCTATAAAACAAGATGGGGTTTATGATTTTTGTGTTCTACAGCCCCTAAACCACGAATTTATGGGGGGTTTTGTGGGTTCATGGTGTTTTATGATTTTGCTTGTGGGTTTGTGTTTAGATTGATGTTTTAGGTGTGTTTGAATTAGTTAAACATGTTGCATGCTTGATTTGGTAAATGGGTTTTTGAGTGGATTTGATATCCTAGGTGTTAGGGACTGATTAATGTGTTTAGGAATGGTCATGAGTGGTTAAGTTAGGGCTAGGTGTCGTTAGAATGGATTGGAAACCAGTTTTGGAATGATTTTGGAAGGGTGATTTTAGACCAAATTGTTCAAGCATGTTTTTCGTGGGTTTAACTTGCTAAGAAGGCCATAAACATAGGATAGAGTTGTAGATCTTTGTCTTAGCTTCGTTTTGGTATAAGGTAGAGCTTACGACTCCAAACGAGTCAAAAGTTTTGATATTTTGAAAGTTCGTGTACCGGGAGATGAGAATCAACACAATCCGAAATTGTGTTTGGTTTTGGGTCAAATCCCAGGGACCATAGATAGAGTTTGGTAAATTATTGAAAGTTAATTTTTGGTTTCAAACCTGCATTTTTGAGTCTATTTTTAGACGTAGGTGTCGGATTGGTCAATCGTGTATTTTAAATGGGTCAAACAAGTCCAACATGGTCAACCTGCAAAATCAGTCCTAAAAGTGTATGTTTAGAAATGTGATGTGTAACGAGTCATAGAAGTGAAAACTTTTCATGGGAATAAATATGGGTTTTATACCGGTCATCAGGTATTTTTGTGGATTTTCTTGAATTTTATACAAGTGCTTAAGTCGTAGAAAACAGCCCGTACTTTTGGTAAGTATCGGCAAATTTATAAATTGAAAATCACTTTAAATACGTAGGTAAATGGTATAAGTCTAGTAACAACTATTTGTTTGGTTTTGGCGTGAGTTTTAATAAGCATTAAGTGTTTGGATTTGCGTGTGTTTAGTACAATTATGTACGCGGTGTATTGATTTGGTTTTCGTACTTTAACTTTTAGGTCAAGTGTTTGATTTTCCCGGGCATCCACGTCGTCGGTGACATTTCTCGTTACGTCTTCACTAGAACCACTACTACTACGCCAGGTGAGTCTATAGCCTCGCTCTTTAACTTATTTCAAACGTTTTTTTACCCGCGAGGGGGATGCATGCTATTTAAATGAAAAGAACATAAGTCATGAATGATTGTTGGACCCGAATATTGCCATGAATTGTGTTGAGTACCTAGTTTTAAAAGTCCCTAAATTCGTGAACTATTAACTATTGTCTTGCCCTTGTGTGGGTTGGAGATAGCCGCTTATACAATTGATAGTACTATGGGGTTGACGACCCTATCCGAGACGAGAGCTAGTACGTTGAGTACCCTCTGCGGACGGATAACTTGTGATAAGAAATAAGGTATAATTACAACTAATGCCTTTAGAAGGGGCACTGGTTTCACTTAAATAATGCCGGTCTTTGTACGCGGGTGATTGAGTTAACGGATTAGTGTCACGAGCTTAAACACAATTATTAGCTGTTGCTAAAGATAATATCCTTGAATAATAGATTGTGTATACGACAATGCTGTTGAATGATCATGATTGGTTTTAATACTTATGTTCAACCTATGATTTGATAAACCTATAGATTCACTCAAGCTTTGTGTTGACAGTTTTAAGCATGTGTTTCAGGTAACCAAGATTGATAGCAGCGGAGCATGCGAGGATGGAAGTTGTTGTAGCTTGGTGGTCCCACTTTGTTTTTCCTCCCCTTTTAACACTTAAATATTTATTAATGTCATGTTAATTAAAATGTACTTTTGGGTTGAGATTCAATGGGGACCAAAACGCAAACTCTGTTTTGTATTATCTTGGGATTTGGAAAACTGTAGACTTTGATGTTTTAATCAATCTTTAATTTATGTTTAAACTTTTACGTCTCTTGAGTCGTTTAATATAGCTTATGTGTGATGATAACTACGTAGCACCCAAATGTTGTAGTTCCGCTGCGCATAGCATTTGTGGGGGTGATATAATTTTTCTCCAATCTTTATTTGGCATTTTGATATACAACGATCCGCCTCCTTTTCGGACTTGGATCTGTTTATCCTCATACCTTGTTAGGTTCTTTTCGGATAGACTTCTCCATGATCTTTATGGGAGTAATTGCTTCTCGTCGTGTGTCTCGATCCTTCATATTGATTTTTGAATAATGGTTCTTCACATCAGTTTGGATATTTAGCAACAAAATTTAGCCCTCATGCCTTGTTAGGGCCTTTTTGGACACGCCAATCTTCGCACCCCGTTTCAATAAGTTATGCCATGGCTATGAACTCTAATTAATCCCGAGCAACTTTTAAACGATATTGGACTAGAAGCTAAGTAACTTGTCAAATCGTACGACCTTACTTATTGCATTTATTTATTAACAAGCGATGTGAGAAAAAACTCATAATTAACTCACATAAGTTCGTGAAAGAATACAAAACTTATAATTAACTCTATCATTTCTCGTTCTCCACAATTTAAAATCTCAAGGAATGAGACTCGTGGATGCTTAGCCTAATAAACCAATTAAGGTCCACATGGTTAAGGATACTAGCTAGAGTAAACTCAAATAAGTAAACTCGGGTTGAGTCAAAATATTCACGACGGGCCTAATATATCAAAGACATCTAAACTCATTAAAACCCTTTTATTTAATCATTTACGAAGAATGAAAATAACGATAACAAAGGAAAATACTTCTAGGCCAAAATAGATCAAAATTTCTGAAAAACGTTGAAAAATCAATTTGCCGGTTAAAATGAGGCCAAATTCAGGGAAAAGCACACTTAACTTCGATAGAAGTCCCCTTACACTTAATATAAACATTGTCATCAATGTTTAAGCATGTGGAAGTAAACTCCCCTATACTTAGGACACTATGCGCATTGTTTAAATCTTGGTAAGGAAGAGACAACTAAAGTGATTCCTGTTTCAAAATATATATGATAAAGTATTGAATCAACAGAGTTTATGATAAAACCGTAAAGTCGGGTACACGGAATCACGGGTCGTCAAAAGTCATCAAAAGTGGATGTTTGAAAGTTCTAATCCCTGCACACCATAAGAAAGAAAACAACAAACACCTACGAGGGTCCCCCTACACTTATTACGAAAAAATGATAAAGAAGGATAGATCTGTTAGGAATAAAGTATAGCCAATTCACTTGAGCGCTGACAAGAGGAAAACAAGCGTTGATAGGAAGAAAACAAACGCTAAGAGATCAAGAGTTGACAAGAAGAAGTCAAGCGTTGATACATTAAAGACAAGCACTGATGGAAAGATTTAGTCTACGCGTATATTTTCACAAAACCCTAAAAACATCATGTCCAATCCAGAAGTATACATAAAGCTAAATCGATCTAAGTTTGGGATCAACAAGTGGTATCAGAGCTTGTTGAGAAACTTTTGATCTTAAAGAACACAAAAACCCTAAAATCACCAAAACCCTAATTTTCACAAAACCCTAAAAACATCATGTCCAATCCAGAAGTAAACCCCTCCTCCTCAAACCCTAGCATCAAGATTCCCATGCTTGATGCAAACAACTTTGAGCTATGGAAGTTCAACTTTGAGCAATATCTGGGAATCTATGACTACACTCTCTAGGAGATTATTGAATATGGAAACACATTCAATAAAGCTAAAAAGATTGCTAATGCCATTGCTGCAAGAACTGCTGTTGCTGGATGTCTAGAAGCAGATAAGAAAGAAAAACCTGGTGATGGTAGAGCTGTGTCTGCTGAAGACATAGCAAAGAGAAGGGTTGATATGAAAACCCTAAACATTCTGAAACTCTCTTTGGGATAAGAGAACCAGCATAAATACAGAGGTTATGAATCTGCAAAAGACCTTTGGGCAGCTCTTGAAGTTGCATATGGTGGCAATGATGATACTAAGGAAGACAAGAAGAAGCAACTCATGCATGAGTATGCTGTTTTCAAGGCTCAACCTAATGAGAAGCTTAGTAGTATGAGAAGCTTAGCAGTATGAGAAGCAAACTGCTTGACACTACAAGCAAGCTATCCTTCATGGGGACACAAGTTGGTGATGTTGACATTATTGCCACTTTTCTTAAAAGCCTTGGTGATGCGTGGAAGATTGAGGCAAGATCTATTCTTGCCAATAACACTCACAAAAGTTCTACTTTTGATGATATCTACAACAAACTAAGGCTGTTGGAGGATGAAAATCTTTTGGAGCATGGAAGTAAGTCTACTAATAGCAACATGGCCTTCTTCTCACATAGTGAAGGCCAATTTGATCAGAAGGACTCTTACATGCACCCAGTTACTGGATCAACATGTATCAACGCTAGAACATATCCTATCAACGCCTCACATTCAGACGCTGACACATACAAAAGTGATTCTCCAAGAGTTAAGCCTGCTAGTTTGGATATGGATACTGTGTGCGCATACATTGCTTCTTTGCCCAATGGTTCAGTGATTACATATGAGGACCTTGAGCAAATAAGTGATGAGCACTTAGAGGAGATGGATATTAAGTGGAACATGGCTCTTGCTAGTATAAGAGCAAACAGGTGGAATAGAAGGTTTAAGAAGAAGATGACCTTTAATGCAAAGGACACTGCTGGATTTGACAAATCCAAGGTTGAGTGCTACTGTCTTCATCGTATGGGGCACTTCATGAGGGAATGCAGATCCCCAAGAAGATCTGATGCTGGCAAACCCTCAAGCCAAATTGTTAAGGCTCAGGATCCTAAGGCCATGGTTGCAGTGGAAGAAATTGATGGTATTGGATGGGATTTGAGCTATTTGGCTAAGGATAGGGAAGAGGATAAAGCTTTGGTTGCTGAGATAGAAGAAGAAGAGCATGTTCAATATGCTCTCATGGCATACTCCTCTTCTTCATCAGATAATGAGGTATACGATGATGCTTTTTGTAGTAAGGGTTGTAGGTTAAATACTGAGAAACTTAACAAAGAGGTTTTAAGATTGTTAAGTGATGTGAGTACTGAGAGATGCAAGTTGTCTAACTACCAAATTTCTCTCACTCAAACTGAAAAGACAGTTGAGGAGTACAAGAAAATGGAATTTGATCTAAAAGATAAAATCAATATCTTAAAACATGATTTAAATGCTAGTAATGACATTAGAAACATCATGGAAAGGGTCAATGCTGATATACAGGCTAAGTTAGATGAGGCCATCAAGAATAAGGATAATGTTGACCTTAAAATTCAGAGATTTGATAAGGCCTCATAAACCCTAGGAGACTGTGTTAATATACAAAGGGATCCTAAGGACATGACTGGGATTGGGATGAAAGACTATACTGTGGTTCCACCACCAGCTGGGGACTTCTATGGTGTCCATAGAAAGGACTTATCTTGGACTGGTTTACCAGAACTCCAAGAGGAGGAATTTATTCCTCCACCAAGAATCATTACCCTAGTTGAAGAGTATAGACAATAGTTGACTGACTTGAATGAATGGAAGAAAGCCAACCCTACCTTATTTGTTAAGGGTGGCTTGTTATGTGAAAGTCCAAATGAGTCAACCCCTATTAAGGTAACAAACCTAATCACTGGTAAGACTGTTGACCTTGGCTCAAACACTGTTAGAAAACCTAGCATCAAGTATGCAAAAATGTATAGGAATACTAGGTCACCTAAAAGCCAAGTTAGTAATGATGGAACAGGCTTCTTCTCTTCTAGACCTAGGGTTGTGTCTAGAAAAGCCTGTTACACTTGTCGTAGCTTTTCACATTTAGCATATAAGTGTGTCAACGCTTCCAAGGTCAACGCTGTTAAAAAGTCAAACGTTGTCAGACCCAAAACTTGTGTGGAGAAAAGTCCACAAGTTGTTAGACCAACCCCTCTCTTCACTAGAGGGTCTAACACTCATGGACAAAGACCATTTCAAAAGACCAATACTTGGTCTAATAGGCAATGGGATTCTGTAGCAAACCCTAGGTTCAACGCTGACAAGGGTAATTTCAGCGTTGACAAGACCAAATCCAACGCTGACAGAAACGTTACCAGACCTAAATATTTGCAACCACAGGGTAAGGGGTCTAAAGCTTATTATAGCTTGACATGGAGACCTAAGAAAGATCAAAACCCTAATTCTAATGGGCTTTCTATGACCTAAAACAGATTTAATTATATTTCAAAGGTCATTACAAAACCTATTGGGGTTAACTGGGTATTTCATCCAAAGAGGGATGAACAAGGGGTTGTTATGAGAACTAAGTCTGTTCTTGTTGAACAACCAGATGAATCCAAGTCTGCTAAGGCTTGGGTTCCCAAAGAAAACTAATTTGTTTTCTTTATGTGTAGGGCATTCAAAAACAGGTTAATGATTATGGATATTGGGACAATGGATGCTCTAGGAACATGACTAGGAAGGAAGATTATCTTACTAACTTCACTCCCATTAAGGATGGTGATAAGGTTTACTTTGGAGGCGGATATGGCACTATCACAGGAAAAGGAACACTTCTCACCAAGAACTTGCGTTTTGAAAACGTGTTTCTGGTAAAGGAACTTGATTACAATCTTTTTAGTGTATCACAAATTTGTGATAAAAAAAAATAAAGTTCTGTTTACTAATACTGAATGCTTGGTGTTAAGCAAGGATTATAAAATCCCAGATGAGAAATATATTGACTATAGAACACCTAGACATAAAGACATTTATAATGTGAATCTTAATGGGATTAGGATTAATAATAATATGTCATGTTTTTATGCTAAAGCTTCAGTAGATGAGAGTAATCTATGGCACAGGTGACTAGGGCGCATAAACTTTAAGAATATAAACAGGCTTGTGAGACTTGTCTTGGTTGATGGTTTGCCTGAAAAGGCTTTCCACAATGACCACTCTTGTGTTGCATGCCTTAAAGGCAAGCAGCACAAGGTCTCATTTAAGTCTAAACAGGTGCACTCTAGTTCTAAACCACTTTACTTACTGCATATAGACCAATTTGGTCCAACTAATATAGAGAGTTTGAATGGTAAATCATACTGCTTTGTCATCACAGATGACTTATCTAGGTTTACTTGGACTTTCTTTTTACCTATGAAAAGTGACACTGCTGACACTTTAATTGACTTTATTACCCAGATAGAAAAGAAAACAGGCAATGAAGTTAAAATGCTTAGAAGTGACAATGGTGGTGAGTTTAGAAATAAGCTATTGGATGATTTTTGTGCCAAGAAAGGGATTACTAGGCAGTTTAGTGTCGCCAGAACCCCACATCAAAATGGGGTTGCTGAGAGAAAGAATAGAACCCTAATTGAAGCAGCCAGGACTATGTTGGCTGATGCTCATTTCCCTATAGCTTTTTGGGCTGAGGCTGTGAAAACAGCATGCTATGTTCAGAATAGAGCATTGGTCAACAAGATTCAGAACAAAACACCTTATGAGTTACTTTGGGGAAGGAAACCTAATATTGGTTTTCTCAAACCTTTTGGTTGTCATGTAGTTGTACTTGATACTAGTGATGCCTTAGGTAAATTTAGTGCAAAAGGTGATGAAGGCTATTTCATGGGTTATTCAGTGCAGAGCAAGGGATATAGGGTTTACCTTAAGAAGGAAAAACGTATACTTGAGAGAGTACATGTTAGGTTTTTAGAGAGTAAACCTAGTGATCCTGAAAGTGGTCCAAATTGGTTGTTTGACTTGGAACCTCTATCTAGGACTTTAAATTATATGCATGTCACTAATCCAGACATTGTGAAGGTAACTTCAAATGTTGTGGAAGAACAAGTTGTTGATGTTTCAGGTACACAGGTTAATGAAGAGGTTGGATCACAAGCAGACAAGTCATCTCCCATACAAGAGTATGTCATTATCCCCATATGGACAGATGCTTTTGCTGCTGCTGCTGCTGCTGGAAAGGAAATTTGTGGTCCCCAAGTACCACCAGTTAACAACATGCATGGTCCTTCAGGCGCTGACAAAGGAAAATCTGGCGATGACAGGACAAATTCAGGCGTTGATGGCTCAAACGTTGACAACACCATTTCAGGCGTTGATAACCCAAACGCTGACAACCAAGGTTCAGGCGTTGACAACACTTTTGAGCATCTTTTCTCTTCTAAATTTGAACAAGGTGGACCTTCCAATTTACATGAAGAGGTTCATCCTACTATTGATGAAAGAGAGTCTGAAGAAGATATTGGCAACATGGATAATGAGATTGAAGACAACAAACTTTTTGAAGGAGGAGTTCTCACTTCTATAATGAAGAATCATCCCCCATCACAAATTATTGGGGATGTCATGACTTCGGTTCAGACTAGAAGATCTCATCAGAATCTTGGTGGATTCATTACTAATATACACAAGAAGGTTGATACCCTCTTGTTCAATCATGCTTGTTTGCCTGTTTTCTGTCACAACAGGAACCCAAGAAGATATTTGATGCTCTCAAAGAACCAAGTTGGGTGGAAGCAATGCAGGATGAGCTTCACCAATTTGCAATTCAGGATGTTTGGGAGCTGGTTGATTGTCCCAGGTATGTCAGACCTATTGAGACAAGATGGGTTCTAAGAAACAAGATAGATGAAAGAGGCATTGTGGTCAGAAACAAGGCACGTTTAGTGGCTTAGGGATATACACAAGAGGAAGGGATAGAGTATGAGGAGGTCGTTGCACCAGTTGCAAGGATTGAAGCTATAAGGATATTTCTAGCCTATGCTTCCTGCATGGGCTTCACTGTCTATCAAATAGATGTGAAGAGTGCCTTCCTCTATGGAACAATTGTTGAGGAGGTGTATGTGATGCAGCCTCCTATTTTTGAGGATCCAGAGAATCCAGACAAGGTGTATAGAGTCAAGAAGGCTATGTATGGACTTCATCAAGCCCCAAGAGCATGGTATGGTACATTGTCCACTTATTTGGTGGAAAATGTATTCAAAAGGGGCACCATAGACCATACATTGTTTACAAAGAAGGCTAGTAAGGATGTTCTACTTGTTCAGGTCTATGTTGATGATATCATCTTTGGATCCACCAATCCAAAGATGAGTGAAGATTTCTCCAAGCTCATGACAGACAAATTCAAGATGAGTGCAATGGGGGAGATGAACTTCTTTCTAGGGTTACAAGTTCAGCAGAAAGAAGATGGTATCTTCATCTCTTAGGATAAGTATGTAGTAGAGATCTTGAAGAAGTTTGGATTTTCTCCACATGAAAAGAGGGCTACTACTCCTATGGATAGAGAACACCCTTGGGGAAAGATTGGAGATGGAAAAGATGTGGATGTCAGGCACTATAGATCAATGATTGGTTCATTGATGTATCTCACAGCCTCCAGACCTGACATCATGTTTGCTGTGTGTGCATGTGCCCGCCATCAAGTGACTCCCGAAGAATGTCACCTTTATGTTCTCAAGAGAATCTTTAGGTACCTAAGATGTTATCCTAATCTTGGCTTGTGGTACCCTAAAGATTCACCTTTGGAGCTTATTGCATATTCAGACAGTGACTATGGAGGTGATAAGTTTGATAGAAAATCCACAACTAGTGGATGTTAGTTTTTTGGGAGTAGGTTAATATCTTGGCAATGCAAGAAACAAACAGTGGTGGCCAATTCTAGAACTGAAGAAGAGTATGTTACAGCAGCTGCTTGTTGTGGACAAGTCTTATGGATTCAGAACCAGCTGTTGGATTATGGGTATAATTTCATGCATACCAAGATATTTGTTGACAATAACAGCACTTTATGCATTATTAAGAATCTTGTACATCATTCTAAAACTAAACACATAGAAATAAGACATCATTTTATAAGGGATTGTTTTGAAAAGGGTTTAATACAACCAGATAGGGTTGACACAAAAGAAAATGTGTCTGATTTATTAACTAAACCTTTTGATGCTGGAAGGTTTCAATACTTGGTAACAAGTACTGGAATGATAAATCTCACATAATATGTGTTTTGGGGTCTTTTTGTAAAAGTATGTACAAGATAATGCATTGTTATTGGTCTTTTTGAGGATTTAGATTTTCCACTCTATTTTTCTAACACTGACAAAGGTTGCCTTAACGCTGATAAGTGTTATTGTGACGTTGTCAGCAATATATTTGTCAAACGCTGACAACGGTTTCTTTAACGTTGACAAGTGTTATCGGGACGTTGTCAGCAACAATGTTAGTTTTGTGGTTTTTAATCTAAATGTGCAGGTGGGGTTAGCATTATACCATTGGATACAGAGTTGCTTATGGATCTTTGGGAAATCATTTGAACATGTTTTTATTTATAGATGATGGTTGGAATTTTCTATTCCTATCTTGACATAAATTTTTTATGTTCATGCATATTTTTGAGCAACCTATGTATCATAGTTTAAGGGGAGGTTTTAGGAACCCTTAGGACTTTTGGGTATCCTTATGATATTCTTATCACAATTCTAGATTGTGTCCACAGGTGAGTATGAGTTAGTTTTACTAAATCATGAGGCACTATAGCATGCAAAGTTGATATACTATGCATGCTGCCAAGACATTTTTGGCCTAGACTTGGTTGTGGTCTGTTGGGAGACTTGGGAATGATTTTATCATGGGTTTTACCTGGGAGTAACAAGGAATTTTATGAGATAAATTAGTTGTTAAAAAGTTTGGTTAGCAAGGGACACTAGAGGACTGTTATGTCTATCTTGCATAAGCAAGTGTGCATAACTGGACAGTGCTTGCCGCCCTATAATAATTATCAACTTATAGGTTATCTTCACTAGGATAAATTACTTTGTTAAGGTCCAATTTCATTTTTAATATTTTTATTTTTGGACGCTGACAAGTATTTTTCCAAGCGTTGTTGTGACCAATTTAGACGCTGACATGGCTTTGGCAAACGTTGACAAGAATATAGCCGTTGGGCGTTGATGGGTTATTTTTGATCGTTGACACTCATTGGGACCTACCCAGTTGTTACTTTTTGACGAATTTTTGGGCCGTAATTTTGGGAGCAGATAACTTTCAATTAATGCATGAGATAACTTATTTTCTTTTCAATATTTTCATGCTTGTATTTTGAAAATAGTTGCCTCATTTTTTACCAATCACATGCATATTTCTCTCCTATATATTTGGCTCCTATTTTTAAACAGGGTACCTATCATTCTTGTCTAACAACATTTTCTCCTATACTTCATCTTTATCAATCATTCAAACAACTTTCAACAATGGCACCAAAATTTAAACCAAGTGATTTGGTATTGGGATTCAGGAGTCAACACAACATGATAGCATATTTGGACGCTGATGATACTCTTTTTCCCCAACACACACCGATGGTGGCGTATTTGAATGCATCCCCCATTAGGTATGCTCTTTCTCATGCTCCTCTTATCTCTGTCACACATATTCAACAGTTTTAGAACACTATAAGTTCCTCAACAGTTAATAGAGTGACTACATTATCATCTATTGTTTATGGGCGTACATGGGTGGTTACTGAAGACTTGGTTCGCCAGGCTTTGCATCTTGATGATGCAGATGGTATAACCACCCTTCCCATTCATGAAATAGAACAAGGACTAAGGGCGTTGGGTTATCCTTTCCCTGATGAGGGAACTTTAAACAAATATCATAAACAGGAGTTTCCCCCAGCCTGGAAGTACCTCATACATGTCATCTTACAATGTTTGAGTCCCAAGTGTAATGCATTCAATGAGATTAATAGATCCTTTGCTAGTGCTATTGTATGCATTGCACGTGGGCAAAAGTTTAATTATTCTAAAATGATTTTTGATGGCATGTGTAAAAACAAAGGGAGTAAGATGACATTAGCTTATCCTAGATTTTTACAAATGGTTTTTGATGTCCAAAATTACTGCACAAGGGATCATGATGATTTTTATGAGATCCCTATGCAAAAGAAAGCATTTTTTACAAAGATGAACTCACCCCCTCACCGTGACTTACCCCTCACCCCAGCTATGATTGCTGTCATTGAAGCAGCACAACCCCAACCAGACCTACAACCCCAACTTGACCCAATACCTGAACCTTTACCTTCACCTCAACACATGCACATTGACCAAGAACCATTTGACGCTGACACATTAAATGTTGGCGTTGACATGCCTAATCCAGACGCTGACACCATACCTTCACAGACCCAAACACCCCTTAACCAACCCACATCTACCCAATCCACATCATCTTCTACCCCACCACAATATAGGTTGCAAAAATGCCAAAGGACTACTGGAGTGTTCTCCTCTAGTGGTCCTAGCCATGTAGCAAAGAGAACCACAACCACAAGTGTGGTTGGTGCTATGGATGAGGCTGGGACTATTGGTTCTAGCTTAGATGCTGGCCAAGACAGTCCTAACATCTTTAAGACCTCATCCATGCCCCATGAATCTAACTTGGGTGGTCAAATATCCATTTTATAGGAGGGCAGATTAGAACCAATGACCTTAATGGAATTGACGGCTGTCTGCATTAGCTTGCAAAAGCAAAATGCAGACTTGGTACAAACAGTCAGTACACAAGGCCTTGAACTCAAGCAATTGAGGGAGATGATTGTTATTTTAGAAACAGTTGAGTTAAGGAGAAGACAGACAAGGGTCCTTTTATCTGAGGAGGATACTTACAAAGGGGAGGAAGCTGCTACAGAGCCTGTTAATTTGAGTGATAAAGGCTCACATGAAACTGCTACAAAACCGTTTGACTTGAGTGGAAAAGGTTCACATGATGGAGAATCTTTGGGTGTTGCTGAGGCCCTAACTAGTTTGAAGAAACAACCAGGTTTTATTAGATCTCTAGTAACCCCTACAAATTTAGACTTGTCTTTTACAGCCATGTTGGAGAAAATTACAAGAGGCGCTGAGACAGGTAATTTGGGCATTGACAAGCAAGATTTGAACGCTGACACACCCAACGCTGACATGAGCAAATTGGGCGCTAACAAGACAAATTTGAGCGTTGACAGACCTGCAGATGAGGTTGATGTATTCCAGTCATCATCCATCATCAAAGAAGTTTCTTCACAGGTATTACCATCATCCTTACCCACCATTGATCCATTATATAAGGGTAAAGGAAAAATGGTAGAAGTAGAAGTTCCAAAGAATGCAGCACATGTTGAGTTTGATAGAAGGTTGTTTGCACAAATTATGGAACAAGAAAGAAAGAAGGTTGGTGAATCACCTTTTATTGTCACTTCAGAAGAATAAGAAGGAAGTGATGAAGCTAGTTCAGACTCAAGTGTGATGATAATAGAACAACCAGAAAGACTTGAGTATGGTGATGAGTTGGCAAGAGAGAAGCTGCATGAGTTGAAATTGCAAGTAGATTTTGATATGCCAGAAGTTGTTTAGATGTACCATGCTTAGGAAGATAGGTGTATGGAGAATCCAGATTTGATTATTTCAGACAAGATATGGGGTTTGGAGATTCTTCTAAGAGTACAAAAGGACTGCAAGGTAATTCTGAAACACAGAGCTAGCAATATTCTCTCAATGTTGAAAAGGGATAGAAGGGAGTTGTACTACATGCTACTCAGATGCCATGGAACAGGATGGACCTACAAGAAATTGATTGGATTATCCTTTGAAGAGTTGGAGTTCAAAGCTTACCCATTTGGGCAAGAGTGCAGGAAGAAAACACTCTAATACTTCTTTCTGATGAAAGGAAAGAAGAACTTGCAGAAGAGATGGAACTTAAGAAGGCAATGATTGTTCCAAGACCTTTGAAGAAGGGAGTCCCTCTTGAGTTTCCTAGTGATATGGATAGATTGAATCCAAGTGAATCCAAGGAAGAAAACACTCTAAGACTTCTTTCTGATGAAAGGAAAGAAGAACTTACAGAAGAGATGGAACTTAAGAAGGCAATGATTGTTCCAAGACCTTTGAAGAAGGGAGTCCCTCTTAATTTTCCTAGTGATATGTATAGATTGAATCTAAGTGAAGCTGTTATAAGAAGGAGCATTAAGCTCTCACCATTGGAAGCTTCAGATATGGTACAAGTGTTACCTCTTGATTCCAGAAACCCTATTATAAGCTATGAAGAAGATGAATGTGGGTTTTGGAAGATTGGCAGGTATGGGAAAGAGGTTCACACTTTTACTACACTTATATCTTTGTTTGCAAGGTTTTATAGAGAAGACTTGGTAGACCTATGGAGGTTGTTAGAGGCCAAGTATGAGACTGAAGCTCCTACTTCAGTCAATGCAATAAAACTGTGGTCAACATTCAAGAGAATGTGTAGACCAAGAGATGAAGATCCTGCTGTTTGGAAGGATATTGAAGATGACCTCAGTGGTCTTCAATGGCGTTTGTATTCAGCTGCTGGTGTTTATTATTTGAGTTCTACAAAGTTTGCTGAGTATCTACTTGTAGATGGTCGGTATTCCATGTCCAAGGAAGACTTGGAGAATATGAAGACAACACAGCTGGAGATTGATTATTCAAGTGATGTTGCCAAAGATTAGATTAGACATATTTATTACCAATATGATCAAGTTTTTAAGATTCCTCCTAGTTCTTAATGTTTATTCAAAAACTTGATTACTAGAGTAGATATCAAGTTTATGGGAGGATTGTTGGGAATAAAATATAGCCAATTCACTTGAGCGCTGACAAGAGGAAAACAAGCGTTGATTGGAAGAAAACAAACACTGACAGATCAAGCGTTGACAAGAAGAAGTCAAGCGTTGATACATTGAAGACAAGCACTGATGGAAAGATTTAGTCTACGCGTATATTGTTTCTAGTTTGTTTCTAGTAAAGATAAGTTCAACATTGTATTTTCTATAATTATCTTTACCTAGAATAGTTGATAGTAGACTCTTGTACAAGGCTTCTTATGTCTATAAAAGAAGACCTTTATGTTATTGTTCATATAAGTTTTTCATACGTTATTCACTTTCATTGTAAGCAAGTTTGTTATCATTAATCAAAGTGAAAGTTTGTTTACATCTTTGTGTGTTCTTGTTTAAGTGTTAATTCCGCATACCACTTAGGTTACTTTATACATATACAAAGTTTTCTCTATGTGTATAACTTGATCTAATCTCGTATACATAAAGCTAAATCGATCTAAGTTTGGGATCAACAAGATCATCTGGTTGCCTCTCGAGAAGCGCTTGTTTTTGCTAACCGTTTCACAAGCCTGACTCGACCCCGAATTAAGCATTCAAAGGGAAACCTATAATATTAATACCAGGATCAAAAATATTTTCCTAGTTCCCGGAGGAAAATAATAAATGAGAGGTCGGGGGATAGGTCAAGAAAGGTAAAAAGGTCCTCTCACCATACGAGAAGTATGTGAAGTTATCATCCACGGGAGGTGATGTGGGTAAAGGAATCAAAATGTCATCCCCAAAATACATATGATTATCACTAAGCGGCATAGCTGTAAAGTTATCGATCATTTAATAATCAATGTCACCTCCCGGGTCAAAGCACTCATCCTTAGTAATGTTCTCTAAAGTATGGGATGAAAGGTGCGCAGGAGAGGGATTTGGGACAATATTTTCATGCATCAAAGTATAAAAAAGAATATCCCTCTCTGTGTCATCATCATCAATGCCCCGAGGTATTGAGAGAATGTCGATTTCCAACATAAATGTGACATTATTCTCAACAGGAGTAAGAGACGGGGGTAAAGGCTCGGTAATAGGAGTAGAAATAAACGCTTCAATTTCAGCAATAAGAAGATGAACTTTCAATAATTTGTCGTGAAGAATAACGTCTTCCACCTCATCTAAAATACCAAGTGCATTAGTGAAATTCTCGTAAGTCGGAGAGAATAAATCAAAATTGCCCTCATCTCCCGGAGAAAATGGGGAAAAAGGAGAAATTTCAAAAGTGAAATTCTCATAGCATGGAGAAAAATCATCATTAAGAGCGACCTCGTCCGTAAGATCCGCAAAAGTCGGTTTTGATAAAATAGGAGAGTCATCCTCATCCGATCTGGATGAATAATTAAAAGTATAGGCGGAATCACAAAATAACTCATCCTTATCAACAAACTCCTTAGGTGTAGGACCAATTAAGGGTTCTTCTTCTATGGACTCATTATAAAGTTCTTCACACTCCTCAAAAATTCGTTTATCAAAACATGTCTCACTAAGAGAATTTGAAGAAAGCATAAAGTCATTTGAAAGAGTAGGTGAAGAAATGGGGTCATCAATGGGTAATGTAGGCTCAAGTATAATCTCGGGAATTTCCTCAAGAGTTGAGGAAGTAGGTGAGCTAAATGTAGCTGTGGGTGTCAACACCGGAGGGGGAGTAAAACTCATGATAATCTCCGGGTCTTGTTTCTCCTTTATTGGCGGAGAGATGGAAGGATCCACAGTGGGAACATCGCTACTAGTAGTGGTGTTAGCCTCAGCATCAACTTTCAAAGACGGCTCAATATTATCTTGAGCTTGATAGGTTTCTAAAATGAGCATGAATTTTCTATCGGTTTCCTCTTGCCATTCTCTTAGTAATCTATCATGTTCCTCAAGTTTTTGAAGAGTTAATTCCCTTTGAGGTTGTGAAATATTCCCTTGATTATAGTTTTGAAAATTGCCTTCATTTTGAAAACTTTCATGATTTGAAAACCCTTGATCAGAATGTGTTGGGTTACATGTTGTGGGAAAACTAAGGGAGCCAAAAGAAGTATTAGTAGCATAGCACATACCTTCCTCATTAGTATAAACTTCCCCATATGTTTTGTGACAATTAAAATAAGTATGAGGTCCACCACAATTCGTACACTCCTCGGACATAATCTGATAACGCTCTTCTTGAAATATTTCCCAAATCGGACGATTATCCATGATAATAATAGCACGAGTTCTCGATATCGGCTAGAGTGGATTTCCTCTCGCGCCCACGAGTATGCAACACCTAAAAATAAAAAGATAGAAAAGAAATAGAAGAAGAAATAAGGTTAACGTAAAAAGAAAATATTTTTGATGCAAAACTTTTGAAAAGAAATGCTTTTTATAATTTTTTAAATGTTTTTGGATTTTTGAAATTTTTGATTTTTGAATTTTTTTTTTGGATTTTTGAAATTTTTTTGAAAGTTAAGAAAAATAACGTTCAAAAGTGAACGGATCCCAAAATCCAACACGTCTCTCACCAAAAACCGTTAATCTTCATGAAAAGAGCCGATTCGAATTGACGCGACTCGGTCAATTCGCATTGACAAAAGGTTTAACGTGTGACTCAGTCGTTCTTGGTTGATAAAAAGAAAGATTGTTTATCTATTTTAGACTAAAAAACAAAACTTGAAAATATAAAATAAAGTAAAAACAAGATAAAAAGAAATAAAGCAAATTTAAGATTTAATAAAAAGTAAAATTTAAAAATAAAATAAAACAAAACACTTTAAAATAAAGCTTGACAAAATTGGTGGGAAAAATAAAAATTTGAAAATAATTTGGGAAACAAAACTTCAAAATATAATTCAGAAAACCAAAAATGCACCTAAGTTGGAATGTAATTTAAACAACTAATTCGGAATAAGTTCTCAAAAGTAATTCGGAAAACATGTTTAACATTCAATTCGGAATAAATGTGCTATTGAAAGTAATTCGGAAAATTAAGTTTGGACCTAGTTCGGAATGCCTAAAACAAACGTAATTCGGAATATGAAGAATGTAACTCAATTCGGAATAATTTGTTAACCTATAATTCGAAATCCCTTTTTTGTATGTAATTCGGAATGGAGCATTATGTCCTAACTCAGAAAAAAACAAACTTAATACTAATTCGGAATATAAAGAAAATTAACCTAATCCGGAATGCAATGTTTTCTATGTAATTCGGAAAAACAAAATGAATCTAATTCAGATAAAGAGGGTTTTGATAGTTCGGATAAAATGAAAATAAGCTAAAACCAAATAAGCAATTAACCAAAAATTAAGCCAAACTAATTTTTAGAAAAAGCTAAATAAGACACAAATCAAAAACATCTAAAAACACCAAATAAGCAAAATTTATAAAATCAACTTTAAAAACATTAAACTACCAAATCCACTTAATTAAAAATAAGCTAAACTCAAAATAATCAATAAGCACAATAAGTTAAAACCATCAACCACATAAAAAACCTTAAGAACAATGGAATAAGCACTTCACTCAAATAAGCAATAAGATCAACCAAACTACATGATTAACGAAATTAAACACAAGATTTAAAACAAGAAAGGAAGAATGAGAAATATAAAAAAAGCTTGAATTAAAGATGAAGATTAAGATTCAACAAAACAAGATTAAAGATGAAAAAATTGAAAAACTTGAAAGAAATCTAGAGAGAGAAAGTAAATTACACCTACTCCTACTCCTAAACTAATCTATCTAATTTATCTAATGATTACAAATGATGGAAAATGAAATATTTATAGTGGAAGAGTAATGTGGTGTTTTTGCTTCCTTATTTCTCTTTGTCTTCTCGTCTTTTTAATTAATTTGTCTTTCTCGACTTTGTCTCGGGATTTGTCGAATGATAAAATGAACTCGTCTTCTAATTTTCTTCTTTTATTAGATTTGGTTCTTCGACTTTGTTAAACTTCCGTCTTTGGTCTTTTTCTTCGATAAATCTTCAGAATAGGCCTTTGACTTCCGTTCTTTTTGCCCGTGAAAGCCCGGTTTTCTTCCTTTTTCATATTTTGGTCCTAAAACACAATAAAAACACAAACCACGCATAATTCCGATTTTTACGACATTAAACACACGTTTTGGTCTCGTTTTTATTTGTTTTAAGTGGTAAAAGGATAAGTGTTTTCACACTTATTAATCGCGTGCATACTTCTTTCTTCAATGCTTGTCATTGTTTGTGCAAACGACTTGTTTATCATCCTCATTTTTCTTTTCATCATTGATTGTAGGTAAATTACGACCTTTAGGAAAAGGAGCGTAAAAGCGGTAAGTATTAAACAAATGATTTTAGGAAAAACCAAGTGTTAATGTAGCAAGATTTGAGATTAATAATGGTTTAGAAGGGGATGAGAAAAGAGGATGACGAAGACGTGAAAATTATTACTACGACGACAAAACGTAAAACCGTAAAAAGCTCAAAAATAAAAATTAATTCTAAAAATTACCAAAAAATCACCAAAAATCAAAATAAACAAACTAAGAGTTTACCAATAATCAAAACTTTTTCAAACCTTTTAATTAATTAAATATCCAATTTTTAAGTGCTAATTAAAGCCCTAAAAATCAAATAAATTATCAAAAAGCCTAAATAAAGTTTTTTCAATTGGTAAACCTCTAAAATGACCTAAAAAGATTAAAAAATATTTTTAGAAATTTTTAAACTAATAAAAACTATTTAAAATGATTTAAAACTATTAAAACTTAAAATAATTATAAAAATTAACCTAAAGATGATAAAATTATTCTAAAAGTTGCAAAATTCCTATTTTAATGTATCTAAGCTAAGAAAAATGTAAAAAGTTGAAAAATGTGAAATTTGAAAAATAATAATAAAATAATATTCAAATAATATTAAAAATCCAAAAATTATAAAAAACTCTAAAAACTTGCAAACTAGTTTATTTTAACCTAATTAAACAGAAAATGAAAGTGAAATGACCAGAATACCCCTATTGGGCCCTAAAATGGGCCAAAACCAAAAACAGTCCACTTAAATGGGCTTTTTAGCCCAAAAAGTCAGACTTGGCCCAATTGACTTGGAAAAGCCCTATCTGACTTAAAATTCAATTCTAAACACAAAACTCTAAAGGCCCAAAAGCTGAAAGTGAGCTTATCACAGCTTAATAAGCAACCAGCTTATCCTTATTGGGCTTTTTAGCCCATTAAGCAATAAGCTAATGCCATAAGCTCTAATTTGACACACAACCTTCTTTTGGGATGCTTAAGAGATCTGTAAAAAGAAATTTTGAAAAATCACACTCAATAAGCCAGAAATAAGCAAAGTACAAATTCACTAAAAGACAAAATAGTCGGGTTTGAGATTTAGGGCACCTCAGAACTTGATTCAACTTGCAAAATGTCACAAATGAACTCAATAAGCCAAATCAATCAAAAAAATTCCAATAAGCAACACCAATAAGCCAGAATGAACTAATAAGCACTTATGAAAAAGTCAATTAAGTTGGTTTTCTAGTCAAACCCTAAAGTCAACCCACCAAATGCTCCATTATGAACAAATGGGTCAATTAATGAGCACCTATTACAAAATCCAAGTTGTTGCTGGTTAAAATAAGCTATTATATCTTATTGATAAGCTGAAACCCAACCAACACTAGCAGGGGGAACTTTCAGTAGGAACTGGTTCCCACTGTTTGACTATTTGACCAAGCTTTTTAGAGAGATTTAGTTGGAATCAATTGGAAACAATGGCACCTCTGTGATCAGTGAATCACAAGGAGTCAATATCAACAAGAAAATCACAAATTGGTTCACACAATAAGCTCAAATCAATCAAACAGTCACCAGATATTGCTCAGACATGGGAAATAAGCAGTTATGCATAAATAAGCAGATTTAGCATGAATAAGCCAACCAAATTCAACAGGATGCATACACAAGCTATATAAACTATGAATAAGCACAAACAAACTTAAATCAAACACTGAATCAAAGTAAAGAACAAGATCAAAGCAGATTAAAGTTACTGATATGAACTACAAGTACTCATGCACACTTTGCTGATCTAATTGACCAAAGATCCAAATTCAGGCACTCAAATCTCTTTTCCTGGTGTAATTAACCTAGATTTAACACTTGTTAACCCTAGTCTATGATTAGATCTAGGTGTCCTCTAAATTTCAACCAATTTCACCAAGTAACAAAGATTTTATAGCCTTATTATGAATCTAGGTGTTCTTAAACCACAAAAACTGCAAACAGATGAACAAGAGCACCAAGTAAACAGATACCAACAATAAATGACACACTACAACCACTTAACAAACCACAAATCCTGCTTATGCAGTTAACCCAAACACCCCTTAAAAACCTGTTTTGACAAATTTTCAAAGGCTTATCTAGATTCAACCCACAAATCAAGCTAACAACACCTCATAAACATCAAACAATGCAGATGAACAATAATCAACAACAATAACAAAGATTCAAGAACAATCATGCATAATCACCAAAATTCAGAAAATAAAGGAGAAAAATGAAAAGGGAGAAGGTGCAAACCTCCAAGACCTACATCTAGGCACTGGATTGTTTGAGCTGATGTACTAGCAGAACAAGTACCAGCTTCCAAGTACCTGCTAAGATGAACAAACAAAAGTGATGCACAATAAACAAGCACTTTCTGATTTTTGAAACCCAAGCTTTATCAACTAAAACCTTGCCTCAAAAACCTTCAAATATCAAAATGGAACTCAGAATTAGGCTATTCTAACACCAACTTTTAATAAACAAGAATAAGATTTCTCAAAATTCAGAAAATCAAATTTTATTAACTTAAAAAGGGATTACAAAGATTGATAGCCTAAAACTAGAACAAAAGCTCTCTCACAGGTTGAGGAGTCTTTTTATAGGCAAATGCTAGCTATGCACTGTTCAAAAACCCTAGAAGTGAAATTCCCTAAATGTCCTTGAGCACTTGAGGCCGTTTGTTGTTGATGAGCTGTCCAAAATGATCCTAGACGTTCAATTTAGCTTTGGGGTGAAGCAAAGGCTCTCAGCTGTTGATCTTGACACGTGGCAAGCCTTGGAGAGGAAGGTATGATGTGATAGGTGGATGGGTGAATGGGTGGGACCCTTTGGTGAGTGGAGATGAGGGTTTTTAGTGTGGGATGTGTTTCTGCATGTGTGAATCACACATGTGCCAGGGTAATTGAAAATTACCCTTTGTTTAAGTGAAGTAATTTCTGGGTGGATGAATGGTAAACAGTAAACATTTAGATCCGATTTTGGGGGAGAAAAGGTGTTTGGCGCGTGTTTGTGGTGTTTGAAGTTTGGGAATTGGCACTTTGGGTCCTTGTATTTTGGGAAAACATTTAAACAAAGTATTTCAGCTTAAAAACGTATTCCCTTTGTTATATAAGTTTCTGATTTCACACTTTTGGCACAAAACTTTGGTAAAAAGATATCAATGGGTTGTTTTTGCCATTTTTCCATAATTCAAGGACTGATCTTGGACATTTTTGATCTTCAAAGGTCTTCAATGTAACTTTAACTCCATGAGGGACCATTGTTGACAAATTAGATTTGATGAAGGACTAATCTTGTCATTTCTTCAAAGTTGAAGGACCTTTTTGCAATTTTGACAAACTTAAGGGACCAAACTTGTAATTATGAATTCACAAGGGTTTTAAGTGTCATTTATTCATTCATTGAGGATCAATCTTGCATATTTTCAAGTCTTCAGGGTAAATGTTGGATAAATCATGATCTAGGGCCCGGTTCATTGTACGGCTTCGTTTCTCGTGTTCGTTTTTCCTTCTTTCTTGTGATCTTTTGTCTTTTTCACGATATCCATACCTAAAATACACAAGCAAACAAACACAACCATATATATGGTATTTTATGACATTTTTATGCATTTAAAGCCCGAAAAGAACGATGAGATCATGTATAAATGCCATCTTATCACTCCCCCATACTAAGCCATTGCCGTGCCCTCACGCAATGCTAGAATAAAGTATCTAAGCATTACCAAAGTTCAACTTTATTAACCTTTATTGAAAAATAAAAGACTTGCAACAATACTACGAAGATGTGTAAAGTCATAATGTATGATTTTCATCACAAATGTGACTTTTAGGGTCAAAGAATAGAAACAAGTAAATGTCCCTTAGAGTAAACTTCGTCATACTTGATTGTCATACATTCCATGCTAAGTGTAAAAACGAGATCATTGTTGGTAAAAGTCACAATGCTAATACTACTCATACGTCCAAATTGTGTAATACTTTTTCTCCCCGCAATCCTAGTTATTATAAAAGGAAATGGGTTACTAGCATTTTTTAACTATTTGTCATGGATCACAAGTGATTCATATTGACTTATTTGAGTAGTTATTAGTCTGAAAGCAAAGTAGCACGATTTAATTGATAGTTAGCCGAAGGAAAAAATCTTTTAAAATGGCTTCTCGTGTATCTCCTTAAGTTCATATCTTGGCATAACTCGTTTCACGATTTGAGACCTTTCTCGGACCGATATTTGGCATGTACTTCATACTTCAAATCTTGGGAAGACGTTCTTGAAATTATGGTCTTCTCTTCATATACTTGGAATTTCTTCACTTGACGTTTTTGAGAGATTCTTCATATTTGGACCACGACTTCATCATTTTTCTTCAATCTTTATTTTGGACTTTGATATACAACTATCCGCCTCCTTTTCGGACTTGGATATATTTATCCTCATACCTTGTAAGGGTCTTTTTAGATAGACTTTCTCCGTGATCTTTAGGGGAGTAATTGCTTTTCGTCGTGTGTCTCGATCCTTCATATTGATTTTGGAATAATGATACTTCACATCCTCTTGGATCTTTAGCAACAAAATAGAGCTCCTCATGCCTTGTTAGGTCCTTTTTGGATCATCGCCAATCTTCGCGTCCCGCTTCAATAAGTTATGCCTTGGCTATGAACTCTATTCAACCTCGAGCAACTTTTAAACGATCTTGCGCTAGAGGCTAATTAACCTTTCAAATCGTACGACCTTACTTATTGCAATTATTTTTATTCCTAATGCATTGATCTTATGGGAAGAAAAATCCACAATTAAAAACATATGAGTTTTTGAAAGAACATTTTCATGTTCTACGTTTAGCATGATCACTTGTCTAAATCTATCACTTCTCGTTCTTCACTATATAAAGACCTCTAATTAAAGAGACTCGTGAATACTTAGCCATGCAAGTCAAAATTAAGCCAAATTTGGATTAGCTTTCATTAAGACTATATCAAATCAAAGTTTTGGGTTTTCAAGCCACCTATAGGATCTTGCACTTTCTTTGACTTTTTCAAGTTTAGAGAATGCGTTTTATAGTTCACTTGATAAGTGACTTTCTAGGATCAATTATAGGAACTTGCGAAAAGTTCTTGTTCTTAACCCGAATGAGTTAAGACTTTCGCATTTTAAAGCTCCCTATATAAAAGTCTAGCAAAACTTGAATTGAGCGGGTTAAGGAATGTAAATGGCTCCAAATGCCCATCAAGTCAAAAATTAGCTCTTATTCTACCCATCGGAAAATATACATTCGTGTCTTAAAAACACTTATGAAAACAAAGAAATTTTTTTAAAATTTAGCCATTTTTAGCCTTATTAGCAACAAAAAAAAATAAAACATTGAAGGTTGGAAAACGTGAGGGCGTAGCAAAGCAAGTACCTATTCACCCCCCATACTAAAAGTAAACATTATCCTCAATGTTTCGAGTCTAAAGGTGGAGCACCCCCATACTAGAGACGAAGAATCGAATGCTTAGGATCTAGCATGGAAAGGGTGATCAACAATATATCTAAAGCCGTTTATTAAGTATGCTTAAAAGATAATTGTTAGAAAAATAAAGGATATGTCAATGGATTCGTGAAAAAAACTTCTTCAAGTAAACGATGGAGGCTCACGTAAACGAACAAGAGAGTCTTCATTCGTAGATGATGATGATCTCGATAACACAATCACAAACAACCACGAGACAACGAGTTTGATGGGCACAAGTCCCCTTATTAGTGAATAGTAACGATAAAAGGATAAGCATGGGATCTCCCCCACGAGGCACCTCGTTTTTTATTACCGAGTCATGAGCTCGACTCGATCCTCTAAATGCTAATTATCATTGGGGAAGGTGACTTGGTCGAGGTCAACCATTGAAGGAATTTCCCCACCAAAGTAGTGCTTAAGCCTATGTCCATTCACCTTGAAGTTAGGACCATCATCTTGAGCTAGCTCGATGGTCCCATAAGGAAACACTTGTGTAACGGTGAAAGGACCCGACCAACGAGATTTCAATTTCCCGTAAAATATCTTAAGTCTAGAGTTAAAAAGTAACACTTGATCTCCAACGTTAAAAACCCGGTTTTTAATTTTTGAATCATGAAAATTTTTAGTCTTTTCTTTGAAAATTAATGAATTTTCATAAGCATTGTCTCTTAATTCATCTAATTCATTCAATTGTATTTTTCGGTGATCTTCCGCGGTCTTCAAGTCAAAGTTTGCATGCTTAAGGGCCCAATATGCCTTGTTCTCCAATTCAATGGGCAAATGACAATTCTTCCCATAGACTAACTTATAAGGAGTGCAACCGATAGGTGTCTTATAAGCGTTACTAAAGGCCCATAAAGCGTCATCAAGTTTGTCGGACCATGAAGCACGGTTTTCTCCAATTGACCTCTCTAAAATCCTCTTCAAAGCTCGGTTCGAAACCTCGACTTGCCCACTCGTTTGTGGGTGATAAGACGTAGAAAGACGATGAGTAACTCCATATTTCTTTAAGACCTTCTCGAATTGGTCATTACAAAAATGGGTTCCACGATCGCTTATAATAGCACGAGGGATGCCGAATCGAGAGAATAGTTGCTTCAAAAACTTCACTACCACAGGAGCATCATTAGTAGGTAAAGCCTTAGCTTCCACCCACTTAGAAAGGTAGTCCACCGCGACGAGGATATACTTGTTACCATGAGACGATGGGAACGGCCCCATAAAATCTATTCCCCATATGTCGAAAATCTCACACACTTGAATTATGTTTTGTGGCATTTCATCACGTTGAGACGATTTTCCTTGACGTTGGCATGAATCACACGACTTCACAAGTGCGTGTGCATCATGATAGATAGAAGGCCAAAAGAAGCCGGCATCGAACACTTTCTTAGCCGTGAGATTAGCACCGTGGTGACCACCCGTGGGTACCTCGTGACAAGCTCTAAGTATATTAGAAGTTTCGGCACCAAAAACACAACGTCGAACGAGTTGATCCGCACAAACCCGAAAGAGATAAGGGTCGTCCCAAAAATATAACTTGACGTCACGAAAGAATTTTCGCTTTTGTTGTGTCGTCATACCCTTGATTATGAAATTGCAGGCATGGTAATTTGCAATGTCGGCAAACCATGGGGTGGTGTCTTTAGAATTCACTACACCGAGAGTCTCGAGAGGAAATGTTTCGGTGATTTCCTTGTTCTCGAAAACATCTTTGTGAGGATCTTCTAGACGAGAGAGATGATCGGCCGCTAGATTCTCGGCTCCTTTTTTGTCAAGCACGATGACATCAAATTCTTGGAGGAGGAGCATCCAACGAAGCAATCTCGGCTTAGCATCTTGCTTAGCTAAGAGATACTTGATAGCCGAATGGTCGGTATACACAATGCTTTTAGTTAAGACGAGATAAGGTCGGAATTTCTTAAAAGCATAGACCACGACAAGGAATTCCTTTTCCGTTGTGGTGTACTTTAATTGAGCCTCGGTCATCGTCTTACTAGCATAATGGATAGGACGAAAATGCTTGTCATAACGTTGCCCTAAGACGGCCCCTATAGCATAATCACTTGCATCGCACATGATTTCAAAGGGTAATTCCCAATTAGGAGCAACAAGAATGGGAGCTTCGGTAAGTTTCCTTTTGAGAGTTTCGAAAGCTCTAACACAATCCTCATTGAAGTTAAAAGGAGCATCCTTCTCGAGAAGGTGTGTCATAGGTCGAGAGATTTTCGAAAAGTCTTTGATGAAACGACGATAAAAGCCCGCGTGGCCTAGGAAACTCCTAACTCCCTTAACGGTTTTGGGATGAGGTAACTTGGCGATGACGTCTACCTTAGCTTTATCGACCTCAATCCCCGCTTTCGACACCTTATGTCCTAAGACGATTCCTTGTTTACACATAAAATGACATTTTTACCAATTAAGCGCAAGATTGGTTTCTTCACAACGTTTTAACATTTGCTCGAGATTAGATAAACACGACGTGAACGAATTGCCAAATACCGAAAAGTCATCCATAAACACTTCCATCGACTTCTCGATTATATCGTGAAAAATCGCCATCATACGCCTTTGAAACGTACCCGGTGCATTACAAAGTCCGAAAGGAATCCTACGATAAGCAAACGTTCCATAAGGACACGTAAACGTAGTCTTCTCTTGATCACCAGGGTCGATAGGGAATTGAAAGTAACCGGAAAAACCATCTAAAAAGCAATAGAATTCATTTCCCGCGAGTCGCTCCAACATTTGATCCATGAAGGTCAAAGGAAAGTGGTCTTTACGAGTGGCGTCATTTAACTTTCGGTAGTCAACACACACCCTCCAACCAGTCACAACACGAGTGGGAATTAACTCGTTGTTTTCGTTGGGCACAACGATCATTCCTCCTTTTTTGGGACACAATGGATTGGGCTCACCCATGGGCTATCAGAGATAGGATAAATCATTCCCGCGTCAAGGAGTTTTAAGACTTCCTTTTTAATGACATCGTGAATTTTGGGATTCACCCTTCTTTGACTTTGAATTGCGGGTTTGTAGTCCTCCTCCATTAAAATCTTGTGAGTGCAAAATTTTGGGTCAAAACCCTTAATGTCGGAAACTTTCAAGAGCTCGGTTTTTTCATAATTAGCAAGACCTCTTGCAATAATAACCGGCAACTTGTCATCACATTCCAAGAATGCGTATTCAAGGTGAGAAGGAAGATCTTTCAATTCAAGGATAGGTGGTTCCTCGATTGAAGATTTTGGTTCAACACTCATAACTTCCATCGGCGGAAGAAATGGTGGAATAGAAGTATCATCACTAATCAACACCTCATCTTCATTGTCAATTTCATTTGAAGTGAAATCGCCTCCTTGGAATGGAGTGAGATTTGGTGTAGAATTAGCAAGAATCGGATCCAAAATAGTGGTATTGCCACTTGACGAGCTATCAGAAAAACCTAACACTTCTTGTGAAAACTCATCGCAAACCACATCAACTATTTCAATGTGATTGATGGTAGCGATTGCATAAACATGAGAATGTTTCGAGTTTTGGGTAGCGTTTATAACAAGTTCCTCTTCGTTGAATCTCAAAGTGATAGTTCTTGCATGAACGTCGATAAGCGATCTCGAGGTGTCTAAAAATGAACGACCTAAAATTAGAGGAACTTGAGGATCTGCGGGGATGTAAACTACTATAAAATCAATGGGATAGTAGAACTTCCCCACTTTTACGAAAATATCTTCGGCTACTCCACATGCTAAAATCGTAGAATGATCGGCCATCTCGATAGACATGTTCAAAGGAATGAGAGCCGGAAGCGAAAGCGATTTCCAAATGGAAAATGGCATCAAATTAATGCTCGCACCAAGATCGGCCAAGGCGAGGCATTCTTTCATATCTTGTATGTCACAAGGAATGAGAAACTTTCCGGGGTCACCAACTTTTTCCGGTATGCGGTTAAGATAAACCGAAGAACAATTAGCAAGCTTTGAAAGCTTTTCCTTATCGCTCATCATACTTTTAAAAGTGGAAGCAAAACGAGGCATATACAACAACGCGTCGGCTAAACTCACATCAAAATGCACTTGTTGAAACATTTTTATAAAAAGCTCGATTTGTTGTTTGTTACGTTCTTGCAATTTCTCTTTGTTTCGTCTCTAAGGGTAAGGTAAGGGTGGTGTGGGTTGGACATTAGGAAACGGCCTTGGAATCTTGGGTTCCACAATTGGTATTGGTTCAACCGTAGGTGTGGTTTGAGCGGTACTTCGTGGGATTGTAATGTGCTCCTTTTCGACCATCACCTCGGGTTCTTTCTCGATTTCCTTCTCCGTAGAAGTACTTGGACGAGAGATTGGTTCCTTGAAAGTTTTACCACTTCGTGTAGTAATAACCTTCATTTCTCCCTTCGGGTTTGCAATGGTATCATTAGGAAGACCACCCGAGGAAGAGGGTTTACACATGATTGCTTCAAACATTTTAGCCATTCGGTCCTCAAGTTTTGATTGCCTAGCATCCGCTTTTAACAATTCTTGCTTAATCTCATGTTGTCCTTGTTCCATCTTTTGTTGATTTTTTGAAGACGTTGAACATTTCCTTCCATTTTATTTTCATGAGTTTTAAGTTCATTAGCAAGTTCGTTTTTAAGCTCGTTTTTCAACTCGGATCTTAAGCTAATCATCTCACGTTGCATATTATCAAACTTAGCATCATTTGCTTTAGCATAATCCAAAAATTCTCCTTGAAGATTTTTAGTGTGAGCATTTTGAAAACCTTGTGTAGTGTTTTGAAAATCACGGTTTTGGTTTTGATTAGTGACTTGTCCATTCCCACTTTGATAATTCCCCTTGTTGTAGTTACGTGAATTGCCTTGGTAATTACCACCTTGGTTGTTGTTTCGATAGTTATTAGCATTTTGATTTGGTGGAGCTTGATTTGGGTGGGAACCTTGGCCGTTTTGGTTGTAAGTTCCCGTTAGTACATAAGCACTTGAAGTGTTACCATCCGCGGTAATGCACTCGGAAAGATCATGAGCTCCACCACACGACAAACAACTCTTAGCAACCGCTTTAACCGAAGCGGAATTTGAAGCTTCTTGAGCTTTCCAATGGGACATAAGATTAGCAAATCTATCGAAAAACCGATTTTCCTCATTAGCTTCATCATGTAAGGCATTAATGCTACGAGAGGATGACGACGATGACGAACCCAAATTGGCAACACTCGGTGTGTTACGAGGGCTATAAACCTTAGATCTATTCTCGATAATCTTTAAAGCTTCATCGGTCGTTTTGCACAAAAAATTACCACCCGCGGCGGCATTCAAGTAATCTCGTTCATGATCATTAAGCCCATTATAAAAAGTATCAATTTGATGCAATTCTGAAATATCATGGTGTGGACATTCATGTAACATTTCTTTAAAGCGTTCCCATGCCATTGAAAAACTTTCATTATTTCTTTGCACAAATCGTGAAATCTCATTTTTCGAATGTGTTGTTTTAGATGGTCGAAAAAATTTGTTCACAAACTTAGAAACGAGATCACCCCATGTCAAAATCGAATTTGGCGGTTCTTTCTCAAGGCAAATTTTAGCGGGTCCATCTAACGAGTATGGAAACAACATCATCTTAATGGCGTCATGTGGAACATCCTTAAACTTGCTAGTAGCGGTGCGACGATTAAAATTCCTAATGTGATAATGCGGGTTGTCTTTCTCATGACCTCTAAACTTATTTGCTTGCAACATCGACATTAAACCCGTCTTAATTTCGAAATTCTCCGCAAGGATAGCGGGAATCACAATGGCTTCTCCAAAACCCTCGGTGGGTGCTTGTAGCAACTCCATCATAGTACGGTTAGCCATGACGACTTCTTGTTCTACAATAGGTTCAACAATTGGAGGTTGTTCTTCAATCAACGTCTCTTGATTGGCTTGCTTTTGAAGACGTTTACGAGCTCGTTTTGCTTGATTACGAGTGATCATAAACTTCACGAAGAATGGGAGGTGAGCAAAGAAGATTCTTTTTGGGTGTTTTGTGAATTTTCAATTTTTTTGTGTTTTTGATTGTTTTTAATTTTTTTTTTTAATTTTGGTGTATCTTCGTAGACAACAATCTACCAAATCTCTCCTCGAATCAAACTCTTGATTAAAGAAGCCTCAATGAAATGAAAGCGATCACGTGGAGTGAACGCCTTCGAATGACTTTAGAACTTTGGTGAAAACCAAATTGTTTAAGAGGGTTTAATCACAAAGAAAATCAAGCAAATATATTATACGTAATAATACTTTGGGCGGCAAAACCTTCGATTAGCCTTCAATCTCAAAATACACACAAGCAAGCGGGGAAACGAGGCGGCGCGAAGCACTTAAGAGCCTTTTTCCTTAAGGTATATTTTATAATAACCGTCTTATACCCACCTTATAGTTTGTATTTTTCAAAATCGAGCTTCACGAAAGTATTTATCTATTTTTGCCTTTTTCTTTTTGTTTGAGATTCGAATACAATAATTAGGAGATCAAATACCAATTAAGGTTGTGTTTTCACACTTTTGGAGATACTTTGTATTGATTGTGATACTTAATACAATATAGTAATAATAATTTCACAAGAAAAACCAATAAAACCGATAATACGTATTAGTAGAGTTCTACTAATACAAATACTATTTATGGTAAATATTAAAAACAACAAGACAAATTAATCACGACACACCTCCCCGGCAGCGGCGCCAAAATGATTGTAGGTAAATTACGACCTTTAGGAAAAGGAGCGTAAAAGCGGTAAGTATTAAACAAATGATTTTAGGAAAAACCAAGTGTTAATGACCCTAAGTGAAGTTCCAAGTTCGTTTCCCAAGGAGGTATATGTGTGTGACTAAAATGTAGCAAGATTTGAGATTAATAATGGTTTAGAAGGGGATGAGAAAAGAGGATGACGAAGACGTGAAAATTATTACTACGACGACAAAACGTAAAACCGTAAAAAGCTCAAAAATAAAAATTAATTCTAAAAATTACCAAAAATTCACCAAAAATCAAAATAAACAAACTAAGAGTTTACCAATGATCAAAACTTTTTCAAACCTTTTAATTAATTAAATATCCAATTTTTAAATGCTAATTAAAGCCCTAAAAATCAGATAAATTATCAAAAAGCCTAAATAAAGATTTTTCAATTGGCAAACCTCTAAAATTACCTAAAAAGATTAAAAACTATTTTTAGAAAATTTTAAACTAATAAAAACTATTTAAAATGATTTAAAAACTATTAAAACTTTAAATAATTATAAAAATTAATCTAAAGATGATAAAATTATTCTAAAAGATGCAAAATTCCTATTTTAATGTATTTAAGCTAAAAAAATGTAAAAAGTTGAAAAATAATAATAAAATAATATTAAATAATATTAAAAATCCAAAAATTCTAAAAAATTCTAAAAACTTGCAAACTAGTTTATTTTAACCTAATTAAACAGAAAATGAAAGTGAAATGACCAGAATACCCCTATTGGGCCCTAAAATGGGCCAAAACCAAAAACAGTCCACTTAAATGGGTTTTTAGCCCAAAAAGTCAAACTTGGCTCAATTGACCTAGAAAAGCTCTATCTGACTTAAAATTCAATTCTAAACACAAAACTCTAAAGGCCCAAAAGCTGAAAGTGAGCTTATCACAGCTTAATAAGCAACCAGCTTATCCTTATTGGGCTTTTTAGCCCATTAAGCAATAAGCTAATGCCATAAGCTCTAATTTGACACACAACCTTATTTTGGGATGCTTAAGAGATCTGTAAAAAGAAATTTTGAAAAAGCACACTCAATAAGCCAGAAATAAGCAAAGTACAAATTCACTAAAAGACAAAATAGTCGGGTTTGAGATTTAGGGCAGCTCAGAACTTGATTCAACTTGCAAAATGTCACAATTGAACTCAATAAGCCAAATCAATCAACAAAATTCCAATAAGCAACACCAATAAGCCAGAACGAACTAATAAGCACTTATGAAAAAGTCAATTAAGTTGGTTTTCTAGTCAAACCCTAAAGTCAACCCACCAAATGCTCCAGTATGAACAAATGGGTCAATTAATGAGCACCTATTACAAAATCCAAGTTGTTGTTGGTTAAAATAAGCCATTATAGCTTATTCATAAGCTGAAACCCAATTAACACTAGCAGGGGGAACTTTCAGTAGGAACTGGTTCCTACTGCTTTGACTATTTGACCAAGCTTTTTAGAGAGATTTAGTTGGATTCAATTGGAAATAAGGGCACCCTTGTGATCAGTGAATCACAAGGAGTCAATATCAACAAGAAAATCACAAACTGGTTCACACAATATGTGACAATCTAACATTTTCAGGTAGTGAAATATTTTCTCGTATAATGTTTTGAAACTTATTTTTGTGTTGGTTGACGAACTCACAATTTACGGATTTAAATTTGGGCTTACGTGCATAATTTAGCGTCTTTTACGACTAAACCGGAAACCTTAGGATTACGTATTTACGTTTTTGAACTCCATTTTTGATGAGACAATTTTTATTGGATTCGTTTTGTGACGTTGATTCATAATTTATAAAAACGTTTTTCGTAAAACGACCCGAGGGCACGCAAATCGAGAAAACTAGATACGAGGAATACCCGTAAACTAGTGAGATGGGACAAAATACATTATCCCACCCCACTAGCAATGTTGGACGGCACAACATGACACCACACACTAAGGTGGCATCATGTTAGCTAACTTACTCCAAGTGTAAGCTTAGCTTACCCTTTAAGCCATTCTTCCCTTTTACCACTAACTCAAAACTAGCAACTTCATTATACCATTTCCCTTACATGCAAATTCTCTCAAAACTCTCTCAAACCACTCACCCTTGCCGTCCAAAATAAAGCAACAAACAACCCTCTTGATCTTTTCTAGCCATGAAACACATGTTTACTAGCTCTATTAAGGAGTTATCTTGAAGCCTTGATCATTTGGTGGCCATATTAACATCATTGGAGGTGATTTTCTTGTGTCCTAGGGCTGATTTTCCAACATATGTTCTTGATATTTGATGGTCTTGGAGTTACTTGTTGTATTCATCAAGTTCTTGTCTTCCAAAAACAAGAAATCCACTTGGTTGGTAAAGAAGATCATCCTCTCCATTTTTCTCTTGTTATTTTGTAAAGAACAAATGTATTTTATTTCATTTTGTATATGTGATGTATATATGATGATAAAAATGTTGTGTGGGGATCAAGTGTTGATAGATATGCTTAAAAATGTTAATAACTATAAGAAATGAGGCTAAAATCTTGATTATTTAGTTGGCTGTATAAAAACAGTATATAACTAAAACATGAACTGATAAAATTGTATGGTATGATCCATTTACAGTAAGTACAAGATGTTAGACACATGTGAGAGTTGGCCATGCAATGGAATCAATATAATGAGTGAGATATGATCAAAACAAGTTAGGTGTTCTAATCTGAATAAGCAGTTTTGTAGGGACTGCTAAGGCATGATAAACTTAAAATGAGCAGTAGCTATAACTAAGTTAAATGTAGCACATAATATGAAGAACATGTCACCCAAAAATGAGCTTCTAATTTATTATAGAACTCTAGATATGATAAAAATGGTGAACATGAAGATAAAAATCAGATTTTTGGAATTAATGTTTATTATTATTATATAAGCACTCACATTTTATTTTATAAAATGTAAAATAAAAACCCACTAACTTATAAAACTTATTTATACAAATATATATAAGGTTAATTAAATGGATAAATTATATAAATGGTAATGAAATAATATTTATAAGTAATAAAAACTAAAAACTTGATTTTTACGACTTTTTCGGCTATCGCCGTAAAATTAACGTTTTTCGCCAAATAAAACTTAAACGACCAAACCCGTCTAATGCAAAGTTTATAAAAGTCATATACTGATATATAAGTAGCTAATACAAGTAAAAACCGATAAAACCCGAACTATAAGAACTACGGACATTTACGAGCTAACTAAACATATTGGACTAATAATTGGACTAAATAAGATAAATACTTGTAAAAAGAACTTATTGGGCTTAACCCATTTGGGCCCAACATGGAAAGTATACATACTGATAATATAGGTATAAAATGGATTAAAACAAGTTAAAGTACTTATAATAGGCTTAATGGACTTAAAATAGGTAAATAGGTAAAACTAGCAAACTAGTAAAACGTTACCAAAACGTAAACACTAAAATGAGTAAACAAGGATGTATAAACCCACTTGATCATCATCATATGTACAAAATCATCATATGTATATTGTTATTTTGATAAAAGTCATTGGACAAAGTCTAAGACCGATTATTATTTATATAGGTTTCCGTGACCGAAGCACGCCCGTAGCCGATAATCCGCCTTTCATTAACAACGTGAGTTCATAGCCTCGCACTCTTTTAAATGTTTTATAAAATGATTTGTAAACCCGCGAGGGAGATAACATGCTAGATTTTATGAAAATAGAACACAAGTAGTCCCGATTGTATGCTTAATGATATGGACCCGAATGATGCTATGACCCTATAAACGAGACTAAAAGGATTATTAGTAGTTAGGTTATGTCACTTAAAGTCCCATTAGCATGAATTGTGAACTATCGGGATTTGGTAGACGCTTATGCATTTGATAGTACTGTTTGGGGACGATCACCCCAGTTCGCGCCTTGACGGTTGATCCCCGTCGTACCACATTGATTGGTAAGCAAATTTATGTATGAGAAGATTCCATAGCGTGATTTTTGTGACGACACGCTAACTTAGATGGGCAAACTGTTTGTCGGGTTCGCGGCCCGCTGTTTTCATAGTAAGGTAACAATGTCATGCGGCTAATAATAATCCTAATCCAAATAAAAATGTATCCTATACATAATAACGACGCTATTAACGATGAATATATTACCTATCATGGTAATATAGAGACTACGGTCTCATGGACGGTTTAAGATGTATGCTTGATTTATATATTGCCTGACTAGCAATATGAGGACTTACTTCCGATATTATGCTTGTGTTCTGATTTTAAATGATTGTTTTATATAACGGTTTTTATTAAACTCTATGAATTCACTCGGCATTCGCTGATATGATTTTTGCATGTTTTTATCTCAGGTGCTTGAAGGTAATCCGGATGGAGATCGACTCTGATGGCCCACATAATATTAAAAATGTTCATTCGATCTATGTTTTGTAAACTTAATGACCTGTATAATTTGGGACCTGTTGTACACTTTAAAACTTTTTATCGAATGAATGTATGTTAAACCTTGAACAACCATTTTTATGTGTTTTCTATGATTGGAGTTATTGTGCTATCCCGTAACACTCTGAAAGACCCTTCCGCTGTACCGATACGAAAAATGAGAGTGTTACAGTTTGGTACCAGAGCTCTCGTTATAGAGAACAAAAGATTTTAAAAACCAAGGTTTTGAACAAAACTTTTCAAAATCTTTTGACAATGAACATTTAAGAAAATATTTGAAAAATCTTTTGACTATAACGGTGCCAGAGATCTCCGACATTACCAACAAGCCCTATTGAGAAGATATATATTTTGATATATATAATTTAATTTATATATATGTATATATCGTGATTTCATTATGTAATTGTTTAACTAGTATGTTATCCTAATACGAGATATATATATATATAAATGCAGATTGTCATGGCTGACCCTAATATTCCTGTAGAAAACCATGCTATTCCCGAACCTAATGTAGAAGATGATCCTTATTTAGACTTAGTAGATTATGATATGGATGATGAGGAGGAACCATTTGAGGATCCCGAGCCCGAGTTAGGGCTAGGAGATCAGATTTCCCCTGAGGTTGACTTGGTAGAAAATGAGATTGAGAATGTTGATATTGAGAATAATGATGAGATTGGGTTAGATAATTTAGATGATGAGATTGACGACGAGGATGTCGAGGAGGATGTAGGTATAGATGTTGAGGTTGATGACGATGAGGAAGCCGAGCTTATTTATCCGTATGATGTTCCAGAGGGCGAGCCTTTGCCCCCACCAGTTTATTTGTCTGATTCTGAGGTTGAGTTACCTAGGGATGAAATGTCTGAATCGTCTGAATCTGATTCTGAATCAGAGGAGGATGAGGATGACGATGCACCTGAAGGTACTGATGGTATTGCTACTCGTAGGCGTGAGATAGGAGAGTCGTCTAGTGATCGAGAGGCTACTCATATTGATGGTCTTGCACCATGGGCCTTGAGACGTGATATAGATGCTTCCCGTGTTAAGAGTTGTATGACAGAGGTTGGATTAGGTGTTGTTCAGACTCATGTTGCTTATTTGGAGTCGAAGACTAAGGTTGGCGAGAAAGAGCGGGAATTGCTTAGTTTGGATTTGAGTGATGTAGAGCGTGGATTGAATGAGGCTTTTAGGAGGTTATCAGTGTTGGAAAGTGGTGAGTATGCTGCTATGAAGAGAAAGGTGAATTCTATGGAGATTCAGTTAAGTGTGGCTCGTGCGATGCGTGAGAAAGCTGAAAAGGAGTTGAATATATCCGTGGGATGGAACAGTAGATTTTATACTGACATGGTTGAAAGAGGAGTAATCCGTAAGCGCCTAGCTGAAGATGTGTCTAGTGATCGTCCGACGAAGATTCAGAAGACGATGGATGATGGACCATCTGGCGGTTCTCAGTAGACCAGTCTGTATTTAGTAGTGACCTTTATATCTTTTGTGCTTTTGTAGCTTTGACTGAACCGACTTGTTAGTAGTAGACTTGGCACGAATTTTGAGTGTATATAGTGCTAGAACTTTGATATGGGATGTAACTAAGACAATAATTTTGTTTCAGATCGAATGAAATATGTATCTTGTCTTGAATTCCATATTGTGCCTTATTTGTATCTTGATTATGAATTCAATCCATATTATATGAATCCTTGTTGGATGAATGCTTAATACTTTGAAATTGAGAAATTATAGAACTATGCCGCCCAAGAAGGCTGTGACTGAGGATGATGTACGTAGGATTATTACGGAGCAAGTTACCGCATCTATGACTGAATTTATGGCAAATGCTAGAAATGAAGCTGGCGGTAGTGGAGCTGGCGGTAGTGGAGCTGGCGGTAGTGGAGCTGGCGGTAGTGGAGCTGGCGGTAGTGGAGCTGGCGGTAGTGGAATTGGTGGTACTAATGTGAATGTGAATGCTAATAATGTGAATGTTAATGCTGGAGGAAATGTAGGAGGACTTGGAACTAATACACCCGAAGTTGGTGGCTGTACTTATGTGACGTTCATGAAGTGTGAACCTCTACCTTTTAATGGAACTGAAGGTGCTGTAGGATTAAGCCAGTGGATTGAGAAGATTGAATCGGTGTTTCGGATTAGTAAGTGTAAGGAGGAAGATAAGGTGACTTTTGCTATGGCTACTCTTAAAGGTAGTGCGTTGACTTGGTGGAACGGGAGAATTGCTTTCATGGGTCTTGATGCTGCTAATGCTACTCCTTGGGCTGAAATTAAGAAGTGGATGACTATGGAGTTTTGTCCTCGTAGTGTGATCATTAGGTTAGAACAGGAGTTGATTCATCTGAGAATGAAAGGTGTGGACATTGATAGTTACACGAACCGATTCCATGAGTTGGCCTTGCTATGTCCTCGATTGGTTGAACCCGAAGAGATCCGAATTGAGCAATATGTTAAAGGGTTGACCAGGAATATCCGGGGGGACATGACATCATCGAAACCACTGACCATTGATGATGCTGTTCGAATGGCTTACCAACTCATTGGACAGATAATTCAGGATAAGGAAGATGAAGCCCGTGTAGGTGAGAAAAGAAAGGGTGACGGTGATCGTGTAGATAGAGGTGATAATAGGAAGAATTTCAATCGCCGTCAGAACCAGAGAAAGGGGAATGCAAATGCTCTTACCAACAATGCACCGTGCAACGATGATAGATGTCCTAAGTGTGGCAACAAGAGGCATGCTGACGACTGCTGGAAGTGCCGAAATTGCGGAAAGCTTGGACACAAGGTTGAAAGGTGTAAGAAGGGAACCATTTGCTTCAACTGTAATGAAGAAGGTCATAGGAAATCGGAATGCCCCAAGTTGAAAGCGATTTTACCTGGAAGAAACCCCCAGGGTGGTATCTACCAACTTGGAACAATTGAGGTGAAGAAAGAGGATCCGAATGTCGTTACCGGTACGTTTTTACTCAACAATCATTATGCTGTTGCTTTATTTGATTCGGGTGCTGATAGGAGCTTTGTATCCACTAAATTTAGTGCCCTTATTGATATTGAACCTGTTGAGATAAGTACCAGTTACGAGGTGGAATTGGCTGATGGTAAATTAGTGAAAACTAATAAGCTATTAGAAGGATGCTCTCTAAATTTCTTGAACCATTCCTTTCCGATTGATTTGATGTTGATAGAATTAGGTAGTTTTGATATTATTATTGGTATGGATTGGTTGTCGTTGAATAATGCCACTATTTTATGTGGAGAGAAGAAGGTTAAGATTCCTCTTAGGAATAGGACGTTAGTAATTGATGGTAGTCGAGGTGAATCCCGTTTGAAAATCGTTTCATGTATTAATGTCCAAAAGTACATCAGGAACGGTTGTGAGTTATTCTTAGCTCAAGTGACCGGGTATGAGTCTAGGGAGAAACAATTGGAAGATGTACCTATTATTTGTGAATTTCCTGAGGTATTTCCTAAAGATTTACCCGGACTTCCACCGATAAGGCAAGTAGAGTTTCGAATCGATTTAATTCCTGGTGTTGCACCGGTGGCACGTGTGCCTTACCGATTAGCCCCTTCTGAATTAAATGAGGTATCTGAGCAACTTAAGGAGTTTTCTGATAAAGGTTTTATTCGACCGAGCTCGTCGCCTTGGGGAGCTCCAGTCTTGTTCGTTAAGAAGAAGGATGGATCTTTTCGTATGTGCAATGATTATAGGGAACTGAATAAGTTGACAATTAAAAATCGATATCCTTTACCTAGGATTGATGATTTGTTTGATCAACTGCAAGGATCTAGTGTGTATTCTAAGATAGATTTGCGGTCATGATATCACCAACTTTGCGTCCGTGAAGAAGATATTCCTATAACTGCATTTAGAACTCGTTATGGACACTATGAATTTCAAGTAATTCCATTTGGGTTAACTAACGCACATGTGGTTTTCATGGATTTAATGAATCGAGTGTGCAAGCCCTACTTGGATAAATTTGTGATTGTGTTTATTGACGATATTCTAATCTATTCTAAGAATGAAGATGAACATAGAGAACATTTGAGGATTGTTTTGAAATTGTTGAAGGATGAAAGGTTGTATGCTAAGTTTTCGAAGTGTGATTTCTGGTTAGATTCTGTGCAATTTATTGGTCATGTGATTAACAAGGATGGAATTCATGTTGATCCTGCAAAGGTTGAAGCTATTAAGAATTGGTCTGCACCGACAACGCCAACGGAAGTGCGACAGTTCTTAGGATTGGCTGGCTATTATAGGCGATTCATTAAAGAATTTTCTTTGATAGCTAAACCCTTGACTAAGCTTACCCAGAAGAATAAACCTTTCGTTTGGGGAAGTGATGAAGATGGATCATTTCAGACATTGAAGCAAAAATTATGTAGTGCGCCAATCTTATCATTACCCGGCGGGAGTGAAGATTTTGTAGTGTATTGTGATGCATCTCTTAGAGGTTATGAAGCTGTTTTGATGCAGCGGGAGAAAGTGATAGCTTATGCTTCTAGGCAATTAAGGAAGAGTGAGGAGAATTATACTACTCATGATCTTGAGTTAGGAGCTGTAGTCTTTGCTCTTAGGTTGTGGAGACATTATCTGTATGGCACCAAGTGTACGGTATTCACTGATCACAAAAGCCTACAATATATTCTCGACCAGAAGGAATTGAACATGAGGCAACGAAGATGGATAGAGTTGTTAAGTGATTATGATTGTGATATAAAATATCACCCAGGAAAAGCCAATGTTGTTGCCGATGCGTTAAGTAGGAAAGATAGAGAGCCTATCAGGGTGCGTTCTCTAGTCTTGACCGTGCACAATAATTTGCCTGAGCAAATTAGAAATGCGCAACTAGAAGCTTGTAAGAAGGAAAATTTTGTTAATGAAGGGTTCCGAGGAGAAGGAGATCCTTTAGAGGTTAGAGCTGATGGAGTGAAATGCTTAAGAGGTCGTATGTGGATACCTATGTTTGGAGGCTTAAGAGACTTGATTATGTTCCATAAATCTAAGTATTCCATTCATCCAGGATCTGATAAGATGTACCATGATTTGAAGAAGTTGTACTGGTGGCTGAATATGAAAGCTGACATAGCTATGTATGTTCTTCAATGCTTGACTTGTGCTAGAGTTAAAGCTGAACATCAAAAGCCCTCAGGACTACTTCAACAGCCTAAGATTCCTGAATGGAAGTGGGAGCGAATTACGATGGACTTTATCACCAAGCTTCCTAGAACATCATCTAGAAACAACTCGATTTGGGTTATTGTCGACAGACTGACCAAATCAGCACACTTCATTCCGATTAAAGAGCAGTTCTCACTGGAGAAGCTGACTCGTATATACCTTGATAATGTTGTATGCAAACATGGAGTGCCTGTATCGATCATTTCAGATCGAGATCCTAGATTCGCATCGAATTTTTGGAAATCTCTCCAAAGATCTTTGGGAACGAATCTCGACATGAGCACTGCTTATCACCCCCAGACTGATGGGCAGAGTGAAACGACGATACAAACACTGGAAGATATGTTGAGAGCTTGTGTGTTAGACTTTGGTAAGAATTGGGATAAACATTTGTCGTTAGCAGAGTTTTCGTATAACAATAGTTACCATTCTAGTATTAAGGCTGCGCCGTTTGAAGCTTTGTATGGTAGAAAGTGTAGATCTCCTGTATGTTGGAGTGAAGTTGGGGATACCCAGCTCACGGGACCGGAATTGATCCGGGAGACTACAGAGATGATAGTTCAGATTAAGAATAGGTTGTTGACTGCCCGAAGTAGACAGAAAAGTTACGCGGGTGTGCGGCGGAAGCCAATGGAGTTTGAAGTGGGTGACCGAGTAATATTGAAAGTATCGCCATGGAAAGTTGTAATCAAATTTGGAAAGCGAGGTAAATTGAATCCCCGTTATATTGGACCCTTTAAGATTTTATCTAGAGTAGGTCCGGTGGCTTACAAACTAGAGTTACCCCCAGAACTTCATGGTGTTCACGACACATTCCATGTATCTAATCTGAAGAAATGTCTAGCAGTGAGTGATGAGAAAATTCCGTTAGGTAAGGTTCGAATAGATGGGAAGTTGCATTTTATCGAAGAGCCCGTAGAAGTTTTGGACCGTGAGGTAAAGCAACTGAAACAAAGTCGGATACCTATTGTCAAGATCCGATAGAATTCAAAGCATGGACCGGAGTATACTTGGGAACGAGAGGATGAAATGTGGAAGAAATATCCGCACCTCTTCGATTTTGAATAAGAAACGGACATCCAAATGAAATGGATCACGAGGACGTTGATCCCTTTTAGGAGGAAAAGCTGTGACAATCTAACATTTTCAGGTAGTGAAATATTTTCTCGTATAATATTTTGAAACTTATTTTTGTGTTGGTTGACGAACTCACAATTTACGGATTTAAATTGGGCTTACGTGCATAATTTAGCGTCTTTTACGACTAAACCGGAAACCTTAGGATTACGTATTTACGTTTTTGAACTCCGTTTTTGATGAGACAATTTTTATTGGATTCGTTTTGTGACGTTGATTCATAATTTATAAAAACGTTTTTCGTAAAACGACCCGAGGGCACGCAAATCGAGAAAACTAGAATCGAGGAATACCCGTAAACTAGTGAGATGGGACAAAATACGTTGTCCCACCCCACTAGCAATGTTGGACGGCACAACATGACACCACACACTAAGGTGGCATCATGTTAGCTAACTTACTCCAAGTGTAAGCTTAGCTTACCCTTTAAGCCATTCTTCCCTTTTACCACTAACTCAAAACTAGCAACTTCATTATACCATTTCCCTTACATGCAAATTCTCTCAAAACTCTCTCAAACCACTCACCCTTGCCATCCAAAATAAAGCAACAAACAACCCTCTTGATCTTTTCTAGCCATGAAACACATGTTTACTAGCTCTATTAAGGAGTTATCTTGAAGCCTTGATCATTTGGTGGCCATAGTAACATCATTGGAGGTGATTTGCTTGTGTCCTAGGGCTGATTTTCTAACATATGTTCTTGATATTTGATGGTCTTGGAGTTACTTGTTGTATTCATCAAGTTCTTGTCTTCCAAAAACAAGAAATCCACTTGGTTGGTAAAGAAGATCATCCTCTCCATTTTTCTCTTGTTATTTTGTAAAGAACAAATGTATTTTCTTTCATTTTGTATATGTATATGATGTATATATGATGATAAAAATGTTGTGTGGGGATCAAGTGTTGATAGATATGCTTAAAAATGTTAATAAATATAAGAAATGAGGCTAAAATATTGATTATTTAGTTGGCTGTATAAAAACAGTATATAACTAACACATGAACTGATAAAATTGCATGGTATGATCCATTTAAAGTAAGTACAAGATGTTATACACATGTAAGAGTTGGCCATGCAATGGAATCAATATAATGAGTGAGATATGATCAAAACAAGTTAGGTGTTCTAATCTGAATAAGCAGTTTTGTAGGGACTGTTAAGGCATGATAAACTTAAAATGAGCAGTATCTATAACTAAGTTAAATGTAGCACATAATATGAAGAACATTTCACCCAAAAATGAGCTTCTAATTCATTATAGAACTCAAGATATGGTAAAAATGGTGAACATGAAGATAAAAATCAGATTTTTGGAATTAATGTTTATTATTATTATATAAGCACTCACATTTTATTTTATAAAATGTAAAATAAAAACCCACTAACTTATAAAACTTATTTATACAAATATATATAAGGTTAATTAAATGGATAAATTATATAAATGGTAATGAAATAATATTTTTAAGTAATAAAAACTATAAACTTGATTTTTACGACTTTTTCGGCTATCGCCGTAAAATTAACGTTTTTCGCCAAATAAAACTTAAACGACCAAACCCGTCTAATGTAAAGTTTATAAAAGTCATATACTGATATATAAGTAGCTAATACAAGTAAAAACCGATAAAACCCGAACTATAAGAACTACGGACATTTACGAGCTAACTAAACATATTGGACTAATAATTGGACTAAATAAGATAAATACTTGTAAAAAGAACTTATTGGGCTTAACCCATTTGGGCCCAACATGGAAAGTATACATACTGATAATATAGGTATAAAATGGATTAAAACAAGTTAAAGTACTTATAATAGGCTTAATGGACTTAAAATATGTAAATAGGTAAACTAGCAAACTAGTAAAACGTTACCAAAACGTAAACACTAAAATGAGTAAACAAGGATGTATAAACCCACTTGATCACCATCATATGTACAAAATCATCATATGTATATTGTTATTTTGATAAAAGCCATTGGACAAAGTCTAAGACCGATTATTATTTATATAGGTTTCCGTGACCGAAGCACGCCCGTAGCCGATAATCCGCCTTTCATTAACAACGTGAGTTCATAGCCTCGCACTCTTTTAAATGTTTTATAAAATGATTTGTAAACCCGCGAGGGAGATAACATGCTAGATTTTATGAAAATAGAACACAAGTAGTCCCGATTGTATGCTTAATGATATGGACCCGAATGATGCTATGACCCTATAAACGAGACTAAAAGGATTATTAGTAGTTAGGTTATGTCAATTAAAGTCCCATTAGCATGAATTGTGAACTACCGGGATTTGGTAGACGCTTATGCATTTGATAGTACTGTTTGGGGATGATCACCCCAGTTCGCGCCTTGACGGTTGATCCCCGTCGTACCACACTGATTGGTAAGCGAATTTATGTATGAGAAGATTCCATAGCGTGATTTTTGTGACGACACGCTAACTTAGATGGGCAAACTATTTGTCGGGTTCGCGGCCCGCTGTTTTCATAGTAAGGTAACAATGTCATGCGGCTAATAATAATCCTAATCCAAATAAAAATGTATCCTATACATAATAACGACGCTATTAACGATGAATATATTACCTATCATGGTAATATAGAGACTACGGTCTCATGGACGGTTTAAGATGTATGCTTGATTTATATATTGCCTGACTAGCAATATGAGGACTTACTTCCGATATTATGCTTGTGTTCTGATTTTAAATGATTGTTTTATATAACGGTTTTTATTAAACTATATGAATTCACTCGGCATTCGCTGATATGATTTTTGCATGTTTTTTATCTCAGGTGCTTGAAGGTAATCCGGATGGAGATCGACTCTGATGGCCCACATAATATTAAAAATGTTCATTCGATCTATGTTTTGTAAACTTAATGACCTGTATAATTTGGGACCTGTTGTACACTTTAAAACTTTTTATCGAATGAATGTACGTTAAACCTTGAACAACCATTTTTATGTGTTGTCTATGATTGGAGTTATTGTGCTATCCCGTAACACTCTGAAAGACCCTTCCGCTGTACCGATACGAAAAATGAGAGTGTTACACAATAAGCTCAAATCAATCAAACAGTCACCAGATATTGCTCAGACATGGGAAATAAGCAGTTATGCACAAATAAGCAGATTTAGCATGAATAAGCCAACCAAATTCAACAGGATGCATACAAAAGCTATAAAAACTATGAATAAGCACAAACAAACTTAAATCAAACACTGAATCAAAGTAAAGAACAAGATCAAAGCAGATTAAAGTTACTGATATGAACTACAAGTACTCATGCACACTTTGCTGATCTAATTGACCAAAGATCCAAATTCAGGCACTCAAATCTCTTTTCCTGGTGTAATTAACCTAGATTTAACACTTGTTAACCCTAGTCTATGATTAGATCTAGGTGTCCTCTAAATTTCAACCAATTTCACCAAGTAACAAAGATTTTATAGCCTTATTATGAATCTAGGTGTTCTCAAACCACAAAACCTGCAAACAGATGAACAAGAGCACCAAGTAAACATATACCAACAATAAACAACACACTACAACCACTTAACAAACCACAAATCCTGCTTATGCAGTTAACCCAAACACCCCTTAAAAACCTATTTTGACAAATTTTCAAAGGCTTATCCAGATTCAACCCACAAATCAAGCTAACAACACCTCATAAACATCAAACAATGCCAGATGAACAATAATCAACAACAATAACACAGATTCAAGAACAATCATGCGTAATCACCAAAATTTAGAAAATAAAGGAGAAAAATGAAAAGGGAGAAGGTGCAAACCTCCAAGACCTACATCTAGGCCCTGGATTGTTTGAGCTGAGGTACTAGCAGAACAAGTACCACCTTCCAAGTACCTGCTAAGATGAACAAACAAAAGTGATGCACAATAAACAAGCACTTTCTGATTTTTGAAACCCAAGCTTTATCAACTAAAACCTTGCCTCAAAAACCTTCAAATATCAAAATGGAACTCAGAATTAGGCTATTCTAACACCAACTTTTAATAAACAAGAACAAGATTTCTCAAAATTCAAAAAATCAAATTTTATTAACTTAAAAAGGGATACAAAGATTGATAGCCTAAAATTGGAACAAAAGCTCTCTCACAGGTTGAGGAGTCTTTTTATAGGCAAATGCTAGCTATGCACTATTCACAAACCCTAGAAGTGAAATTCCCTAAATGTCCTTGAGCGCTTGAGGCCGTTTGTTGTTGATGAGCTGTCCAAAATGATCCTAGACGTTCAATTTAGCTTTGGGGTGAAGCAAAGGCTCTCAGTTGTTGATCTTGACACGTGGCAAGCCTTGGAGAGGAAGGTATGATGTGATAGGTGGACGGGTGAATGGGTGGGACGCTTTGGTGAGTGGAGATGAGGGTTTTGGTGTGGGATGTGTTTCTGCATGTGTGAATCACACATGTGCCAGGGTAATTGAAAATTACCCTTTGTTTAAGTGAAGTAATTTCTGGGTGGATGAATGGTAAACAGTAAACATTTAGATCCGATTCTGGGGGAGAAAAGGTGTTTGGCACATGTTTGTGGTGTTTGAAGTTTGGGAATTGGCACTTTGGGTCCTTGTGTTTTGGGAAAACATTTAAACAAAGTATTTCATCTTAAAAACGTATTCCCTTTGTTATATAAGTTTCTGATTTCACACTTTTGGCACAAAACTTTGGTAAAAAGATATCAAGGGTTGTTTTTGCCATTTTTCCATAATTCAAGGACTGATCTTGGACATTGTTGATCTTCAAAGGTCTTCAATGTAACTTTAACTCCATGAGGGACCATTGTTGACAAATTAGATTTGATGAAGGACTAATCTTGTCATTTCTTCAAAGTTGAAGGACCTTTTTGAAATTTTGACAAACTTAAGGGACCAAACTTGTAATTATGAATTCACAAGGGTTTTAAGTGTCATTTCTTCATTCATTGAGGATCAATCTTGCATATTTTCAAGTCTTCAAGGGTAAATGTTGGATAAATCATGATCTAGGGCCCGGTTTGTAGAAACTAGAAGGGGGGGTTGAATAGTTTCTAATATTTACTTGTTAAAATGTGGTTTCCAAAAATCCTTTTTCAAAAACTTAGGCTTGAGGAAATATGTGAAATCTTCTTATGCACAATATGAACAATGATAGTGTAACTAAACTAATACTAACAAAAATATATCCACAAAGAATAAAGAATGATAGTGTAGCTAATCTAATACTAACACATGTATATGCATAAAGAATAAAGAATGTAAAGAGTTAAGGGTAAAGAAAGATCAAACCGAACACCAAGGATTTATAGTGGTTCGGCAACGAAGCTCACTCCTCGTTCCTACTCCACTCCTCGAGTACTCCTTACTCGAGAGTTCACTACACAACAAGCTCCTTATGGTGGAGAAAACCGTACACGTCGCTTAACCAATTTCCGACTCTAAGCTAAAAGTCGAGCCCTAATCGTAGCTAGGACCAATCTACACAACTATACTTAGTACATACACAACTTCCAAATAGACACAACTACTTGGATCTTCACAACTATGACACAACTACAAGTATATAAAATTAGATCTTCAATGGATCTTTGGTGGTGGACTCAACACTTCACTAGGATAGTGTTCTTCTCTTTGCACTTGGAGAGGAAGGGATGGAAGAACAAGATTCACTTCTTAAACAAGTAATAATCAAACAAATGATCAAAGATTTGATTGATTAAAGAAGGGGTTTGAATCTGGAAATAAATGTGCAAAAGAGGTGAGGTGAAAAGCTGAGAATGGTCCACTATTTATAGGAAAAAGGAGCCAACGGCTATATCTGCCCACGGTACCTTATCTAAGCCCGCGGTACCTTATCGATAAGGTACCGCCTAGGCGCTAAGGTACCGCCGGACTAGACTCCGCTCCTTTTTGTCCTTTAGTGGTGGAGGTCTTATCTGGATATAAAAATATACTGAAAGGATATTCTTAACCAAATAAGAATATGCCATTTTCAAATTTCAAATAATTAATTTAATAAAACATTTTCTTAAAAAGAAATTTTAATAAAAACTTGTCACATTTAATAAAAAGTGAGTTTTAAGAAAAGATTAAATCACTTGATCACTTGATTAAGGTTAGTACTTGTTTATCCATACCTTAAGTGAAAATAGGTAAAATGAAAAATACTTGAACTCAAGAATTCGTTTTTCGTTGTTTTCGTAAATGCTTGTTTTTACATATTGTCGTAATCAAAACTAAGCGAGACCGAAAAATGCAACTAACGTTTTTAGTCATTATTGCATTAACACGGTTCTTTGTACGGCTTCGTTTCTCGTGTCCGTTTTTCCTTGTTTCTTGTGATCTTTTGTCTTTTTCACGATATCCATACCTAAAATACACAAGCAAACAAACACAAGCATATATATGGTGTTATATGACATTTTTATGCATTTAAAGCCCGAAAAGAACGATGAGATCATGTATAAATGCCATCTCATCAATCATAGTCCTTCTTTCTCTCTTTTCGACTATGTGGAATATTTTTTATTGTCCATGTCATACTCTCTTTAGTTTGGTATTTTTGCCATAATACTAAAGTAGAGGATGTCCTCTCGACAATATTTTCTCTTTTATAGATTGGACATTTTTTCTCTCTATAGTCCTTTTTATTTTCTTTTTTGGTGTCACCAAAATAAGTTGGGTTCTCTTTTCTATCTAATAGCCCTCTTATTTTTCTTAACTTGTCATATTTTTTACACTTCTGAAAGTTAAGATTGTTTTAGCTTTCTCTTGAGTCCCTCTCTTTGTACTTAAGATATTAAAGCTAATTCCGCTTGGGTGACATGCTATACATATATGCTCTTGTCCACTAACTTTTTTTTGTAGGAATTTTCTAACCCTTTTTTGTAGCTTGTCACTATCCTTGCTTCATTGGATCCTCAAGCAAGGGGAGCTCATATCAAGGGGGAGCATTTGCAAAAATTCTAGTCATTACATTTGCGATCGTTGACTCAATTAAAATGCATTCATCGAACTTCTTGCAAGTAATGAATTTTAGAATCTCGAAGATAAGCATTTTATTATGCATGGAGTTGGTTAACCTATGTTGATTGAAGACTTCACTAGGATGACACAAGATCAATATCTTTAGATGATGGGTCTACGTTTTGGATTCTCGCTTCTCAACCAACAACCACAATGGATGATTAGCTTTTTTGATGCATGTTCTCTTGAATTTGATCCTCCTCTTCTACAAATGATGACTACCTTTCGGATGCAAGCGACGTCAATTCTTCTCTTCTTCAAATGACGTGTTATCGATGATTACCACTTTGGATGTGTGCTCTCTCGACGTTGATTCTTCTCTTCTTCAAAGACGTTGACTACCTTTTTGATTCGACAATAGGAGGAGAAGTAAGTGTAAACGAGTAACTTATACATTTTAATATACGTTGCGGTTTACTTGTTTGTCATCATAAAAAATGGGGATATTGTTAGTGCAAACATTACGATGTTTTGTCGATATAATCTCTTTGTGTTTTGTTGATGACAAAAGTATAACTCGTAATACATTATGTAAAACATTAAGGTTCTCATAATCACTCAAGAATACATTTGTATACTTCTCTAGGCACCTCCAAGATCACATTCGGAATGAATCACTCAAGGTATGAATAAACATGTCATTAACCTAACTAAGTGATCAAGGATTAATATTTTCTTAAAACCCACATTTAATCAAATGTGACAAAACATTTTAATAAACTTTATTTTTAAGAAAATGGTTTATTAAAAGAAAATATAAATTTGAATTTGGAATATTCCAAAGAATATTCTCTAAGGTTTATTCCAAGTAATATTCTTTAATTTGAATTAGGCATATTCCAAATGCCAAAGGAATATCCTTTGAGGGTATAAATGGTATTTCCCCACTAAAGGACAAAAATGCACGGTCTCCAAGCTGGAGGTTCCTTAAAGGAACCCGCGGTTCCTTATTGATAAGGAACCGCGGGTCTTTATAGCCTTTACATTGTTGTCCTATAAATAGTGGATCATTTCCAGCTTTTCTTTCAACCCTTTTGCACAGTTTCTTGAAAAACATCTTTAAACTCCTTGATTAGTTAGTTTAGATTAATCTTGTTTAAGATGTGATTCTCTCTTTTAATCCTCTCATCCTCTCAAGTACAAAGAGAAGAACACTTTCATTACCATGAAGTCTTGGGTTCATAACATGATGAAGATCTCTCCTTCTAGATCAAGTCATTGTTTTCCTACTATGTATATGTAGAAGATCCAAGTGTTGGGTTCACTTGGATGTGCTTGTAAGGGTAGAAGATCCATGTGATGGTTATCCTTAGATTAGGTGTTAGTTGTGTAGATCCAAGTTTGTTAATACTTGGATATAGTGTTAGATTCATAGATCTAAGTGTTGTGTGCTTAGATCTATAAGGTTTATGTGTTTTGGCCATAAAACACAAGGTTTGTTATGTTGTGCCATAAAACATAACTAGTGTGAAGATTGGTGTAGATGGGTGTAGATTGGTCCTACCTAAGATTAGGAGTCGACATATAGCCTTCTATCAGAAAATGGTGAAGTAGGCGACGTTGTGTAGATTGGTCCTACCTAAGATTAGGACTCGACTTTTAGCTTAGAGTCAGAAATTTGATAAGCGACGTTGTGTATGGTTTATCCACCTTAAGGAGTTTGTTGACTAGTGAAGTAACTCTCGATTAAGGTGTACTCGATGAGTGGAGTAGGGCGAAGAGGAGCTTCGTGACCGAACAATTATAAATCATCGTGTCGGTACGTTCCTTTTCATTTATGTCATTACTCTTATTGATGCATTTATATGTTGTTGTGTGTTGTGTGCATATCATAATCTAAACATCTAAGTTGCAGAAAATCTATGGCTTAGTACGTGTGTGCTTCATGCTTCGATTAGGGTCAAGTGTACATCACTTAGTCTAAACATCCTAGTTGCGGAAAAGCTTATGCTTAGTACGTGTGTGCTTAGTGTTTAGACTATTGCTTGATGTACTCTTGATTTGATGTGCTTGTGTGTTTTCTTACTTGTAGTATTTATCTTTCAATCAAACACATCTCATATCTAGTCAAGCTTGATCGAGAATTTGTGTGACAATCCGTCAATTTATGGTTGATATTTTATTCTCAATATTTATTTGAAAATATTATTTTATGAACTCACTTAATTTTTGGAAAGAAATTTGGATTTACGTCTTGGAGTAGCATCGACTACGTCTAAACCGGAGGATTCAACGTTACGTGCTTACGTTTACATACACCGTCTTTGGTGACAGTCCGACATTTCAGAAAATAAATTTATCCGCGAATATTATTTTGGAGTTTTAAATTTGTGTTGGTTCATAAACTCACAAATTTACGAGAAGAGATTAGGACTTACGATTTTATTTTAAGGTCTTTTACGACTAAACTGGAAACCTTAGGATTACGTATTTACGTTTTCGAACTCCGTTTTTGATGAGACAATTTTTATTAGATTCGTTTTGTGCCGTTGATTCATAATTTATAAAAACGTTTTTCGTAAAACGACCCGAGGGCACGCAAATCGAGGAAACTAGAATCGAGGAGTACCCGTAAATAAATGGGGATGAGACAAGTGGGACACTTGTCCCACCCCCATCAAAACCGGCCACCTTAAGTTACTTACACCATGAGGTGTCACAACCTCATAAACAAGTAAACACTTGTTACATTAGCTTCATTTTGAAGCTTATCCACCTCAAAACAACTAGCTCTCAAACCACTCTCCCATTTTCATCCATGCAAACTACTCAAAATTCTCTCTTCCTCCTCCATTGATGCCGTCCCATATCTCAATCCAAACACCCCATTCATACAATTTTTAACCACAAACATATGTTATAATTAACACATGTTAATCTCCATTCAAAAAGATGAAGATTGGTGCAACTTATAACATCCAAGGAGGAGTATTCATGGTGTCTTGGGGCTGATTTTCCACAAGGAGTCTGAAGAATGGTGGTCTTGAAGATGGTCATGGTTATCCACAAGTTTCTCCATCAAAAACCATGTCCAAATCATAACCTACATCAACTTGGTGGTATAAAGATTGTCATCCTCATCTTCTTGTTATTTTTGATTATGTAATCTTGTATTTCTTTTACTTATTTATATGTATATGGTGATGAATGATGATTAAAAATATTGTGTGGGGATTTGGTGTTGATAAACATGCTTAAAAAGGTGAAAAACTATAAGAAACAAGGCTAAAATCTTGCTTAAAAATGATGGCTGTATAAAACAGTAAAGAAACATGTCATGAACTGATAAAATGATGAAGTAGATTGGATTTACAGTAAGCTATGAGTCTTGTACACATGTGAGAGTTGACCATGCAATGGAATCATTGTAATGAGTGAGATATGATCAAAACAAGTTTAAGATACAAATCTGAGTTCACTGTTTTGGACGATTTTTAGAAAATACTTAGAAGATGATTCAACAATATCTATAGGAGAGTTAAATGTAGAACATATCATTTAGTTTATGTGATAAAAATTTGAGCTTCTATCTCCATATAGAACTCTAGATATGGCAGTTTTGGTGAAAGTGAAGATAAAAATCAGATTTTGGAAATTAAAGAATAATACTATTATATAAGCACTCAAAATTTAATAGTATAAAATATAAATTAAAACATACTAACTTATATAATACATTTATATAAATATGAACAATGGTAAATAAGTGGACATTTTATAAAAATGATAACTTGTTAAGTTTTATAAGTTATAAAACTATAAACATGATTTTTACGACTTTTTCGGCTAATACCGTAAAATTAACGTTTTTATTAAATAAAACTTAGATGGTTGGACCCGTCTAATGTAAACTTTTATAAAACTCATATACTGATATATAAACATATATAACAAGTAAAAACCGATAAAACCCGAACTATATAACATACGGACATTAACGGACTAAATTAACGTTATTGGACTAATAAAACAACAAAATGGACTAAAACACTTATAAACTTATTTATTGGACTTAACCCTTTTAGGCCCAACTTGTAAAGTGTAGATACTGATAATATAAGTATAACAAGGATTAAAACAAGTTAAAGAATTTATAATAAGTTTATTGGACTTAAAACACGAAAATAGGTGAAACTAGTAAACTAGTATAAAAGTTATCGACATATAACACTAAAATGAGTAAACGAGAATATGTAAACCCACTTGATCATCATATGTATATAATCATCATATGTATACATAATTGTTATTTTTATAAAGTCATTGGACAAACGTCTAAGACCGAGTATTATTTGTCTAGGTTTCCGTGATTGAAGCACGTACCGTACGCCCGAATTGCCGATAACCCGCCTTCCCACATCAACGTGAGTTCATAGCCTCGCACTCTTTTAAATGTTTTTATAAATGTTTTATAAAACCGCGAGGGAGATAACATGTTAGTTTTTATTAAATAGGACACCATTTGTCCCGATTGTTTGTTTATTGGTTTTGGACCCGAATGATTGAATGACCCGATTGTATGACCCGATAAATGATTAAAGGACCCGATAGATGAAATCAAATGGATTATTAAAGTTAGGTTATGTCACTAAAAGTCCCATTAGCATGAATTGTGAACTACCGAGATTTGGTAGACGCTTATGCATTTAATAGTACTATTTGGGGACGATCACCCCTGTTCGCGCCTTGACGGTTGATCCCCGTCGTGCCACATTGATTGGTAAGCGAATTTATGTATGAGAAGGTTTCCATAGCGTGACCTTTGTGACGATACGCTACTTTAGATGGGCAAATTGAGTATCGGGTTAGCTACCCGTTGTTGGTTTAGTAAGGTAACAATGTCATGCGGCTTATAATAATACAAAACTAACGAAATACTACTAAACGCTCCGAATTACGATGTATTGCTTGACTAGCAATACAGGGTCATACTATTGATATTATGTTTGTGTTTTCGTTTTCATAACCATATTCATATAACGGTTTTTATTTTCATACAACGTCTTAAGACGTATTGTATGATGTTTTTACGACATTGGCTCGTATACTGATTTTTAAGGCAAATGCCTATATTATGATTTTGATGAAGATTTGTATAAAATGACTTTGGCTATTTTATGGCCTATTAAAATGATTTGTACAAAATGATTTTCAGTAATAATTCTATACTGATATTATATTGATGGATTATATTAAACTCTATGAATTCACTCGGCGTTATCGCTGACCTTTTCTTTTAACATGTTTTGTCTCAGGTACTTGAAGGTAATTCTCGGGAAGACGACAAGAATTCATGGCCCGCACTTAAACTATATTTTCCATTCAAATACTTTGTAAAACTTGTACGAAATAATATGACTTGGGACCTATGTAAATTTGATATTTATGAATGGAAATGCTTTATTAATAAACGACGCGATTTTTATGCGTTGTCTATGATGTGAGTAATGTGCTATCCCATAACACCAACTAGTCTTCCGCTGTATTGAGTTGTATAAATTTGGGGGTGTTACAGTTTGGCATCAGAGCTCTCGTTATAGAGAACGAAAGATTTTTAAAAACCAAGGTTTTGAATAAAACATTTCAAAATCTTTTAACTACAAACATTTTTCTAAAAATGTCTAAAAATCTTTTGACTATAACGGTGCCGAAGAATTCCCTAGTTACCGACAAGGCCAAGACTGAGAAGTGTTATTTTAATATGTATATATATCTTGGATTATATATATATATATATATATATATATATATATATATATATATATATATATATATATATATATATATATATATATATATATATATATATATATATATATATATATATATATATATATATATATATATATATATATATATATATATATATATATATATATATATATATATATATATATATATATATATATATATATATATATATATATATATATATGATGTAATTTTATTACATGATTGTTTGATAATTATTTTGATATTTATACGAGGTATTTATACGACGTAGATTGTCACAATGTACCCTAAATCCCCTAGTAAATTAACCGAAGCTATTCTCGTAGAAATTCTAGCTATCCTAGATCTAAACCAAGTTGTGGATATTTATGATCCCAACAAATGGTTGATATTCGTAGAAATGTAGATATTAGTTGATTGTGAAATTGAAAAAGAATTGGCGAGATTAAACCTGATATCGATGTCATGACGATCTTTTCTTATAGAGTGGAGTTTGACAAAACGTTACCACCTAGAAAGATGTCATTTGATTAGTTTTCATCCAATTCTTAAAGTTGAAATCGAAAGGGTGAATGTTGCACTTGAGGCTGTCATTGGAACCAATACCCAAAAGCCTCATGCCACTAGTACCTTTCCGAGAAGTCTAATTGAATGTGTGAGTCATTTCATACTAGTGACTCATTTGATCATTGTTGTTGTAAGAGCTATAGGATTGGAATTAAGTGTTGATCATATCCAGCTTTTATTGCCCTATTAAGGTGTAAGAATAAGATTGAAAGTATTGGAAAATGAGGTAAAATATCGCATTAAGTATAAGTTGGTTGAGATTTGAATAAAGTAAAATTTAACTCGTATAGAATATGAGATTGTTAAGAGGAAGTCATTAAGTTTTGTGATTGAATTATAAGATTTTAATTGATTGTAGGTTCGTGCTAAGGGTTGTTCCTAAGCCATTGTCCACTAACGAGGATGCCCAGTGTCCAAAAAATAAATTGAAGCAATCTTCTTCTGAATTGAGACCGATGGATCTTCTGGGACATGTGGAACACCTAATGATTCTTGTAGATTAGTATTCATTGTGGTATCTTTTAAAAATCGCTAACTTAACTGTGACATCAGTTGGTAGGATGAGTTTTGAGAATTGTATGACATAGTGACACGTAATGTGTTACGGTACAATTTGACTTGTTTATGATTAATGAAAAGACTAGCTTTGATTGCTAAATTCTACATGTATCGATGATATCTATCTTTTCTTGCTTCATCCTAATGTTCGCATTAGTGATGCAACCATTGAACAAATACTCATATCGAATTGAGTTACGTTGTGAATTATTCTTCATGAGTGCCATCGAGGTCATGAACCTCATGATTAATTGGCTAAACTCATTTCTTATCATATTTTAGTTAGTTCTCGGTGAACAACTCTTCATCACTCTTTTGCAGATCACACATTATTTTTATAAAGTTAAAACGGTATCCTTTGAGAAAATTTAATTTTCATCACAATAAGGATTATTCAAAGTGAGATTTATAAGTGATTGTTATCGAAATGAAGTTGTTTATAAAACACCTTGGAAAACTTAATTGTTTTCATAACAAGGAAAATCTTTGTAAATTTATTTTGATTCTTATTTAAGAATTAAGCATGAAAATGTTTTTATTATAAACATGATGATAAAATTTTGACGAACTGAGTATTGCATCGTTAATCTTGAAATTGTATATAGTTGCGCGCCTACATACAATTTGGAATGGACCATGCAAGACTGATTAGTAGTCACCATAAAACTAATGAATAAACACTACATTTTCTTTGAAGATTGTGAAAGAATAAATTTTATGAGATCTGCAAGAAGTGAAAAATAGGGACATAGTGTTAGGGACACCTACATATGTGCCTGTAGCATCTATTCTTCTGAGTTGAATTTACTCATCTGTGGAAATTGTCTTATTTGACAATTGACAATTCTTTCTTGTCCAATTCCCCTGTAGTGAGATTCTTAGGAAAAGTATTTTATTACCGAGTGTTGATACCCGACTGGATATATCGACGTTCCTATCATTTCTTTTGATTTGATTTCATTTGAATGACCTGGGTAACGATCCGAGGAGCTTTCGAATGCGTACTCAAATTATGAAAACATGGGATATATTCATATTCGTTAAATGTTTTCGTCTGTATCTGATTTGAAATTCTATCGCGTAGATTATGCGTTGACATTGCTCTTTTAATAGTAGTTGTGTCTCCATATATCCTTGAACTTGTGAAGGATTATGAGTTATTATTAGTCTTTTGAGAAGTTCACATCTTATCAACGGCAATAAAACTGAAAAGTTGATAGTGCCAGTAGAATGGATTGATTGATTATGACATGACGACATTGTCTTAATTGATGGGAACTCGAGTAGAATTCCCCTAAAAGATAAGATGTTGATTATCAAAAGTGATCTAAATAATTCTTGGTGGATGACGATATCCTGTATTTAGACTTAAAATTATACCATGAATGATTGTGAATTAGTCATAGATATTATAATCTAGAAAGAACTTAAAATAAATGTATTAACAGATGATAATGTTATCTGAAACTTTAGGAAGTATTTGTTGATGAATTTCCTAGACTTCTGCCATTAAGGCAAGATTGAATTTGGTATTGATTCTATTCCCGGTGCTGCACCTGTGGCTTGTGCACTGTATGTCAGCACCATCTGAATTAAAGGAATTACCGTACAACTGAGAGAGTTGTCGGAGAAAGATTTTACTATACCAAGCCTGTCATCATGAAGAGCTATGGTGTTATCATTCCATATATTTATAGATTACTGTGACTGAGTAAATTGACAATCGAAAACGATATCCATAACTCGAAATGGAAGATTTGTTCGATCATTTACAAGGTTCTAGCGTATGTTTTAAAGATTTGATCCACGACATGGTTATCATCAACTTCGCATCTGCGGAAAGGATTATCTATTCCAATCACTACATCCAGAACTTGTAATGAACATTATGAGTTTCACGTGATGTCGTTTGGATTGACTAATACACATGTAGTATTCATAAATTTGGTGAATCACGTGTGTAGGCTGTAATTTGATAAATTCATGCTCGTGATCATTAAGGACTATATGTTTGTTTATAAGAATAAGAATGAGTTAATAATTATTTATAGACTGCCCTGAATTGGCCGAACAGTAAAAACCTGAACCTTGAATAATTAATATGTGATTAAAGACTTAAACCCTTACATTATTTGACTATGTGATAAATAGATAATGGAATATAAATTGACTCTTCAAAATTTAGAAGTCATTTAAGACCTTGAGTTATACTAAAAATAAAGTGCAAATATATTTTGACAAATGTTTTAACAAAAGGATTTTAAGGGATTATTACCTTATACACAAACCATTTAACTAAACTTCTGTTTAGGGGTAAATGTTTGTGTATACCTCAAGATAACCTAAAAGGGATTGAGGAAACCATTGAAACCATGAATTGAAAATTGAAACGATAATTTACGCTTTTCAACTAAGAAAATTTTGGCCAAAATATAAACAAAGGTTTTTCGAACATTTACGAATCTTATTAAATATTTTCGATAAATCAACAAAAATCTTGTTATTAAATTCAAATTTATTTTTGAACATTTTATATAACTGGTCGAACTAGGAAATTTAAAAATTTTACGTTTACGTATCATAAAAATTTAAATATCTAACCTTTAATTACTTGTAATACTTATTGACGCTTAAAACGTCGGATTGAGAAAAACTGATAAAAATGATAGATGAGACGAAACTAAAACAGATAAAATGTGAAGAAATGATTTTTGAATAAATACGGACATGATAACTATTTCATCAGGAAAGTGAACGTAATTACTGACACGTTATGTATAAAAGATAAAGAACCAAATTGGACATGTTCCTTAATAATGAAGGTGCAAAATAAATTGCCGAGTAATATAAAAATAAACGATGTTTGTAAGAAGGATAATATAAATGGTGAAAGGTTTCACGGCTAGTTTGAACCATTAGAGTTGAGAAGCCGATAGCGTTAAATGTTTTAAAGACCACTTGTGATTGTCTAAATATTGAGATTGTGAGATATAGTTATGTTGGAATTTGTAAGTATAAGTATTCTATTTATGTCATTTATAACTAAAAGTATCTTTGTCTGAAGAAGTTGTACTGATGGCAATTTTGAAGGTAGACATCGCCTCATACATTAGTAAACGTCTAGCTATTGCAAAGGTCATCATCTGAATTTGATTCGATTTGGATCATCGTCGACAGACTAACCAAATCTGCTAATATCATTCCCGTTAATGATAAATGCAAAAGAGTTATGTAAACATAGTGTGCCTGTATCGAACATCTTTATCAAGACCCTCGCTTCGCATCGAATTTCTAGAGATTTGCTCAGAAATCATTGAGAACGAACCTTGATGAGAGTACTATGTACCACCCCAAATCGAAGGGACGAGGTAAAGTAACGATACCAAGTAATATAAGTGCTGTTTTATGTTTGAATGAATGACCTTTGGTAATAAACCGTATAATCGTTTTCCTTTGGAGGATTATCATTGATAATAATCGTATTAGGATTGAGATCGAATCTTGTTAGGATCTATCTTAGAGCATCTATAAGCAATATTTGAGATGGAGACATCCGACATACACCCATAGTGAGTTGGACATGTCTTTTAGGTTTAAGGTTTCCTATGATGGCGAACCTAACCTTACAAAATATCCGACCCGCGAGACCTAAAATGATTGTTGAAATTAGGATCTGATTATTGACTGCCGGTAGTGGGCAAGAGGTTATGTGAATATGAAATGTAGATCTTGAAGTACCAGATGGGTAGCGAAGTTATGCCACAATTTTTAACCTTGGAAAAATGAATTCATGATCTGACAAATCATGGGATATAAGTCCCCGTTGTATGGGACCATTGAGATGATGTAAAAGATTGGTTTGAAAGGCATATAAGCTGGATCTACCCTAGGACTTCAAGAACTGCGTGAATTATGTTTCGTAAATCAACCTTGATGGAATATCTATCAAGTGAAAATCTGATTGTTCTTAGTAAAGCTTAGATCGGCGAAAAGTTGCATTCATCAGAAACTCGTGAACATCATGGATAGAGAAAGTAAGTCAACATTTAGCCCGATATTCCCGTAGTTATACTAGCGTATTGAAATGAATTACACTTATGAGAAAAGACCGAATGTGGAGGGAATACCCACATGGCTTTAACTCTTTAAGAAGCGAGTAGTAAGGTAAGATGATCTTTGAGGACAAAGATCCTGTTTAGGGGTAAATGCTGTGACAATCTGTCAATTTATGGTTTATATTTTATTCTCAATATTTATTTGAAAATATTATTTTATGAACTCACTTAATTTTTGGGAATAAATTTGGATTTACGTCTTGGAGTAGCATCGACTACGTCTAAACCGGAGGATTCAACGTTACGTGCTTACGTTTACATACACCGTCTTTGGTGACAATCCGACATTTCAGAAAATAAATTTATCCGCGAATATTATTTTGGAGTTTAAATTTGTGTTGGTTCATAAACTCACAAATTTACGAGAAGAGATTAGGACTTACGATTTTATTTTAACGTCCTTTACGACTAAACCGGAAACCTTAGGATTACGTATTTACGTTTTTGAACTCCGTTTTTGATGAGACAATTTTTATTAGATTCGTTTTGTGCCGTTGATTCATAATTTATAAAAACGTTTTTCGTAAAACGACCCGAGGGCACGTAAATCGAGGAAACTAGAATCGAGGAGTACCCGTAAATAAATGGGGATGAGACAAGTGGGACACTTGTCCCACCCCCATCAAAACCGGCCACCTTAAGTTACTTACACCATGAGGTGTCACAACCTCATAAACAAGTAAACACTTGTTACATTAGCTTCATTTTGAAGCTTATCCACCTCAAAACAACTAGCTCTCAAACCACTCTCCCATTTTCATCCATGCAAACTACTCAAAATTCTCTCTTCCTCCTCCATTGATGTCGTCCCATATCTCAATCCAAACACCCCATTCATACAATTTTTAACCACAAACATATGTTATAATTAACATATGTTAATCTCCATTCAAAAAGATGAAGATTGGTGCAACTTATAACATCCAAGGAGGAGTATTCATGGTGTCTTGGGGCTGATTTTCCACAAGGAGTCTATGAAGAATGGTGGTCTTGAAGATGGTCATGGTTATCCACAAGTTTCTCCATCAAAAACCATGTCCAAATCGTAACCTACATCAACTTGGTGGTATAAAGATTGTCATCCTAATCTTCTTGTTATTTTTGATTATGTAATCTTGTATTTCTTTTACTTATTTATATGTATATGGTGATGAATGATGATTAAAAATATTGTGTGGGGATTTGGTGTTGATAAACATGCTTAAAAAGGTGAAAAACTATAAGAAACAAGGCTAAAATCTTGCTTAAAAATGATGGCTGTATAAAACAGTAAAGAAACATGTCATGAACTGATAAAATGATGAAGTAGAATGGATTAACAGTAAGCTATGAGTCTTGTACACATGTGAGAGTTGGCCATACAATGGAATCATTGTTATGAGTGAGATATGATCAAAACAAGTTTAAGATACAAATCTGAGTTCACTGTTTTGGACGATTTTTAGAAAATACTTAGAAGATGATTCAACAGTAGCTATAGAAGAGTTAAATGTAGCACATATCATGTAGTTTATGTGATAAAAATTTGAGCTTCTATCTCCATATAGAACTTTAGATATTGCAGTTTTGGTGAAAGTGAAGATAAAAATCAGATTTTGGAAATTATAGAATAATACTATTATATAAGCACTCAAAATTTAATAGTATAAAATATAAATTAAAACCCACTAACTTATATAATACATTTATATAAATATATACAATGGTAAATAAGTGGACATTTTATAAAAATGATAACTTGTTAAGTTTTATAAGTTATAAAACTATAAACATGATTTTTACGACTTTTTCGGCTAATATCGTAAAATTAACGTTTTTATTAAATAAAACTTAGATGGTTGGACCCGTCTAATGTAAACTTTTATAAAACTCATATACTGATATATAAACATATATAACAATTAAAAACCGATAAAACCCGAACTATATAACATACGGACATTAACGGACTAAATTAACGTTATTGGACTAATAAAACAACAAAATGGACTAAAACACTTATAAACTTATTTATTGGACTTAACCCTTTTAGGCCCAACTTGTAAAGTGTAGATACTGATAATATAAGTATAACAAGGATTAAAACAAGTTAAAGAACTTATAATAAGTTTATTGGACTTAAAACACGAAAATAGGTGAAACTAGTAAACTAGTATAAAAGTTATCGACATATAACACTAAAATGAGTAAACGAGAATATGTAAACCCACTTGATCATCATATGTATATAAGAATCATATGTATACATAATTGTTATTTTTATAAAGTCATTGGACAAACGTCTAAGACCGAGTATTATTTGTCTAGGTTTCCGTGATTGAAGCACGTACCGTACGCCCGAATTGCCAATAACCCGCCTTCCACATCAACGTGAGTTCATAGCCTCGCACTCTTTTAAATGTTTTTATAAATGTTTTATAAACCCGCGAGGGAGATAACATGTTAGTTTTTATTAAATAGGACACCATTTGTCCCGATTGTTTGTTTATTGATTTTGGACCCGAATGATTGAATGACCCGATTGTATGACCCGATAAATGATTAAAGGACCCGATAGATGAAATCAAATGGATTATTAAAGTTAGGTTATGTCACTAAAAGTCCCATTAGCATGAATTGTGAACTACCGGGATTTGGTAGACGCTTATGCATTTAATAGTACTATTTGGGGACGATCACCCCAGTTCGCGCCTTGACGGTTGATCCCCGTCGTGCCACATTGATTGGTAAGCGAATTTATGTATGAGAAGGTTTCCATAGCGTGACCTTTGTGACGACACGCTACTTTAGATGGGCAAATTGAGTATCGGGTTAGCTACCCGTTGTTGGTTTAGTAAGGTAACAATGTCATGCGGCTTATAATAATCCAAAACTAACGAAATACTACTAGACGCTCCGAATTACGATGTATTGCCTGACTAGCAATACAGGGTCATACTATTGATATTATGTTTGTGTTTTAGTTTTCATAACCATATTCATATAACGGTTTTTATTTTCATACAACATCTTAAGACGTATTGTATGATGTTTTTACGACATTGGCTCGTATACTGATTTTTAAGGCAAATGCCTATATTATGATTTTGATGAAGATTTGTATAAAATGACTTTGGCTATTTTATGGCCTATTAAAATGATTTGTACAAAATGATTTTCAGTAATAATTCTATACTGATATTATATTGATGGATTATATTAAACTCTATGAATTCACTCGGCGTTATCGCTGACCTTTTCTTTTAACATGTTTTGTCTCAGGTACTTGAAGGTAATTCTCGGGAAGACGACAAGAATTCATGGCCCCCACTTAAACTATATTTTCCATTCAAATACTTTGTAAAACTTGTACGAAATAATATGACTTGGGACCTATGTAAATTTGATATTTATGAATGGAAATGCTTTATTAATAAACGACGCGATTTTTATGCGTTGTCTATGATGTGAGTAATGTGATATCCCGTAACAACAACCAGTCTTCCTCTGTATTGAGTTGTATAAATTTGGGGGTGTTACAATTTGATACAATGATTGTTTAAGATCAACATGTAATAAATAGCCTAGTTCACTATCGGCGGTTCTTTAAAGGGACACGCGATTCTTTAGTGATAACAAAACGCGGACATGTTTAAAGAACCGCGCACAGTGGGTTATGCGAAATGTTTTGAAAAAGTAACTAGAAACTATTCAACCCCCCCTTCTAGTTTCTACAAAACAGTTAACAACAAAACCAATCTATATTGGCATCATGATTTTTAGCAAATCATCAGCTATCAACGGATTTGATTTATTCTTTTCCAGTTAGCCGTACACTCTGTAATAGCTAATACTTTATTCACAAAGAATAATATTTACTGATAGCCCTACAATTTTTGGTAAAATGTCTACCATCAACGGATTTGATAATGTCTTTACCTAGTACAGTTTGCCCTTGGACTAGCCAACTCTTTGTATCGTAACATGGTGAGTTAGAACCATATAGTTTTTATCAAACTACCAGCTTTCAACGGATTTGAGAAGTCTTTACCACAAACTGTTTTCTTATGGACTAGCCAGTTCTTATGTGTGTTAGACATGGTGAACTGAGAACCATTTATGAAGTGTGACTGAAATTCAAACACTTAAGGCTCTTTCTCAGCTTCTTCTTCTTGTTCCAAATCCTTGATTTGTTGTTTAACCATTCTGATCAACTCCAAAGCACCATTAGATTCTTCTAAAATCTCCAGTTGTTGTTCTAACATCCTTTCCAACAATCTTCTTCCAAAAGGGTATCTTTTCTCTTGAAGCATGTAATAGGTTATATCATCTACATCCAAAGTGTGTATGCCACATGATCTATAATATCTCCAGTAAGTAGGAACCTGATTCTCTAAGTCCTTCAACATTTGTTTATCATTGCTATATGGCACATACATGAACTTCAATTCATTTCTTAATAGTGATGTTTCTTCTTGACCTTCACTTCCTCCTTGAACAAATCTATTAAGGTCTTGAATATCTTGTTTGTCAAGGATATGTAAAATATCTTCTAGTAATGTGAACATTCTAAGTGTTCCATCTGATCTAGTTATTCCATGAACTTCTAATCCTTATTTCATAGCACATGTCCACCTTATGATTGATGAATTCTTTCCAAAGATTTCTGTGTCAATGCATTGATCTTCAAATTTGACTATCTTCAAGTGCTTTCTACAACTTTCATCATCATCATTATCTTGATCTATAGACTTTACCTTTTTTTTCTTCTTGCTTTTTCTTGGTTGATCTTTTCCTTTTATTACCTTTGGAGGTTCCTTCAAACTCAATTGATCCCTCCTCCAAATCAGTATGTACCCTTCCTTCAAAAACTGTTGACTGTGTATGTACCGCTTGTACATTTTCAGTCTCTTTTTCAACACTATGAGTTGCATTTCCCTCATCCATCCCTTGATTAGTCTTTGCTTCTTTTGAAACTTCTGTCACCCTTTTCTTATGGAAAAACCGCATATAAATACCATGAACAGTACACTACGTAAACATATGAACCAATTAAAACTTCCCAAATTATTACGTACGTGTTAATACACGATAATTATTAATTATAATAATTATAATCACGAACATTAAATCACGAACATGTGAACTACGTTATATATTAATATACGATAAACAATGATTACGTATAATATATATATCATGAATATTAAAACACGAACCAATATGAACATTTAATCATACAAACGAGCACGTAAAATATTTAAACACGAACAAAGCCCGGGAAACCCTTGTGGGCCCTTGGTAGCCGCGGGCAAGAAGGAGAAAAGGGGCCAAGCCTACTTTAATTTTACTAAGGAAAAACTAAAAGCACAGGGAATCACATAACACATTTTTTTAGAAAAACAAGAAAACCATAGCCTCCTTTTTCTCTCCCTTGCCGCCGGCTTCAAGAACACCAAGGAGGTGTTTGATTAAAGTGACAACCTGATCTTCTCTATGTCTACGATAAAAGAAATTTCACCCTGAAATTTTTTAGTACAAATTCTGGTTAATTACAGTGACAAGCTTAATCACATTGATTCTCACGTTTAATCTTACCATGACTCAGCTTACACGTAAAGGAGAGAATCTCACACTATATCAGGTGTTCCAAAGAATCCTACGCCAAGAAAAGTCTAATTTTAGAGACACATAGTTTTCCAAACTTCTATGTACCCAATTTCTAAGAAACCAGATATAGTTACATTCATATCTAATTAACCTGACATAACTGCAGGCTAAGATAGAACACTAATAGGCTAGGAGTTATTTCCACTATTAGTAGTGTGAACGGAGAAGGGACAAGATCTCCATGGATTTTGTTACCGGACTACCGCAGGCTTAGAAGAAGCATTATGCTATATGGGTGTTATCAATAGTTTAACCAAGCATGCAAAATCCTTTCATCCGCAAGGATTTCCCAGTAGCAAACTTTCGGACATCTTCACCTAGAGATTGCACGATCACTTGACACTCCTTCAGCTATCAGACCAGTTAAAGCTTCCGTTCGTGGTCATTACTACGTTCACGTCTTTATTTTCATTTGATGAATTACTTTCAACTTCCACGTTCATGACATCGTTCACGTTCATGACCGTATTCTGGCTTACGATTTACGTTTCATAATTCGTTCTAGAAAGTTTTGCAAAAGCTTGAGAGACCAGACTCAAGTTTAGTATAACTTTCTATCCTTAGACAGACGCTTCACGTCACATTCCACGTCTCACCTTATATCGTTTGGCATTACCTCCTCAGTTATCTCACGTTCACGATATGTTTCACATGTCATGTTCATTCCATTTTTCTCATATCACATTCACGATATGTTGCACGCATCATTATCCACCATATGTTTCTTATATTACACTCACCATATCTCCACATATCACGTTCACTATTGTTCACGTATCACGTTCAAAATTGTTCACGTACTACGTTTCAGTATGTCTCGAACATCACTGCTTAGACGTACTTATGTCATTTTCTTCAGATTATTTTGCATCATAATGTTTCAATTACCCTTGCACGTTAATTCTCATCCACTCGATCAGATTCATGCAAATCTGTCTTATGTTGATGAACCAAAAACTTTCTGTATCGTCAAGACAAAGTCATGAAGACTAATATTGTTATTTCCGGCAAGACCTATTAGAGGACCGTTCCGGGCGGGAAGCCACTTGGAGCGGAGGAGTCCATCTGGACTTCTTATCTATTTTCTCTCATCGATCAGATAAGTTCTTTTAGTCAAGTCACATTCCATGTCCTCTTTAGCCATGTCACGTTCCACGTTCCTTTCTAGCATGTCACCTTCATGTCCTTTTTATCTTGCATGTCTTTCCAGTTTTGATTCGGGTATTGTTGGGTCAAAAAGTTGATGTGGCAGAAACTCATAAATGAAGAAAAGATGAAGGCATTTGTTCAACGTTGACACATTGTGTCTTAAGCGTTGACAAGTGTAAATTAGGCGTTGTCAAGAGCAAATTAGGCGTTGACAGAATTCAACAGAAGTCAAACGCTGATGGACGTCTACAGGGCTGATAGAATCTTCTATTTAGAGGATATATTGAATATATTAAGATTGATATATTTAGTATATAGTTATTTAAATAGAAGATATACATTTTATTCATAGTTATCTCTTGTAAAAGCCTAATCCTTACACTATAAAAGGAACCAAGGGTTATTAGGTTTTTCATATAATTCATATACAATGTAACCTAAAGCGTGTGTCGACTAGGTGTGGGATTCAATGTATACACACCTAGTCGTTGTTGATTATTAATATAATGAGCAACCCAATTGAGTAATTCATGTGTTATTGTTTCCAAACTCCTTGTTAATGGTTATTGTTCTAATTCCGCTTTGATTCTGTTAATCATATGAACAATGATCATTCCAAGTAGCTAAAAGATCGAGGAAACCAAGGTTTCCACAGTTGGTATCAGAGCCTCGTGGCTCGTGATGTGATATCGTGTTTTTACTACTCTTTAGGAAAAGAGCAATAAATAGGGTAAGCGTGCACGACGATTTAGGAAAACAGTGTGTGAATGACCCTAAAAGTGAGTTCGTTCTCGAGGAGGCTAGTGTGTTGTGTAATGAATGATTGATTAATGTTTTTGATTATTAACAAGAAAAGAGAAGAGAAAATGACGAAGACAAAAAAAATAGAAAAATAGACAAAAACACTACTAGAAAGTTAAGACGTAGAAACGTAAAAACGACAAAAATTAAAATTTTAACCTAAAAATTCCTAAAAATTACTAAAAATCCACAATAAAATTCTAAGAGTTTACAAAAAATCCAAACTTGCTAAAACCTTTTAATTCATTTAATAATGACTTTTTAATGCTAATTAAAGCCCTAAAAATCACTTTTAAATATTAAAAAGCCCCAAACAAGGTTTTCAAGTTTGTAAACCTCAAAAATGACCTAATTAAACTAAAAACTATTTTTAAAAATTTTAAAACCAAATTAAACTATTTTTAAACTCCTAAAAACTATTAAAATCTATTAAATCTTAAATTAATTCTAAAAAATAAATGAAAAGCCTAAAAATTAATTGGAAAGTGAACAAGTTCCTATTTTAATGTCTAGAATCTAGGAAAAATGAAAAAAAAGTTAAAAATAAAACTTTGAATTTTTCTTAATAAAATAATATTAAAATATTCCAAAAAATAAAAAGTTCCTAAATAAATTCTAAAAAATTCTCAAAAATCCTAAATATTCTAACTAAGAAGTAAATGCAAATTAAAGTTCATAAAACCTTTTTTTATAATTTTATATTAATTATTAAAGTTTATAAAAAACCTTAAAATAAAATAAAATTAAAATTTAAAGTTTTTGAAAAGTTAACCTAATGTAAACCTCAAAATATTAAAATAAAACTTAAAAATTATTTTTCCTAAAAATAAAAACTCTTTTTACTATTTTTTAATTAATTAACAAAAACCGGAAAAATAAAAAATAATAAAAAATAAATAAAGAAAAGTTAAAATAAACTTTTAAGCTAGAAAAATCCTAATACCTATATAAACCCTAGGAAAAATAAAAAGACGCCAAAAAGCTTATAGGATAAGCTGGAATTAAGGAAATAAGCTACGGTTTGTATTTAATAAGCCAAGACAAAAACGGGTTAAGTACCCTTTGAAACCACACCCTAGCAGTCAAAGACCCTAGGGCACGGCGGTAAAGAGTATGTGTTGTGAGTGTGGTGATGGGGGTTCGAGGTTGTGCAACCCCCCTTTTGCCGAATTTATTTTTTTTCTTTTTAATACTTTTCACCCAAACCTGTTAACCTTTCTTGCTTACAAACACAAACCAAATTCACCCTTTTTACAAGATTTGGCTAGATTAATATCAAAACGTGCCCAGATCAATTTTTTAAATCACAAGCAGGTTTGCTTGTTTTCACTTGTGCAAAGAGTCCAAGAGGAGCTTGGACTTGGGATTTTTGGTGGTGTTTTTGGAACAATCAGGGCACCCCTACACTCTTTGGAGTGTAGGGAGTCAAAGATAAGCAGAAAACAAGCACCTTGCAAGCAAAAATTCACAAAAGATTGCAATCCAAAGCAAACCTAAGTTGCTGATATCTTTTTTAAGGTCTGGTGGTGTTTTTTTTTCTTGATTACTTGCTCAAAAACGACTTTCAAATCCACAATCTTGCACACACTCACATAAACTAGCATACAAACAAATCATAACCCTTAAACTGCATAAGATCTAACTGATTACAAGGTTTGATGCTCAAAATTCACCAAAAATAGTCACTAAAGCAGATTACTGAATATTAAGCTATGTTTTTTCCTTTTTACTCAACAACCTGCTTCAAAACTTGTTCCCAAATGCAATCTAACCTAACAACATCCTATTACTTCCCTATTAAGTGTTTCTAACACGTTTTATACTACAAAATCTAACAAATTCTCTCTATAAAACTTAAATCCAAACACCCCTTTTTAAAATTTGTTTTTGAAATTTTCAAACCAAAAGCTTTAAGATCACACTCAAATTGATTCTATTAGCATCTAACATGCATACAATCACTACTTGAGCAATTTCAAACAATCTAAACAACACTTAACAACTTTTTCAAACAAAAACACATAAACATCATATTTTTCTGAAAATAGAAAAGATGCAACAAGGAATACCTTGTTGAGCCCACATCCAGGCTCAACCAAGGCTGCAATGCCTTTTCCAATAGGCTCGGGCCTAAGCTGAACTTATGATCAACAAGCAATCTTCAACCTGCTAAGAAAAGAAAAGAAAACAGGCACAAATACTATACCAACTGTTTTTCTTTTTACTTTCTTAAAATCCTTTTTCCACAAACTTTGAAAACTTTTAACACACGTTTTTAAAACACTTCAATTCCACAAAATCAAGACCAAAGTCCACTTTCACTTTCCTTGATCCCACTTTTCTGAAATTAAATACTTGTTTAAAAACCTTTTTTGAAAATGAAAATAAACACCAAGTGTTTATTAAAGATTAAATTTGGAACTCAGAATTAGCTATCAATCACAACACCAACTTTTTAAAATAAGTAAAAGGAATTACACTTGCATTTTCAACAAATACCAACTTTAATTAGATAAAAAAGGAATTACAAGTTTTGATGCTAAAACTGGAACAAGGGATATGAACAAGCTTCATTCTCCTTTTATAGACTAAAGAGATGATTCTAGAAACTAAATAAAAAATTACAAGCTTGAAAACCCTAATTGCTAATTTCTCTAAAATGCCCTTTGACGAATTTGTGATTCTTGGTCAAAAACTGTACCCATGTGAATGCCAGGCTGTAGAATTGATCTTGGACGTCTAAATAAACATGGGGACCAAGTAGAGTCATCTCCCACGTTAAACTGGTCGGTTTTGGGAATTGGGGGAAAATGATGTTGCAGGGGAGGGTCATGGTAGGTCCCTCAGGCCATGTGGGTATGTCTAGTGAGGTGGGAAAGGGTGAGGTGGAGCTTAATTAACATTCTGGAGGTAATTGGGATTTAACCCTTTGTTTTGGGTGAGATTGGATCTGGGGTGGGTTAGGGTTTAAGGAGATTAAGAGGGGGTGTTTAATCTTTTTTGGGTAAACACGAATTTAAAAATCGTGTTATTGTGGGAAAAGATGGGGTTAAGTGGGTGTTGACCATTGACCACGTATTTAAATTAAAACCGGGTATTAAGGGATTTGGGCTTGGGGGTTTTTTGTGGGCTAACATGGGTAATTTTCATTACCAGTCCCAAAATCTTAACCAGCTGTTAAGTAAATTTCACCATCAGTCCAATTGTTAAGTTCTTCTCATGGGCAGTCCAAAACTTATTGCAAAACAAGTCCTTTTGACAACTTTGACTATCTTTTGCAAATTTGATCAATTTCCAAGGGTCTCTTTTGGCATATCTTCAAACTTGGAGGACCATACTTGTACAATTAACATTTGGAGGGTCAATTATGACAAGTTCTTCAAAGATGAGGGGCCATTCTTGACAATTCTTCAAACTTGAGGGGTCTTTTTGCAAAATTCCATAAATGAGTTTGGTTCATTGTGCGTCTTCGTTTCCCGTGTTCGTTTTTGATTGATTCTTGTGATCTTTTGCCAATTCCTCAATATCCGTACCTAAAAATACACAAGTAACAAACACGAGCATATATTTGGCATATTTTATGATATTTAATGCATTTAAAGCCCGATTTGAACGATGAGACCATGTATAAAATCCGTCTCATCACTCCCCCATACTAAACCATTGTCGTGTCCTCACGCAATGCTAGAATAAAGTATCGTAACAACTCCAAAATTTTATTTTATTCACTTTATTGAAATGATAAACTAGCTACACTACTATTGCTACTACTTGCGTTTTAGACATAATGTATGATTTTCATCGCAAAATAGGACGTTTAGGTTCATAGAACAAGAACACGTGAATGCTTCGTTAGAAATAATTTCATCGTCCTCGATTTTCACCTTAATTCCATGCTAAGCGTGCAACGAGATCATTGTCATTATAAGTTAGTAATGCTTACACTACTCATATGCCCTAATCACGTACTTATTCTCCCATTATTCCTAAGTTGTATCTCTTATATTTTATTATGTCTTAATGATCACGAGGATACATCATTGACTTATGCGATAATAGAGATTTAGGTCTAAAAATAGAGTCCTAACGGTGTAACTAAGACCATCAAATCAATAACCCCTCCTAATAGACAACGATGTCAAAAAATTAAGTTGACAAGAAGAATCGATAAACACGGTTTTATAACGGTTTTGAACATGAGACTTATTACCAAGACTTTTATACGCCCCCTAACGGAAGGGCCTTATTATCTTTGGTTTACCTCCATCTTTTATTCAACTTCGCCATGAAGCTTTTATTATGACTTCGGTCTTGCCTTGCCTTTTATTATCCGCCTCATCGGTGGTTTTATTAGCCAAAGACGTATATCCTCACGCTAAAGCGAATTTTGGATCTTTAAAGCTTCGAAGATTAAGGCTTGATTCACTTTCAATTTTGCATAGATTTTAGGCCTTGTGGGGCTTCAAATTGTTTGCTAGATTTAGGTGAGCACTTGAAATCTTATTATTGGGTGAAGCTTTCGATTATTAGGGTGCCAATACTTCAAAACCGTGACGCTGGCGATACCTTAATGTCTTCCCAATTTAATTACACGGAAGCTACTAGAAAAGACTAGAAACCCAACAATCAAAACTAAACCGCTAAGTCAATATTTATTAAGCAAAAATATTTACATGCGAAGGGAGAATAAGCAAACAACGAGAACACATGAGTTTTTGAAAGAATACGAGTACTCTACGTTTAGCATAGTAACTTATAATTAACTCTATCATTTCTCGTCCTCATTAAAGAGACTTAGCCTAATGTGTAGTTAAGGAATCAAAGCTAAGTGCTCAACACGAACGGTCGAGTCAAAAATTACTCTTATTCTCGCCATCGTAAAATCTACATTCGTGTCTTCAAACACTTATAAAATATGAGAAAAAATTTAAAATTTGGCCATTTTTAGCCTTATTTTGCAACAAAAACGATAAACAAAACGATAAACTTTGGAAAGCGTGAAGGTTTGGCAAGGCAAGTATCTATTCACCCCCCATACTAAAGTTAAACATTGTCCTCAATGTTTCGAGTCTAGGGGTGCAAACACCCCCATACTAGAGACGTAGTCGAATGCCTAATCTAGCATGGAAAGGGTGTAACCAATAAATTAATAGCCGTTTATGAAGTGTGCTAAAAACCTAAGGTTAGAACATAAAAGGATATATCATATGGATATTGGGAAAGGCCTCCAAAGCAAATGATCAAGTGCTCCCATAAACGAAACACGAGAGGCTCCAATCGTGAAGATGATAATCTAAAAACCACAATTCACAAACAACCACGGAACGAAGGTTGGAAGGGCACAAATCCCCTCACATTAAACTAATTAGAAAGTAATAATATGTACATGGATAAGCATGGGTCTCCCCCACGAGGCACCTTGTTTTTGATAACCGAGTCAAAAGCTCGACTCGAATCCCCATAAATGTGATCATTTAGGGATAATCATGGTGTGGTCAATTTTTAGTGGGGCTTACATGATAAACAAGGCCCAAAAGCACGTGGAGTACTTTAAAAACCCGATAAACGTATACCGGGGTCAAAGATAGCGTCCTCATTTTCGGATGAAAGACGAAACAATGCTTCTTCAACACAAACCCCAATGGGGTAGAAGAAAATAGGAGAGAAGAAATAGAAGGGTGGGACAATGGGTAAGTCATAACATTGAGCTACTCGAGGTAGACTCGCACCAATCAAATGAAAAGATTTTCCATTTATTGCATCGGTGGAAGACCGAGATTTCCCTATATAAGCAATTCCAGGATCAAATATCTCGTCCTCGGTGGAGAAAGGGGAGGGAACATAAGGGGCTTCCCCCACACTAAGTCCACACAAAGCCTCGTCAAAAGGAGAAGACGATCTTGTAGTACTCAATACTCGCGGTGATGACGGAGTTAGAATTGTAGAAAAATCTTTTAAATTCAATTCAAAATCTTTTCCTTTTTCATCTTTTAAACTCTCCTTGTGAAAACCCGATTTAATTATGTCAAAAATATTTGGTGTATCTAAAACAATGTTAGTCACACTAAAAATTCTCACATTTTGAAATCTTTTTGGTTTAGGTGGTGGCAAATTTTCAAATCTTTTGTCAACAAAGAAAACCTCCCCATCGGGATCAACGTATTCATCATCCGAAGAATCACTCGAGATTGGAATCATAGGCTTAACACTCTTAACCTCCACCGGCGGAGGGGACGGAACTTCATTTTTCTCAACAACTCCTAAAACTCTATTGGAAATCCTTTTGCAAATGTTTTTGATGGGATTGACATTGTACAAAGATGTGATAGAATACACATGAGAAAGAGTGGAGTTTTGGGTTGCATTAATGACGAGTTCTTCCTCATTGAAACGAAGAGTGATTTTTCTAGCATGCACATCGATAAGTGCTCTCGAGGTATCCAAAAAAGATCGACCTAAAATTAACGGAACTTTAGGATCGATGGGAATATCAACAACAATAAAGTCTACAGGATAGTAGAACTTTCCAACTTTCACAAAGACGTCCTAGGCAACTCCACAAGCTAGAATCGTAGAATGATCGGCCATTTCGATTGACATTCTTGAAGGAGTGAGATTTGGAAGATTGAGCGATTTAAAAATCTCAAGAGGCATCAAATTAATACTAGCACCAAGATCGGCCAAGGCGTAGCATTCTTCCATGTCTTGGATAGCACATGGGATTAAAAACTTTCCAGGATCACCGACCTTTTGAGGTATGCGGCTTAGAAAAACCGAAGAACAACTAGACGATTTTTGCAATTTCTCTTTGTTATTCAACATACTTTTGAAGTTCGCGGCAAATCGAGGCATCATGACTAAGGCGTCGGCAAAACTTATATTAAAATGCAAGTCACGAAACATTTTCATAAAAAGTTCAAATTGATAATTATTTCGTTCTTGTGCCTTTTCATTGTCTCGTCTTGAAGGGTAGGGTAAAGGTGGTGTGGGTTGGGGCAAATTAGGCATAGGCAACGGCCTTGGAATCTCGGGTTCCATGATAGGTGAAGGTTCAACCGTAGGTGTGGTTTGAGCGGTACTTCGTGGGCTTGGAATTTGCTCCTTTTCAACCACAACCTCGGGTTCTTTCTCTTTTTCCTTCTCCATAGAAGTACTTGGACGAGAAATGGGTTCTTTGAAAGTTTTACCACTACGAGTAGTAATAACCTTCAATTCTCCTTTCGGGTTTACGATGGTATCACTAGGAAGACCACCCGAAGAAGAGGGCTTACACATGATAGCTTCAAACATTTTAGCCATACGGTCTTCAAACTTAGATTGCCTAGCATCCGCTTTTAACAACTCTTGCTTAATCTCATGTTGTCCTTGCTCCATTTTTTGTTGATTTTGTTGGAGTCGTGTGACATTTCCTTCCATTTTATTAGCATGAGTTTTAAGTTCATTAGCAAGTTCGTTTTAAGCTCGTTTTTCAACTCGGATCTTAAGCTAACCATCTCACGTTGCATGTTGTCAAACTTAGCATCATTAGCCTTAGCATAATTCAAAAATTCTCCTTGAAGATTTTTGGTGTGATCGTTTTGAAAACCTTGGGCATTGTTTTGAAAATCACGGTTTTGGTTTTGATTAGAAACTTGCCCATTTCCACTTTGATAATTACCCTTGTTATAGTTACGTTGATTTCCTTGGTAACCACCACTTTGATTGTTTCGATAGTTATTAGCATTTTGATTTTGTGGAGCTTGATTTTGGCGGGAACCTCGACCGATTTGGTTATAAGTTCCCGTGGCTACATAAGCATTCGAAGTGTTACCATCCGCGGTAATGCACTCGGAAAAATCATGAGCTCCACCACACGAAACACAACTCTTAGCAACCGCTTTAACCGAAGCGGAATTTGAAGCTTCTTGAGCTTTCCAATGAGACATAAGAGTCGAAAACCTATCGAAAAACCGATTCTCCTCATTTGCTTCATCTTTCAAGGCATTAATGGAACGAGATGATGACGAGCCCAAATTGGCAACACTCGGTGTGTTACGAGGGCTATAGACCTTAGACCTATTTTCTATGATTTTTAAAGCCTCATTGGTCGTTTTGCACAAAAAATTACCACCCGCGGCGGCATTTAAGTAATCTCGTTCATGATCATTAAGCCCATTATAAAACGTGTCAATTTGATGCAATTCGGAAAAATCATGGTGTGGACATTCATGTAACATTTCTTTAAACCTTTCCCAAGCCATTGAAAAACTTTCATTAGGTCTTTGTGTAAAACGTGAAATCTCGTTTTTCAAATGTGTTGTCTTAGATGGTGGAAAAAATTGATTCACAAATTTAGACACGAGATCGGCCCATGTCAAAATCGAATTCGGCGGTTCTTTCTCAAGCCATATCTTGGCGGGTCCATCTAACGAGTAAGGAAACAACATCATCTTAATTGCATCGTGTGGTACATCCTTAAACTTGCTTGTCGCGGTGAGACGATTAAATTGCCTAATGTGATAATGTGGGTTGTCTTTTTCGTGTCCGCGAAACTTGTTTGCTTGAAGCATAGACATTAAACCCGTCCTGATCTCAAAGTTCTCCGCAAGGATGGCGGGAATCACGATGGCCTCTCCAAAACCCTCGGTGGGTGCTTGAAGCAACTCCATCATAGTACGATTAGCCATGATAGCTTCTTGTTCTACAATAGGTTCCTCACTTGGAGACTCCTCACTAGAATGAGTTTTAGTAGGAGTTTTGTTCTTTCGTCTACGTGCACGTTTTGCTTGATTACGAGTGAGCATAAACGTCACGTACAACGTGGAGACGAGCAAAGAAGATTCTTTTTGGTATTTTGTGTTTTTTCAATTTTTTGTGGTTTTTGATTGTATTAACCTTTTTGGAAATTGGTGAATATATTAAGTAGACAATGAGTCCACAAATCTCCTCCTCAATCAAATCTCTTGATAAAAAAGGCCTCAAGGAATGAAAACGATCACGTGGAGTGAACGCCTTTGATGACTTTAGAACGATGGTGGAACACCAAATCGTTCAAGAGGGTTTAATCAAATAGAAACCAAGAAAATATATATGATATGTAATAATACTTTGGGTGGCAAAACCCTCGATTCACTCTCAAAATCAAATACGCACAAGCAAGCGGAGGAAACGAGGCGGCGCGAAGCACTTAAGAGCCTTTTTCCTTTAGGTTGTGAGATACAACCGCCTTATACCCACCTTATAGTTTGTATTATCAAGATTAAGCTTCACGAAAGTATTTATCTATTTTTTCCTTTTTTCTTTGGTTTGAGATTCGAATACAATGATCGAGTGATGAAATCCCGAATCAAGGTTGTGATTGCTCACGTATTTGGAGTACTTGTGTATTTATTGTTCTACGTATACAATATATTAATAATATTCACACAAAAATTGAAAAACGATAATACGTATTAGTAGAGTGCTACTAATACAATTACTATTATGGCTAATATAGAAAACAACAATGTTCAATCAAAACACAACACGCCTCCCCGGCAGCGGCGCCAAAATGATATCGTGTTTTTACTACTCTTTAGGAAAAGAGCAATAAATAGGGTAAGCGTGCACGACGATTTAGGAAAACCGTGTGTGAATGACCCTAAAAGTGAGTTCGTTCTCGAGGAGGCTAGTGTGTTGTGTAATGAATGATTGATTAATGTTTTTGATTATTAACAAGAAAAGAGAAGAGAAAATGACGAAGACGAAAAAAAATAGAAAAATAGACAAAAACACTACTAGAAAGTTAAGACGTAGAAACGTAAAAACGACAAAAATTAAAATTTTAGCCTAAAAATTCCTAAAAATTACTAAAAATCCACAATAAAATTCTAAGAGTTTACAAAAAATCCAAACTTGCTAAAACCTTTTAATTCATTTAATAATGAATTTTTAATGCTAATAAAAGCCCTAAAAATCACTTTTAAATATTAAAAAGCCCCAAACAAGGTTTTCAAGTTTGTAAACCTCAAAAATGACCTAATTTAACTAAAAACTATTTTTAAAAATTTTAAAACCAAATTAAACTATTTTTAAACTCCTAAAAACTATTAAAATCTATTAAATCTTAAATTAATTCTAAAAAATAAATGAAAAGCCTAAAAATTAATTGGAACGTGAACAAGTTCCTATTTTATAGTCTAGAATCTAGGAAAAATGAAAAAAAGTTAAAAATAAAACTTTGAATTTTTCTTAATAAAATAATATTAAAATATTCCAAAAAATAAAAAGTTCCTAAATAAATTCTAAAAAATTCTCAAAAATCCTAAATATTCTAACTAAGAAGAAAATGCAAATTAAAGTTCCTAAAACCTTTTTTATAATTTTATATTAATTATTAAAGTTTATAAAAAACCTTAAAATAAAATAAAATTAAAATTTAAAGTTTTTGAAAAGTTAACCTAATGTAAACCTCAAAATATTAAAATAAAACTTAAAAATTATTTTTCCTAAAAATAAAAACTCTTTTTACTAGTTTTTAATTAATTAACAAAAACCGGAAAAATAAAAAATAATAAAAAATAAATAAAGAAAAGGAAAAATAAACTTTTAAGCCAGAAAAATCCTAATACCTATATAAACCCTAGGAAAAATAAAAAGAAGCCAAAAAGCTTATAGGATAAGCTGGAATTAAGGAAATAAGCTACGGTTTGTATTTAATAAGCCAAGACAAAAACGGGTTAAGTACCTTTGAAACCACACCCTAGCAGTCAAAGACCCTAGGGCACGGCGGTAAAAAGTATGTGTTGTGAGTGTGGTGACGGGGGTTCGAGGTTGTGCAACCCCCCTTTTTGCCGAATTTATTTTTTTTCTTTTTAATACTTTTCACCCAAACCTGTTAACCTTTCTTGCTTACAAACACAAACCAAATTCACCCTTTTTACAAGATTTGGCTAGATTAATATCAAAACGTGCCCAGGTCAATTTTTTAAATCACAAGCAGGTTTGCTTGTTTTCACTTGTGCAAAGAGTCCAAGAGGAGCTTGGACTTGGGATTTTTGGTGGTGTTATTGGAACAATCAGGGCACCCCTACACTCTTTGGAGTGTAGGGAGTCAAAGATAAGTAGAAAACAAGCACCTTGCAAGCAAAAATTCACAAAATATTGCAATCCAAAGCAAACCTAAGTTGCTGATATCTTTTTTAAGGTCTGGTGGTGTTTTTTTTTCTTGATTACTTGCAATCCAAATCATAACCCTTAAACTGCATAAGATCTAACTGATTACAAGGTTTGATGCTTAAAATTCACCAAAAATAGTCACTAAAGCAGATTACTGAATATTAAGCTATGTTTTTTCCTTTTTACTCAACAACCTGCTTCAAAACTTGTTCCCAAATGCAATCTTACCTAACAACATCCTATTACTTCCCTATTAAGTGTTTCTAACACGTTTTATACTACAAAATCTAACAAAATCTCTCTATAAAACTTAAATCCAAACACCCCTTTTTAAAATCTGTTTATGAAATTTTCAAACCAAAAGCTTTAAGATCACACTCAAATTGATTCTATTAGCATCTAACATGCATACAATCACTACTTGAGCAATTTCAAACAATCTAAACAACACTTAACAACTTTTTCAAACAAAAACACATAAACATCATATTTTTCTGAAAATAGAAAAGATGCAACAAGGAATACCTTGTTGAGCCCACATCCAGGCTCAACCAAGGCTGCAATGCCTTTCCCAATAGGCTCGGGCCTAAGCTGAACTTATGATCAACAAGCAATCTTCAACCTGCTAAGAAAAGAAAAGAAAACAGGCACAAATACTATACCAACTGTTTTTCTTTTTACTTTCTTAAAATCCTTTTTCCACAAACTTTGAAAACTTTTAACACACGTTTTTAAAACACTTCAATTCCACAAAATCAAGACCAAAATCCACTTTCACTTTCCTTGATCCCACTTTTCTGAAATTAAATACTTGTTTAAAAACCTTTTTTGAAAATGAAAATAAACACCAAGTGTTTATTAAAGATTAAATTTGGAACTCAGAATTAGCTATCAATCACAACACCAACTTTTTAAAATAAGTAAAAGGAATTACACTTTCATTTTCAACAAATACCAACTTTAATTAGATAAAAAAGGAATTACAAGTTTTGATGCTAAAACTGGAACAAGGGATATGAACAAGCTTCATTCTCCTTTTATAGACTAAAGAGATGATTCTAGAAACTAAATAAAAAATTACAAGCTTGAAAACCCTAATTGCTAATTTCTCTAAAATGCCCTTTGACGAATTTGTGGTTCTTGGTCAAAAACTGTACCCATGTGAATGCCAGGCTGTAGAATTGATCTTGGACGTCTAAATAAACTTGGGGACCAAGTAGAGTCATCTCCCACGTTAAACTGGTCGGTTTTGGGAATTGGGGGAAAATGATGTTGCAGGGGAGGGTCGGGGTAGGTCCCTCAGGCCATGTGGGTATGTCTAGTGAGGTGGGAAAGGGTGAGGTGGAGCTTAATTAACATTCTGAAGGTAATTGGGATTTAACCCTTTGTTTTGGGTGAGATTGGATCTGGGGTGGGTTAGGGTTTAAGGAGATTAAGAGGGGGTGTTTAATCTTTTTTTGGGTAAACACGAATTTAAAAATCGTGTTATGGTGGGAAAAGATGGGGTTAAGTGGGTGTTGACCATTCACCACGTATTTAAATTAAAACCGGGTATTAAGGGATTTGGGCTTGGGGGTTTTTTGTGGGCTAACATGGGTAATTTTCATTACCAGTCCCAAAATCTTAACCAGCTGTTAAGTAAATTTCACCATCAGTCCAATTGTTAAGTTCTTCTCAGGGGCAGTCCAAAACTTATTGCAAAACAAGTCCTTTTGACAACTTTGACTATCTTTTGCAAATTTGATCAATTTCCAAGGGTCTCTTTTGGCATATCTTCAAACTTGGAGGACCATACTTGTACAATTAACATTTGGAGGGTCAATTATGACAAGTTCTTCAAAGATGAGGGGCCATTCTTGCCAATTCTTCAAACTTGAGGGGTCTTTTTGCAAAATTCCATAAATGAGTTTGGTTCATTGTGCGTCTTCGTTTCTCGTGTTCGTTTTTGATTGATTCTTGTGATCTTTTGCCAATTCCTCAATATCTGTACCTAAAAATACACAAGTAACAAACACGAGCATATATTTGGCATATTTTATGATATTTAATGCATTTAAAGCCCGATTTGAACGATGAGACCATGTATAAAAGCCGTCTCATCATGATGCTAGGACCAACTAGGTGTTCGTGTTTTGTGAAGAAAAGAAAAATTCGTCTAGGATTTTTCTGGGCGATTTTGTGTGCGCAGCAGTATTCAGAAGGCCATAACTTTTTTATTTAACCATTGGATCGCCACGAAATTTTATGTGTGTGTTCTACACACATATATCTAGATATCCACTGGAGGGATTTTCAAGATTAGTCCTCAATCAAAATTTATAGGTCGACGAAGATCACAGCAGGTTGAAAGTTTGCTTTTAGGGTTTTATTTACAAACCCTAGATTCGTTGTGTGATGTTGTGAATAATGATGGATCATGCTATCTTTGGTGAGTGGATTCATGAATCCATGATGAACCCTAGTATGGTTAATATTCCTTGTTGCTATGTTGATGGATCGATTGATGTTTAGGGTTTTGTGAATAAACCCTAGATTCGCTTTATAAAAACATAGTAGCAGTCAAAGTATATGGGAGAAACTCATGATCTGTGAGATGGTAGGCATGATGATTATCATTAGGGTTTGTATTAAAACCCTAGAAGTTGTGCCGCGAAAGAAAAGAACGCAACCAGGCATACTGCTTATAGATACGCGGTTACAAAGAATGGTTGATATATTCCATCCAATGGTGATATACTTGCTGGTCCCAGGAACAGTTTGTGTTGATGTGTTGTTTCTATCACTATACACAAGACAAAGGACCATATATTGTCTTTTTATTCAATATTTGTTGTAAAATCCATGATTTTACCATGATTTTATGTAATGAAGTTCCACCTATTAATCCTAGAACACATACTCATGTGCTATATTTCTATAAGTTGTGTGTGAACTTGTCCATTATGTACTTATACTTTTACATACATACTTGTTGCAATAAGTTTATAATGTAAACCTTGTACTTAAAACTAGGGATAACAAGTAGTAAAATGTATAATTAATACTTGAAGTATACATCACTTAACTAAATAAAAGTTGAGAAAACATGCTACACACTATATGTAGCCGTGTATGTATGTTGTATGTACACCATAAGCATGTTTTAACCTTCTTAGACTAGCCCATTACCATACTCCTTATGTGCTAGCCCAACATAAGCCCAAGCCCAAGGCCCATTACCCTTTTTGGCTAGCTAGACACGGCACATAGACTTGTGTGGAAGGAGAAGAGTTGCCTTGGAAAGGCAAGGGATGACACTTGGCACAATATGTCTTACCAAGGTGAATCATACCTTTTGTCATTCCCTTCATCTCTATTCTTTAAGTCGAAACACACACATACAACATACACACATTCTCATTTCATATGCATCCAATCTCACTCTCCTCATTTCTCTCTCAAATCATTCGGCATTAAGCCATAAAAATCCAAAGTTTGTTCATTTATTCTACTAGATCTTTGTCCCATAGTAATCACTAATCATTTAGTAGCATCATCATCATCATTGGAAACACTAGAACAAGCCCTAGCTGAATCTATAAGGCCACGACTTGGTTTACATTTAGGGTTTCTTCATCAACTAGATTAGATCTCTAATCTCCTTGTTCATCTAGATCATCCTTGGTAATTTTAAGCAAGAAAGGTATACACCTCATGCTCTTTCATTTCTTCATGCATGCATCATCATACATCTATAAACAAAAGTAAATAACTTGTTAAAATCAAGATTTGGTAAAGCCATGCCCATATTAGGTCATGGCATATTTATGAACACCATAGTCATGGTTAAAAATCTTTTTAATAAGAAACCTATGGCTTGCATTCTATGTTTTAAACTTGATTAAAAACCATATGAAACATTTTATGAATCTAAATGTAGCATGGGTTACAAAACCTGTTTTATGGGATTATGGTTAACTAATAATCATAGATCTCATAAAATAAATTTGTGTAACTTGAAATTCATGTAGGCGATGACCTTAAAGGTCACGGCTAAAATGAATGATGAAAATATGATTTATCTACTAAGTTTTAATGATGGAGTATGTAATGTTACATGTTAAATGGAATACTAAAAATCACTAAAACGAATTATGTGAACATATGTAGCCATGGGTTATATATGACGTTGAATGGTTTTAAATGTACATGCATCCTTATATAAAACATAGATCTAGTGATAAGAGTTAACTTAAACATTTTGAACATAAACCAAGCTTATAAAATCTTATGGGAACCTTGAGAGAAAACAATATAGCCGTGGGTTATATATATAGTTTTCTTGTAATAATGGTAACCTTGGGAACATGCATGTAACCTATATAATCATGTTCTATTTTTGTAAATATTTACAAGACTTAAAACTAGCTAAAATGTTCATCTTGGAAATACCAAGATATAAAATCATAGCCGTGGGCTATATGTATATATGTATGGACTTGTGACTTGATTTCTTGATTTATACATAGGTAGATCTATTTTGGGGACACTTATAAGTACATGCAACCTTAAAATAAGATTTTGACTCATCTTAATAAGCTATAATTAATTATAGCCGTGAGTTATAAGCTAATATTAGGGCTTATGACTTGCATGCAACCTTGTAACATATCTAGATCTTATTTGGTACATCACATAAAATAAACTAGAAGTTTTATTCTTTAATTAAGATTTAAAACTAAATATGAATAAGCTAATAATAAGCTTATAAGAAAATCCTAAGTTAATACTTACATAAAATGTAAAGTAGTGTTAATGGACTGTTTAAGCCCATGCAACATTATTCCAAGACTTAATGTACCTAATAAGCCCATTTAATAAATCTTAGTAACCTAATGGACTTAAGTTTATACTGGAATCCATTTAAAATGATTAATGGACTTAAAATGTATTTAAGCCCAATAAATGTGTTAGAGGCCCATTTAACAAGTTAGTAAACTTAAAAATGTATTTAAGCACACTAAATGGACCATTTGATGTTTAGCCCATTTTTGAGCCATATAATGTTTTGAATGTTAAATAAAAGTTTTTATAATAAAATGTAACTTATAAAGACTTTTGGAGTAAAATGACAACTTATGAAATTTAAGGACTAAAACCGTGACTTATGAAACTTGTTTTGATAAATTAGTAAACACAAGGATTGAAAATGTAATTATCCAAAAGTCTAGGGATTAATAAATACCATATGTGGCATATTAAACCCTAGGGACCATTTTGGGAAGTTTCTAAAAGTTATTTTGTCATTTCAAAACCCTAGGGACCATTGTTGTATTAATCCGAAACTTAAAGAAGCCCTAGGGGCTGTTTTGGTCATTTTATGAAAGTTATAAAACCTAGATTTAACTAGGGGGACTAAATCTGCCATAAGCCGAAACTTAAACAAGACCTAGGTACCAAATATGTAACAATCCGAAAGTTTACTTTGTTTAAAAATATGGAGCGACTAGTTTTGCCATGTTTCGAAACATTAACAAACCCTAACCCTAATTCTATTTTTAAACTTAGTAAAACTAAAACAAACCCTAAAATATAATAACTTATGATATAAATTCTTAAACTTGTAAATTATAAATTATTTTATAAATGTTAAATAATTTATGGGAACTTTTAAGTTAAATAAAGTATTATATTTTATTTTTCAAAGATAAAATATTTATATTTTGTTTTATGAAATAAATTGTATAAACAATATGGATATGTACTACTAATACATAAACTCATATACTTTTAGGAAATAAAATTATATGAACGTTGAATAAATTGAATACTAATATTTAAGTAGAACACCTTACGTTTACTTAAAATATAAAACTAAATAGTAAGTTTAAATGGATGATTATAATACATGAACTACGAACGTAAACTAATATTTTAAGTAGAACGTTTTATGTTTACTTAAAATATAAAACTTAATAGTAGGTTTAAATGAATGATTATAATACATGAACTACGAACGTAAACTAATATTTTAAGTAGAACGTTTTATGTTTACTTAAAATATAAAACTTAATAGTAAGTTTAAATGGATGATTATAATACATGAACTACGAACGTAAACTAATATTTTAAATAGAATGTTTTATGTTTACTTAAAATATAAAACTTAATAGTAAGTTTAAATGGATGATTATAATACATGAACTGCGAACGTGAACTAATATTTTAAGTAGAACATTTTATGTATACTTAAATAAGAAACTTAATTGTATGTTGAATGGTTATTATTAATACATGTTTTACGAATACAAACGGATATTAAAAGTTAAACATTTTATGTTTAGCTAGAAATGAAACTTATATAGATATGCTTAAATGAATATTGTTAATACTTGAACTATGGTTATTTAGATAAATGTCGTAGCATAAATGAACTGACTAAAAATCTGTATAAGCATACACATATGTTATTTGTACTATCTATTAAGACAGTACTATTTGATTAGGCATAACTTGTGGCGGGAGCATTATTTGGATATTCGTGTTATACAGCTATTGCCAACTCCCAGGTGAGTTTACAGCCCCATATAACTATTGATAAACTTTTCCTCTACGGGGGAGAAAACATGCAACTATTTTAAAATGGACATAACAGAATTGTATAAACTTGACTATAATTGACTATTATAGAAACTATTAAATTGTTGTAAATCGCCTGAATGTTATAAATAGATCTATTAGGGATTGACCATCCCTATATGGGTGAGTCATGCTCATTGTGCCTTTCCCGGGACAACAGATGTATACCATGTTGGAACTGGGTTTGGGTGTCTTTTTGTAAGACAATACGTCCTCATCTGTTGAGGACTATGGAAGGTTAAGCTTCAGTTTCGACTAATAGCAAATGTAATCTAATTTTTAGTAAGAATACTTTGTGCATTGTTACTTCTATGATTAATGTATGTCCAAACTAATAAATGTTAAAACCTGTAAGTTCACCAACTTTATGTTGACCCTCTAAGCATGTTTATCTCAGGGAAATGAAGTTAGAACGAGATATGTGCATGGACTCAAGCATCTATGTGATCTGCATTGTAGGAATCGTCAAGGGTTCCATTTGGGAAAAATGAACAATCTTCTTATGACATGTTAAAGACAATTTTTATTTATTTGTTTAATAAACATGTAACCTGATTTGAATAACTCTTTATCTTATGCTCTATGGACTATATGATATCGATCCACCCTTGTGACATCACCGTTGATAATTCCGCATATTTTGACCCTACCTGGGGTGTCACAGAGAATGGTATCAGAGCATTAGTTATAGAGAACCAGATAAATTTTTAAATAAAATAAAAATAAAGTGATTTTTCTTTTATTTAAAACTGGACTATAACTTTATAAAATCATTTGGGATTTTTTTGGGACCGTATTAGCTAAGAATATAAATCTTAGGGCATTATGTGCTATGTGAACTAAGAATATATTGATTTGATAAGTAGACTGGTTAAATGACTATATATATATATATATATATATATATATATATATATATATATATATATATATATATATATATATATATATATATATATATATATATATATATATATATATATATATATATATATATATATATATATATATATATATATATATATATATATATGTATATATATATAACCTTAAAAACATCACGATGATTGTTTAAAAGGGATATACTTCCTTAAACATGTAGCTAGGAATAAAAAATTTTCTTTGTTTGTAAGCATCTACTTACTTCAAATTTAAAATAATATTATTTTCAGAGCATAATGACTTCGCCTACTGCACCTCCGAATTTTCTACCAATAGTAGCACCTACACCAGCCACCCGTTCGTCTCCACGATCCATGCAGTGCGGATGGTTATCAGCCAGTCTGACTGATGCTGGAGCAGAAAAAAGGTCCTCAGGAAGCACAGCTTCGATGGTCTGATCCTACATCTTCTGAACCTGCATCTTTACCATCGGGCCATTTTCCCGAGTCCGTACCTTGCTCTACTTTTAAGATCGGGGAAGGCTCTGGGGTAGGACGTATCGAATCTGTCCAGGCCCAGATCGCCGCACTGGCCGCACGCCAAGAGCGGGAGATATCAGACCTCCGCAGCCTATTGAAAGCTGTTCAACTAGGCTACACTGCCGTTCATGAGTGCATCGACTTCCTCGCTCATACCATGAAAGGAGAGGCACAGGCAGCCCGAGGGGTCCAGGCCAAGACTGACGAGGCATTGCAGTGGCTTTGGGAGGAGAACTATCGTTTCCACCAACGTATCCAAACCATGGAGAGTCTCCAGTACCAGACTCATGCTGCTCTATTTGCTCAGGAGCAGTCCTTGTCCATTTTCTTCGACCTCTCTACCGTTCGTCATGATGGAGTTACTGCAGAGATGACCTATCTTCGTGGGGCCGTCGACAGACTCAGGACTCAGCTGCTGACAGCATTCCGCATGCTCAAGGAGGCCAAAGCGACAGTTCGGACTTTGTGGAACACCAGGAGAGCACCTGCAGCTTCACCAGCCCCGTCAGCCCCAGCCTCATCTAGCCGACCATCTAGGCAGGAGTAGGATAGATGTACTAGGTTTCTTGTACATCATGATCAGCCTATGGGTTGCACCCTAGCTGACATGGTATAGGACTTTTGTACTTTTATTTCTTTTCAGCTTTTGGTGATGTAATCCTGTACTTTATTTTTTCTTTTCTTTTGGACATGTAACTTTGGGATGTAATGTTTTAAAGACTGTGTGTATCATTACCTTGGATAAGGCTCGACTGGCCTATGACTTGGATTTGTTATACTAGATGGATGTTAAATTTCTTATGGAAATAGCATGTAATCACTTTCTTTATTATATTTGTTGTGCAATGTATTATATTATGAGATCTTGACAGGTTATCCAAATTTATTATGAAATCAGTGCATGAATTTTTCACTGTGCAAATAATATAAAAACTGTACTAATGTTTGAACTAATAATCTCATTTTGTGTATGATTATAGACAAATGGTGATTATAAGATCAAATCCCAATAATGCAACCACTTCCAATGCGGATAATGTTGAATCCCCAGAAGCTACTCAAAATGTCACTGCCGCACAACTTCGAGAAATGATAAGTGAAGGCATCACAGCAGCCATGGCAGCCAGAGGAGCTGACCCGAATGCAAACGATGATCCAAACCTCAATGCACGTAGAAACAACACCAACATGGGTTGTTCTTACCCCGACTTCTTAAAGTGCAAACCTTCATACTACCGAGGGAAAGAAGGAGTTGTTGAATTGATGCAGTGGTTTGAAAGACTAGAGACAGTTTTCCGCATCAGCGGTTGTGCTAACGAGAACAGAGTTAAGTTTGCCACATGCACACTACTTGAGAGCGCCCTCACCTGGTGGAACTCTGTAGTCGCTACCCTTGGACATGACACTGCTTACACTCTCACTTGGGCCACCTCAAAGAGAGGATGACAGAGAAGTACTATCCTAGAGGAGAAATGAAGAAGTTGGAGATAGAGCTGTGGGATCTAAAGTGTAAGAAAAATGATATCCTTTGGTACAACCAAAGATTTCAAGAGTTAAGCTTGATGTGCACCAGAATGTTCCCTCTAAGGAGTGACAAGATTGAGAAGTATGTCAGTGGACTCCCTGACAACATCCATGACAGTGTGCTAGCTTCACGACCCGCTACCGTTGAATGTGCTATGGAATTTGCGACTGAGCTGATCAACAAGCGAGCACACAATCTGTCCGAAAGGCAAACGGACAACAAGAGAAAATCAGATGAAAGCTCTCGTAGCCAGTACCAGCAGCCTTCCAAAAGGAAAAACATTGGGCAAGCTGATGACACTACAACCCACACCAAGAACTACTCAGAGTCCAAGCCTAAGTGTTAAAAGTGCAACTATCATCATGTTGCTGGAGGACAATGCCAAGGATGCTACAAGTGCAACCAACAAGACCATTTTTCTCGTGAATGTCAAGCAAATGTTTCTACCCCGGATCGACCCAATAACAATCCCGGAAACAGCAACAAAGGCAAGTCCAATGCTCGTGAGGGCGGAAGTGGGCAGCAGGGCAACCGAAATCCCACAGGTGGAAGCAGTAGTGGACCAAAGAAAGTTGTGGTATGTTACGAGTGTGGAACCCCTGGGCATGTGAGACCTGACTGTCCCAAGTTGTCCAACCAGAAGAAGGACAACAAGGGAACTTCTTCGCAAGTGTACATGGACGACAATGCCCAAGCAAATCCAGACTCCAATGTCGTCCCTGGTACGTTTCTACTAAACCAACGATAAGCATTTGTCTTGTTGACACATGGGCAGACCAAAGCAATATATTTACTAAAATTAGTAAGGTATTGAAAATCACTCCATTAGTTCTAGACCCCTATTATGCTGTAGAATTATCGACGGAAAAGTTGTGACGGTTAACACCATCATTTGAGGTTGTTCCTTTATACATTTACAATCCCCCGTTTTACATCAATCATATTCCAATAAGTATTGGTAGCTTTGATGTCATCATTGGCATGGATTTACTAGCAAGTATCATGTAGTTATCCTATGTGATAAAAAAAAATTGGTTCGTATACCTTGGGGAGATGAAACCTTGATTATACTAGGGGACGGTAACCCTGATACTGTCAACACTAGATTTAGTGTCATTTCTAGCACCGACAAGCCAGGGAATACTGGTCAAAGGATGCCCCATTTCTTTAACCTGTTTCTCCCCACCTAAACCTGAAAGACACATCCAACTCATAATGGGTGTATTTTGTAGGGTTATCTCCGCCACTTAGGAAACCCCAAACCTGAAAGACACATCCAACTCACAATGGGTGTATTTTGTAGGGCTATATCCGCCACTTAGGCAACCCTAAACCTGGAAGTCACATCCAACTCATAATGGGTGTATTTTGTAGGGTGGTGTTCGACATCCCTCGTAAAGAGATATTGACTGTCCCATGTTTTTGGACATTACTTTTCCTCTTCGGTTCCAATTAGTTCGACAATACCATCATCCACCAGACTCTAGGAGGTGTAATTTCCCCTCTTTAGAAGTCAAAATTTTTACAAATTTTGAACAAGTAACAGTGAATGCATGACCCTTTTTGCGGCACCTCGCAAGGCGCGCACTTCTTTATTCTTGGTATCTTCTTTTATTTCCACCATTTGAGGTACTTCTTTTCTGCGCCCCTCTCGCTCAGCCCCGCGGCGAATGAAGCAGATTCTTCGCAACTTCCTAACCAATCGCCATCAACAATAATCTTAATCTCTCTGTTGGGTAGAAACTTTAGTACTATTAACTAATGTTTGTATCCCACATGCTTGAGGTATAATTGTAAGTCTTTTCATAAAGTTGTTGACATAGGTGGGGTTATAGTTAAAATATTTATATTTTATTTTACCTTTAACCCCCCAATTTCCATCATCGGGTGTGGAGATATAACCTATATCTCACCCGTGAAAAGGATGCATATATAGTGCATCCCCAGCTTCCCCAGCATATAAAACATGCTGACGTGTCCTCCTTATACTAGAAACCATCTGCAGTGGATTTTCCCTCCTAACCAAATCCACAACACCATTGGTCCTCTCCCAACTCTTGGAAGGAGGTAGCTGCGACCCCCGTTGAGAAGCCCGCGTCTATCCATCCATAGCAGCAGTCTCCTTTACTGCTCAATCGGATGTATAGTGCAACCTGGATAAAGATCTCTTTGCATTGCTTCCTATCCATCCATAGCAGTAGTCTCCTTTACTGATCAATCGTATGTATAGTGGAACCCGGATAAAGATCTCTTTACATTGCTTCCTATCCATCCATAGCAGTAGTCTCCTTTACTGCTCAATCGGATGTATAGTGCAACCCGGATAAAGATCTCTTTGCATTGCTTCCTATCCATCCATAGCAGCAGTCTCCTTTGCTGGTCAATCGGATGTATAGTGCAACCCAGATAAAGATCTCTTTGCATTGCTCTCTATCCATCCATAGCAGCAGTCTCCTTTACTGCTCAATCGGATGTATAGTGCAACCCGGATAAAGATCTCTTTGCATTGCTTTCTGTCCATCCATAGCAGCAGTCTCCTTTACTACTCAATCGGATGTATAGTGCAACCCGGATAAAGATCTCTTTGCATTGCTTCCGATCCATCCATAGCAGCAGTCTCCTTTACTGCTCAATCGTATGTATAGTGCAACCCGGATAAACCTCTCTTTGCATTGTTTCCTATCCATCCATAGCAGCAGTCTCCATTACTGCTCAATCGGATGTATAGTACGACCGGATAAAGATATCTTTGCATTGCTTCCTATCCATCCATAGCAGCGGTCTCTTTTACTACTTAATCGGATGAATAGTGCAACTCAGATAAAGATCTCTTTGAGTTCTCTTCTGTCCACCCGTAGTAATAGAAGCCTTCATTAGTGCCTAATCGGATGTATAAGGATAACCTAGGTGAAGACCACTTCGCGTTTATGCCACCATCCGTACCTGAGAGAGAGAGTCTAACATAGACCATATACTTAGAACATCTTTCACTTAAAAGATAACTACGTTTTTAGTCGCTTTGAGGACAAAGCTAAAATAACGGGGTGGTGCTGTAAAATCCATGATTTTACCATGATTTTATGTAATGAAGTTTCACCCATTAATCCTAGAACACATACTCATGTGCTATATTTCTATAAGTTGTGTGCGAACTTTCCCATTATGTACTTATACTTTTACATACATACTTTTTGCAATAAGTTTATAATGTAAACCTTGTACTTAAAACTAGGGATAACAAGTAGTAAAATTTATAATTAATACTTGAAGTATACATCACTTAACTAAATAAAAGTTGAGAAAACATGCTACACACTATATGTAGCCGTGTATGTATGTTGTATGTACACCATAAGCATGTTTTAACCTTCTTGGACTAGCCCATTACCATACTCCTTATGTGCTATCCCAATATAAGCCCAAGCCCAAGGCCCATTACCTCTTTTGGCTAGCTAGACACGGCACATAGACTTGTGTGGAAGGAGAAGAGTTGCCTTGGAAAGGCAATGGATGACTCTTGGCATAATATTTCTTACCAAGGTGAATTATACCTTTTGTCATTGCCTTCCTCTCTCTTCTTTAAGCCGAAACACACACATACAACACACACACATTCTCATTTCACATGCATCCAATCTCACTCTCCTTATTTCTCTCTCAAATCATTCGGCATTAAGCCATAAAAATCCAAAGTTTGTTCATTTATTCTACTAGATCCTTGTCCTATAGTAATCACTAATCATTTATTAGCATCATCATCATCATTAGAAACACTAGAAAAAGCCCTAGCCGAATCTATAAGGCCACGACTTGGTTAACATTTAGGGTTTCTTCATCAACTAGATTAGATCTCTAATCTCCTTGTTCATCTAGATCATCCTTGGTACTTTTAAGCAAGAAAGATATACACCTCATGCTCTTTCATTTCTTCATGCATGCATCACCATACATCTATAAACACAAGTAAATAACTTGTTAAAATCAAGATTTGGTAAAGCCATGGCCATATTAGGTCACGTCATATTTATGAACACTATAGTCATGGTTAAAAATATTTTTAATAAGAAACCTATTGCTTGCATTATATGTTTTAAACTTGATTAAAAACCATATGAAACATTTTATGAATCTAAATGTAGCATGGGTTACAAAACTTGTTTTATGGGATTATGGTTAACTAATAATCATAGATCTCATAAAATAAACTTGTGTAACTTGAAAATCATGAAGGCCATGACCTTAAAGGTCACGGCTAAAATGAATGATGAACATATGATTTGTCTACTAAGTTTTAATGATGGAATATGTAATGTTACATGTTAAATGGAATACTAAAAATCACTAAAATGAATTATGTGATCATATCTAGCCGTGGGTTATATATGACCTAGAATGGTTTTAAATGTACATGCATGCTTATATAAACCATAGACCTAGTGATAAGAGTTAAATTAAACATGTTGAACATAAAAGAAGCTTATAAAATCTTATGGGAACCTTGGGAGAAAACAATATAGTCGTGGGTTCTATATATAGTTTTCTTGGAATAATGGTAACCTTGGGAACATGCATGTAACCTAGATAATCATGTTGTATTTTTGTAAATATTTAAAAGACTTAAAACTAGCTAAAATGTTCATCTTGGAAATACCAAGATATAAAATCATAGCCGTGAGCTATATGTATATATGTATGGACGTGTGACTTGATTTCTTGATTTGTACATAGCTAGATCTATTTTGGGGACACTTATAAGTACATGCAACCTTAAAATAAGATTTGACTCATCTTAATAAGCTATAATTAATTATAGCCGTGAGTTATAAGCTCATATTAGGGCTTATAACTTGCATGCAACCTTGTAACACATCTGGATCTTATTTGGTACATCACATAAAATAAACTAGAAGTTTTATTCTTTAATTAAGATTTAAAACTAAATATGAATAAGCTAATAATAAGCTTATAAGAAAATCCTAAGTTAATACTTACATAAAATGTAAAGTAGTATTAATGGACTGTTTAAGCCCGTGCAACATTAGTCCAAGACTTAATGGACCTAATAAGCCCATTTAATAAATCTTAGTAACCTAATGGACTTAAGTTTATACTTGAACCCATTTAAAATGATTAATGGATTTAAAATGTATTTAAGCCCAATAAATGCGTTAGAGGCCCATTTAACAAGTTAGTAAACTTAAAAATTTATTTAGGCCCACTAAATGGCCCATTAGATGTTTAGCCCATTTAATGAGCCCATATAATGTTTTGAATGTTAAATACAAGTTTTTATAATAACATGTAACTTATAAAGACTTTTGGAGTAAAATGACAACTTATGAAACTTAAGGACTAAAACCGTGACTTATGAAACTTGTTTTGATAAATTAGTAAAGACGAGGATTGAAAATGTAATTATCCAAAAGTCTAGGGTTTAATAAATACCATCCGTGGCATATTAAACCATAGGGACCATTTTGGTAAGTTTCTAAAAGTTATTTTGTCATTTCAAAACCCTAGGGACCATCGTTGTATTAATCCGAAACTTAAAGAAGCCCTAGGGGCTGTTTTGGTCATTTTATGAAATTTATAAAACCTAGACTTAACTAGGGGGACTAAATCTGCCATAAGCCGAAACTTAAACAAGCCCTAGATACCAAATATGTAAAAATCCGAAAGTTTACTTTGTTTAAAATATGGAGGGACTAGTTTTGCCATGTTCCGAAACATTAACAAACCCTAACCCTAATTCTATTTTTAAACTTAGTAAAACTAAAACAAACCCTAAACTATAAGAATTTATGATATAAATTCTTAAACTTGTAAATTATAAAATATTTTATAAATGATAAATAATTTAAGGAAACTATTAAGTTAAACAAAGTATTATATTTTATTTTTCAAAGATAAAATATTAAAATTTTGATTTATGAAATAAATTTTATAAACAATATGGATATGTATTACTAATACAGAAACTCGTATACTTTTTGGAAATAAAATTATATGAACGTTGAATAAATTGAATACTAATATTTAAGTAGAACACCTTACGTTTACTTAAAATATAAAACTAAATAGTAAGTTTAAATGGATGATTATAATACATGAACTACGAACGTAAACTAATATTTTAAGTATAACGTTTTATGTTTACATAAAATATAAAACTTAATAGTAAGTTTAAATGGATGATTATAATACATGAACTACGAACGTAAACTAATATTTTAAGTAGAACGTTTTATGTTTACTTAAAATATAGAACTTAATAGTAAGTTTAAATGGATGATTATAATACATGAACTATGAACGTAAACTAATATTTTAAGTAGAACGTTTTATGTTTTCTTATAATATAAAACTTAATAGTAAGTTTAAATGGATGATTATAATACATGAACTGCGAACGTAAACTAATATTTTAAGTAGAACATTTTATGTCTACTTAAATAAGAAACTTAATTGTAAGTTGAATACATGTTTTACGAATACAAACGGATATTAAAAGTTAAACATTTTATGTTTACCTAGAAATGAAACTTATATAGATAAGTTTAAATGAATATTGTTACTACTTGAACTACGGTTATTTAGATAAATGCCGTAGCATAAGTGAACTGACTAAAAATCTGTATAAGCATGCACATATGTTCTTTGTTCTATCTATTAAGACTGTACTATTTGATTAGGCATAACTTGTGGCGTGAGCATTATTTGGATATTCGTGTTATACAACTATTGCCAACTCCCAGGTGAGTTTACAGCCCCATATAACTATTGATAAACTTTTCCTCTACGGGGGAGAAAACATGCAACTATTTTAAAATGGACATAACTGAATTGTATAAACTTGACTATGACTGACTATTATAGAAACTGTTAAATTGTTGTAAATCACCCGAATGTTATAAATAGATCTATTAGGGATTGACCATCCCCATCTGGGTGAGTCATGCTCAATGTGCCTTGGCCGGGAAAACAGATGTATACCATGTTGGAACTGGGTTTGGGTGTATTTTTATAAGACACTACGTCCTCATCTGTTGAGGACTATGGAAGGTTAAGCTTCCGTTTCGAGTAACAGCAAATGTAATCTAATATTTAGTTAGAATGCTTTGTGTATTGTTACTTCTATGATTAATGTATGTCCAAACTAATAAATGTTAAAACCTGTAAATTCACCAACTTTATGTTGACCCTCTAAGAATGTTTATCTTAGGGAAATGAAGTTAGAACTAGATATGTGCATGGACTCAAGCATCTATCTGATCTGCATTGTAGGAATCGTCAAGGGTTGCATCTGGGAAAAATGAACAATCTTCTTATAACATGGTAAAGACAATTTTTATTTATTTGTTTAATAAACATGTAACCTGATTTGAATAACTCTTTATCTTATGCTCTATGGACTATATGCTATCGATCTACCCTTGTGACATCTCCGTTGATAATTCCGCATACTTTGACCCTACCCGGGGTGTCACATTTGTCGAGGGTTTCTTCTGTTTGTTACAAAGCAAAGGTGGAATGATGAGATGGCATTTATACATGATCTCATCGTTCTTTTCGGGCTTTAAATGCATAAAAATGTCATAAAATACCATATATATGCTTGTGTTTGTTTATTTGTGTATTTTAGGTATGTATATCGTGAAAAAGAAAAAGATCACAAGAAACAAGGAAAAACGGACACGAGAAACGAAGCCGTACAAAGAACCGGGCCCTAGTTCATGATTTATCCTACAAATACCCTTGAAGACTTGAAGGCATGCAAGATTGATCCTCAATGAATGAAGAAAAGACACTTAAAACCCTTGTATATTCATAATTACAAGATTGGTCCCTTAAGTTTGTCAAAATTACACAAATGGTCCTTCAACTTTGAAGAAATGGCAAGTTTAGTCCCTCAACAATTCTAAATTGCCAGTTATGGTCCCTTATGGAGTTAAAGTTGCATTGAAGACCTTTGAAGATCAACAATGTCCAAGATCAACCCTTGAAATATGCGAAAGTGGCAAAAACAACCCTTGTAGCCCTTTTTCCAAAGTTTGGTGCCAAAAGTGTAAAGTTCTCAAAGTTTATAACAAAGGGAATGAAGTTTTGTTGGCTGAAAACGTTTTATACCTATTTTCCCAAAGAACAAGGACTAAAAGTGAGCAAGTGAAACTTTCAAACACAAAAATGCGCCAAACACAAACACAATCCTACAAAAACGGATCAAACCTTGTCACTGTAGCAGTTAAGAACCCAGTTTTTACATCACTTAAAACAAAGGGTAAAATGAAATTACCCTTACCCACACTTGATTCACACGTCCAGAAACCCTTCCCAACCTTAAAACACTCACTCCCACTCACCATGTGACCCCACACCCAAAACCGTTTCACCATCATGTGACAACTTATTCCCCAAGTACTGCCACGTGTCAAGATCAACAGCCCACATCCTTTGCTTCACTCCAAAGCTATTTTAAACGGTTTGGATCAATTTGGACAGCATATACCCAAGAATCGTCTAGAAGTGCTCAAGGACATTTAGGGAATTTCACCTCTAGGGTTTGTGAATAGTGCTAGCTTGGCATTTGCCTATTAAAAGACTCCTCGACCTGTGAGAGAGCTTTTGTTACAGATTTTAGCTTTTAATTCTTTGTAATTCCTTTTTATGAAATAAAGTTTGAATTTCTGAATATTTTGAATTATCATTTGTTATTTATAAAAGTTTGGTATCTGATAAGCTAAAATCTGAGTTCCATATTCATGTTTAAAGGTTTTTGAAGCAAGGTTTTAGTTGATAAAGCTTGGGCTTCAAAAATCAGAAAGTATTGGTTATTTTGATCTCACTTGCTGGTTTGTTCATCTTAGCAGCATTGGAAGCTGGTACTTGTTTTGCTAGTACCTAAGCTCAAACAATCCAGGGCCTGGATGTAGGTCTTGGAGGTTTGCACCTTCTCCTTTTTTCAATTTCCTCTTTATTTTTCTGAATTTTGTGATTATTGCATGATTATTGGTGAATCTGTGTTTTTGTGGTTGAATATTGTTAATCTGTTCTTGTTTGATGTTTATGAGTTGATATTGACTGGATTTGTGGGTTGAATCTGGATAATACTTTAAAAATTTGTGAAAACAGGTTTTTAAGGGGTGTTTGGGTTAACTGCATTAGTTGGATTTGTGGTTTGTTAAGTGTTGGTTTTGTGCTTGTGGTTCATAGTACATGTGTATCTGATATACTTGGTCACTTATCTGCAATTTTTGTGGTTTGAAACACCTTGATTCATAAAAAGGGTATAAAATCTTGTTTACTTGGTAAAATTGGCTAGGATTTTGAGGACACCTAGATCTAATCATAGACTAGGGTTAACAAGTGTTAAATCTAGGTTAACTACACCAGGGAAAGAGATTTGTGTGCCTGAATTTGGATCTGTGGTCAATTAGATCAGCAAAGTAGGCTTGTGTTCTAGTAGTTCATATCAGTAACATTTATCTGCTTTGAACTTGTTATTTACTTTGATTCAGTGTTTGATTTAAGTTTATTTGTGCTTATTCATAGTTTATATAGCTTGTGTATCCATCCTGTTGAGTTTGGTTTGCTTATTTAGGCTAAATCTGCTTAATTGTGCATAACTGCTTATTTCACATGTCTGTGCAATATCTGGTGACTGTTTGATTGATTCTGGCTTATTGTGTGAACCAAATTGTGATTTTCTTGTTGATATTGACTCCTTGTGATTCACTGATCACAAGGGTGCCCTTGTTTCCAAATGAATCCAACTAAATCTCTCTAAAAAGCTTGGTCAAATAGTCAAAGCAGTGGGAACCAGTTCCTACTGAAAGTTCCCCCTGCTAGTGTTAATTGGGTGTCAGCTTATCAATAAGCTATAATAGCTTATTTTAACCAGCAACAACTTGGATTTTGTAATAGGTGCTCATTATTTGACCCATTTGTTCATACTAGAGCATTTGGTGGGTTGACTTTAGGGTTTGACTAGAATACCAACTTAATTGACTTTTTCATAAGTGCTTATTGGTTCATTCTGGCTTATTGGTGTTGCTTATTGGATTTTTGTTGATTGATTTGGCTTATTGAGTTCATTTGTGACATTTTGCAAGTTGAATCAAATCCTGAGGTGCCTTATTTCTCAAACCCGACTATTTTGTCGTTTTGTGAAATAATACTTTGCTTATTTCTGGCTTATTGAGTGTGCTTTTTCAAAATTTCTTTTATAGATCTCTTAAGCATCCCAAAAGAAGGTTGTGTGTCAAATTAGAGCTTATGACATTAGCTTATTGCTTAATGGGCTAAAAAGCCCAATAAGGATAAGCTGTTTGTATAATAAGCTGTGATAAGCTCACTTTCAGCTTTTGGGCCTTTAGAGTTTTGTGTTTAGAATCAAATTTTGAGTCAGATTGGGCTTTTCCAAGTCAATTGGGCCAGGTTTGACTTTTTGGGCTAAAAAGCCCATTAGTGTTGACTGATTTTGGTTTTGGCCCATTTGAGGGCCCAATAGGGGTATTCTGGTCATTTCACTTTCATTTTCTGTTTATTTAGGTTAAAATAAACTAGTTTGCAAGTTTTTAGAATTTTTTATAATTTTTGGATTTTGAATATTATTTTATTATTATTTTTCAAATTTCACATTTTTCAACTTTTTACATTTTTAATAGCTTAAATACATTAAAATAGGATTTTTGCAACTCTTAGAATAATTTTATCACTTTTAGATTAATTTTTATAATTATTTTAATTTTTAATAGTTTTTTTAAATCATTTTAAATAGTTTTCCTTAGTTTAAAAATTTATTAAAATAGTTTTTAATCTTTTTAGGTCATTTTAGAGGTTTACCAATTGAAAAATCTTTATTTGGGCTTTTTGATAATTTATTTGATTTTTAGGGCTTTAATTAGCATTTAAAAATTGAATATTTAATTAATTAAAAGGTTTGAAAAGGTTTTGATCATTGGTAAACTCTTAGTTTATTTATTTTGATTTTTGGTGAATTTTTGGTAATTTTTAGAATTAATTTTTATTTAAGCTTATTTTACGATTTTACGTTTTGTCGTCGTAGTAATAATTTTCACGTCTTCGTCATCTTCTTTTCTCATCCCCTTCTAAACCAATATTAATCTCAAACATTTTACAAGTTTGTCACACACATATACCTCCTTGGGAAACAAACTTTCATTTCACCCGAGGGTCATTTGTACACGGTTTTCCTAAACCGTCGTATTTGATACTTTCCCTATTTACCCTCCTTTTCCTAAAGGTGTGGTAAAACACTACAATCATTTTGGCGCCGCTGCCGGGGAGGTGTGTCGTGATTAATTTGTTTTTTTGCTTTTAATATTAACCATAAATAGTATTGTTATTAGTAGAAATCTACTAATACGTATTATCAGTTTTATTGGTTTTTCTTGTGAAATTATTATTACTATATTGTAATAAGTATCACAATCAATACAAAGTATCTCCAAAAGTGTGGAAACACAACCTTAATTGGGATTTGATCTCCTAATTATTGTATTCGAATATCAAACAAAAAGAAAAAGGCAAAAATAGATAAATACTTTCGTGAAGCTCGATTTTGAGAAATACGAACTATAAGGTGGGTATAAGGCGGGTATTATAAAATATACCCTAAGGAAAAAGGCTCTTAAGTGCTTCGCGCCGCTTCGTTTCCCAGCTTGCTTGTGAGTATTTTGAGATTGAAGGCTAATCGAGGGTTTTGCCGCCCAAAGTATTATTACGTATAATATATTTGCTTGGTTTTCTTTGTGATTAAACCCTCTTGAACAATTTGGTTTTCACCAAAGTTCTAAAGTCATTCGAAGGCGTTCACTCCACGTGATCGTTTTCATTCCTTTGAGGCTTCTTTAATCAAGAGTTTGATTCGAGGAGAGATTTGGTAGATTGTTGTCTACGAAGATACACCAAAATCCAAAAAAAAAATTAAAAACAATCAAAAACACAAAAAAATTGAAAATCCACAAAACAACCAAAAATAATCTTCTTTGCTCACCTCCCATTCTTCGTGAAGTTTATGACCACTCGTAATCAAGCAAAACGAGCTCGTAAACGTCTTCAAAAGCAAGCCAATCAAGAGACGTTGATTGAAGAACAACCTCCAATTGTTGAACCTATTGTAGAAAAAGAAGTCGTCATGGCTAATCGTACTATGATGGAGTTGCTACAAGCACCCACCAAGGGTTTTGGAGAGGCCATTGTGATTCCCGCCATTCTTGCGGAGAATTTCGAAATTAAGACGGGTTTGATGTCGATGTTGCAAGAAAATAAGTTTAGAGGTCATGAGAAAAACAACCCGCATTATCACATTAGGAATTCTAATCGTCTCGCCGCTACTAGCAAGTTTAAGGATGTTCCACATGACGCCATTAAGTTGATGTTGTTTCCATACTCTTTAGATGGACCCGCAAAAATTTGGCTTGAGAAAGTACCGCCAAATTCGATTTTGACATGGGGTGATCTCGTTTCTAAGTTTGTGAACAAATTTTTTCCACCATCTAAAACATCACATTTGAAAAATGAGATTTCACGATTTGTGCAAAGAAATAATGAAAGTTTTTCAATGGCATCGGAACGCTTTAAAGAAATGTTACATGAATGTCCACACCATGATTTTTCGGAATTGCATCAAGTTGATACTTTTTATAATGGGCTTAATGATCATGAACGAGATTACTTGAATGCCGCAGCGGGTGGTAATTTTTTGTGCAAAACGACCGATGAAGCTTTAAAGATTATCGAGAATAGATCTAAGGTTTATAGCCCTCGTAACACACCGAGTGTTTCCAATTTGGGTTCGTCATCGTCTCGTAGCATTAATGCCTTACATGATGAAGCTAATGAGGAAAATCGGTTTTTTGATAGATTTACTAATCTTATGTCCCATTGGAAGGCTCAAGAAGCTTCAAATTCCGCTTAGGTTAAAGCGGTTGCTAAGAGTTGTTTGTCTTGTGGTGGAGCTCAGGATCTTTCCGAGTGCATTACCGCGGATGGTAACACTTCGAGTGCTTATGTAACAACGGGAACTTACAACCAAAACGGCCAAGGTTCCCGCCCAAATCAAGCTCCACCAAATCAAAATGCTAATAACTATCGAAACAACAACCAAGGTGGTAATTATCAAGGCAATTCACGTAACTACAACAAGGGGAATTATCAAAGTGGGAATGGACAAGTCACTAATCAAAACCAAAACGGTGATTTTCAAAACACTACACAAGGTTTTCAAAATGCTCACACTAAAAATCTTGAAGGAGATTTTTTGGATTATGCTAAAGCAAATTATGCTAAGTTTGATAACATGCAACGTGAGATGATTAGTGATGAGACGGCTTTTATACATAGTCTCATCGTTCTTTTTGGACTTAAAATGCATTAAATATCATCAAAATACCCAAATATATGCTTGTGTTTGTTGCTTGTGTATTTTAGGTACGGATATTGAGAAAATGACAAAAGATCACAAGAATCACGCAAAAACGAACACGGGAAACGAAGCCGCACGATGAACCAAGCCCTAGTGAGGAATTTTCCAAAGAAAACCCTAGAAGATTTGAAGAATATTGAAGATTGGTCCTCCAAGTTTGAAGAATTGACACTTTATACCCTTGTATCTTCATAATTACAAGTTTGGTCCCTAAAGTTTGTCAAAATTACAAAAAGGACCCTTAACTTTGAAGAATTGGCAAATTTAGTCCCTCATCAAATCTAAATTGTCAATAATGGTCCTTCAAGAAGTCAACAAACAAGTCAAGACCTTAATGTATGAAGATATGTCAAAACCAGTCCTTGGAAAATCAAGAATATCCATTAAAGGCCCTTGGAAAAGTTTTTGGAAGAATTTGTGCCAAAAATGACAACCTGCCAAAAGTTGACAAAAGGAAAATGGGCGCTGTTGCATTTATTTACAAAATGAACAAGAAAAGAAAGAATGGGGACTTATCCTGCCAAACCACCAAACCTCCACAGCCAATCCTCCACTGACACATCACCCCACCAGTCCATTTTATTTAAACAAACCAGTCCACAACTCTTAAACCCTATCACAAAACCCTTTTTGAACCCTTTCTTTTATTAAACACATTTATTAAACAAAAGTGGGGGAAACGTTTTTTTTTAAATCTAATCAACCCCCAAATGGATTAACCCCTACTGTTTAATCACCCTCCTTCCATAAACCCTAAAATACCCAAATCTTAATTACCCTTTAAATCAAAGGGGTTTTACCCCAATTTTTCCAGAAAGGTAATTACCTTTAACCCCACCATAACCCACCTCACCAATCACTCTCACACTCACCCCATGTGACTCTCCAGCCTTCCCCTGCCCCACGTTTTGACTCCAAGACAAAGGTTGCCAGTCAGATCAACATCCCACAAGGATTTCGTGCTCCCAAAGGAGTCTATAAACGGCCAGGATCAGTTCTCATCACTGGCATCCTCACAACATTCCAAAAATCTCACATGGTGATCTTAAGGAAAATTCAAAAAGAGCATATTCGGGGAATCATCCAAGGGCACTTTTGGTAGTTCAACATTAGGGTTTAGCTTTTGTTTTCAGCTTTCTAGAAAGATTGTGACCCTATATAAAGGGCATTAGGGCTTAGCCATTTACTTGTTCTTTCTTCTCCATTTTTTGTCAAAATCCTGTAAATCCCATTTTGTTTAGTGAAATGAAATTGGTATTGCATTGTTGATGAGAAGCAAAAGGACCACAATTTACATTTAAGCATTTTACATTTCCAAGTCTATTTTTCAAGTTTTAAATTCTGTTGGTGACTAAATTTGTTAAGTTTTTACATCTGTCCCAAAAGCTTTAAGCTAAAACCATAAGCCTGATAATCTAATTGATTATCAAGCTTATGTGAAGAGTAAAGTTTTTGGTTGATTTGGTTTGGAGAAAAAGTTCTAAGTAACAAATATATATCAGTTTCATTTTTTTTCTTCCTTTCTAAATAAGTCAAAGACAGCTTAAGTGATAAGCTTGTTTGTGGCTTTTTAGTTGTGTGATACAGCAACCTTATGATCTTCTTTTATCTTAGCAGACTCACAAAAGGCTTAAAGCCTTTTGAAGATATAGGTGGTGTGTGTGTCAATAGTGACCACCACCACTCCCTCTCTTGGCTTACTTGATCATAAACCTCAGCACAAGCCCGGGCTTGTAGGAGGTGGCTATTCAGCCATTGTTGGGCTTGGAAGTAAGCCCAACAAGGTATTCCTTGTTTATCCTTTTTAAAATTTTAAGTTTCTGAAAAAAATGGTGTTTTATGTGATTTCTGCATGAAAGGTGTTTTAAGAGTGTTAATCTGGATTGATTCATGTTATTTTGTTATGATATGCATGTTAGAAGTATTCTTGATCAGTTTGGTTAGCTCTTGTACTGATTTGCTTTGAAAATTGTTGATTTCTATTTTCTAAAGGGTTGTTTGGATATAGGCTTATCTAGGACAGTTTGATAAATTTTGAAGGATAGAAGGTGTTAGATAGGTTTGTTAGGGTTGCATTTAGTGGCTAACTAGTTAGTTTATAGATTGGTGCAAGTTGAAGCAAATTGTGTGTTTGAGAAGTGAAAACTTAGCTTAAATCTACATAGTTATTTATCTGCCTGTTTTGATGATTCTTTGTGCTTGGAATTCATAATCTGTTAAGATATAGATTTCTAGGGCTTGAGTTTGTTTGTGTATCATTTTGTGAGCTTGAATGCAAAAGTTTGGGACTTGGAAAATCATTTGTATGCTTGTAATCTGCTAAGAAACCACCAGACCACACAAAAGATCACAGCAACTTAGTGTGCTTAGTTTGTGCTTAATTTGTGAGATTTTTGCTTGCAAGGTGTTAAATTTCTGCTTGTTACTGACTCCTTGTGCTCCAAAGAGCACAAGGGTGCCTTTGTCCATCAACAAACACCACCAAAATCATCACAGCCAAGCCCCTCTTGGCTCCAAATTTTACAAGTGAACCAAAGTCACTTGTTCATTCAGAAACTCATTAAGAACTGGTCACGTTTTTCATTGATTCTGGCTTAATCTTGATCTAATTTGTATTTTGTTTTTGTTTTAGTTAGTAATTAAGTCACTAGATTAAGTTTAAAAAAAAAAATTTTTATAAAAAGTACACCCGCAACGGGCTCGAACACGCGACCTGCAGCACAGGAGTAACGTGTTCTACCATTGATCTAGATGACTTTTTACGTCATTGTTTGGTTTCATTAGTTATTTAACCCATTTCTAGTTTGTTCTCATAATAATAAGCCGTAGCTTATTTAGGTTTGTTTGGCTTATTTATTAAGCTTTTTGGGTTAGAGTCATTTTTCCTAGGATAATTATAGAGTTTAGGATTTTTCTGTTTAAAAGTTTTATTTTTATCTTTATTTAATTAATTATTAGGATTATTTTTAGTTTTATTTTTAGAAAGTATTTTAAAAATAGTAAACAGTAACTTAAAAATACAGAAAAATAGTTTTTAAGTTTTAATTTATGTTTTTGAGGTTTACAGCTTATTAGGTTTTCAATTTGGCTTATTTTTAATTTTATAAGATTTTAGGATTTTTAAGCAACTTTAAAATTCAATATAAAATTATTTAATAGGTTTCAGAAAATTTGGTTTGCATTTTTGTTCTAGTTAGAATATTTAGGATTTTTGAGAATTTTTTAGAATTTATTTAAGAAGTTTTTATTTTTTTAATATTTTAATATTATTTTATTCATAAAAATTAAAAGTTTTATTTTCAACTTTTTTTCATTTTTCCTAGATTCTAGACATTAAATTAGGAACTTTGTCACTTTCCAATTAATTTTTAGGCTTTTCAATTAATTTTTAGATTTACTTTAAGATTTAATACATTTTAATAGTTTTTAAGTGTTAAAAAATAGTTTGATTTGATTTTAAAATTTTTAAAAATAGTTTTTAGCTTAATTAGGATATTTTTGAGGTTTACAAATTATAAAACCTTGTTTAGGGCTTTTTAATAATTAAAAGTGATTTTTAGGGCTTTAATTAGCATTAAAAAGTCATTATTTAATTAATTAAAAGGTTTTAGCAAGTTTGGATTTTTTGTAAACTCTTAGAATATTATTTGGGATTTTTAGTAATTTTTTGAAATTTTTAGGTTAAAATTTTAATTTTTGTCGTCTTTACGGTTTTACGTTTACGCCTTTTTCGTCGTAGTTTAATTCGTAGTCGTAACCGTCTTTTCCTTCCTTTCTCATTTCTTTTCTTCTTGTTCATAATCACAAACATCATATATCAACTCTTAACACAACGCACTTGCCTCCTCGAGAACGAACTCACCTAGGGTCATTCACACACGGTTTTCCTAAATCGTCGTGCACACTTGCCCTATTTTATTGCTCTCTTTTCCTAAAGGAGTAATTTTACAACAATCATTTTGGTGCCGCTGCCGGGGAGGCGTGTTGTGTTTTGGTTGAACCATTGTTGTTTTTATATATAGCCATAAAAGTATTTGTATTAATAGCACTCTATTAATACGTATTATCGTTTTTCGATTTTTGTGAATATTATTACTATATTGTATACGTAGAACAATAAATTTACAAGTACTCCAAATACGTGAGCAACCACAACCTTGATTCGGGATTTCATCACTCGATCATTGTATTCGAATCTCAAACCAAAGAAAAAAGGCAAAAATAGATAAATACTTTCGTGAAGCTTGATTTTGATAATACAAACTATAAGGTGGGTATAAGGCGGTTGTATTTCACGACCTAAAGGAAAAAGGCTCTTAAGTGCTTCGCGCCGCCTCGTTTCCTCCGCTTGCTTGTGCGTATTTGATTTTGAGAGTGAATCGAGGGTTTTGCCGCCCAAAGTATTATTAAGTATCATATATATTTTCTTGGTTTCATTTGATTAAACCCTCTTGAACGATTTGGTGTTCCACCATCGTTCTAAAGTCATCGAAGGCGTTCACTTCACGTGATCGTTTTCATTCCTTGAGGCTTCTTTAATCAAGAGATTTGATTAAGGAGGAGATTTGTAGATTTTGGTCTACTTAATACATTCCAAAAAATCCAGAAAAAGTTAAAAACAATCAAAAACTACAAAAAAATTGAAAAAGTAAAAATACCAAAAAGAATCTTCTTTGCTCGCCTTCTCGTTGTACGTGACGTTTATGCAAACTCGCTCTAAAGCTAGACGTGCTCGTAAACGAAGAAACAAATCACTCACTCCTACTAGTGAGGACTCTCCTATTGACGAACCCATTGTAGTGAAAGAAGCACCCATGGCTAATCGAACTATGATGGAGTTGCTTCAAGCACCCACCGAGGGTTATGGAGAAGCGATTGTGATTCCCGCTATCCTTGCGGAGAATTTTGAGGTTAAGACGGGTTTGTTGTCCATGATTCAAAACAACAAGTTTTGAGGGGACGAAAAGGACAACCCGCATAACCACATTCGCCAATTTAATCGTCTCACCGCCACGTGCAAGTTTAAGGATGTTTCAAACGACTCGATTAAGATGATGCTTTTTCCGTATTCCTTAGCGGGGCCCGCAAAAATTTGGTTAGAGAAAGAGCCACCCAATTCTATATTGGCGTGGAAGGATCTCGTTTCAAAATTCGTGAACCAATTTTTTCCGCCCTCTAAGACTACGCACTTGAAAAACGAGATTTCAAAGTTTTCGCAAGAGTTTAATGAGAGTTTTTCAACGGCTTGGAATAGGTTTAAGGAAATGTTGCACGAATGTCCTCATCATGGTTTTTCCGACTTGCATCAAATAGACACGTTTTACAATGGCTTGAACGATCATGAGCGTGATTATCTTAATGCCGCCGCGGGTGGTAATTTCTTGTGTAAGACGGTCGAGGAAGCATTGGTAATTATTGAGAATAGGTCTAAGGTGTATAGTCCTCGTAGCACGTCGAGTGTTCGTAAGGCTTCGTCTTCATCTTCACCTAGTTTGTCACACACCGTTGATGCTTGCCAAGTCGAGGCTAATTTGGAGAACAAAATTTTTGATATAGTGAAAGGCTTGTTAGTTGAGTTTAAAGTTGGTGAACAACCCGCTCCCGCTACGATTAAAGCGGTTGAGGTTTCTTGTATGTATTGTGGTGGAGCTCACGGTTATTCCGAGTGCATTACCAACGGTGGTAACACTTCGAGTGCCTTCGCGGCCGCGGGAACTTATAACCAAAACGGTCAAGTTCCTCGCACTAATCAATTGACTCCACCGGGTTTTTCACCAAATCAAAATGCTAACAATTATCGAAACAATCAAGTTGGTTACCAAAGCAATCAAAGGAACAATTATAAGGGTAATAACAACTATGGGAATCAAGGGAGTAGTAGTAGTAGCCAATTGCAAAATCAAAATCAAAACCGTAATTTTCAAAATGCAAGTCAAGGTCTTCAAAATAATAAAGAACTTCCAATAGACTTTTTGAATTACACTACTTCAAATGATAAGATTGTGGAAAACATTCAAGAGCAAATGGCTAATCAAGCTAAGGAGACGGCTAAGAACGCAAAGGAGTTAGCTACTTTTATTAAGGAAAATCTAGCCATGAGAAATGAATTGAAAAATGATTTTGCTAACCAAATTCGAGGTCAAAACAACAAGATAGAGCAAAGTCATGCTAGGCTTGAACAAAGAATTGACCAAAAAGCCGCTATCCAAGATGTGAAGTTTAATAATTTTGATGCTAAGCTTAATGCAATTTTAGAAGCCGTAATGGGAAACAAAGCCTCTACTTCGAGTGGTCTACCTAGTAACACCGTTTCAAACCCGAAGGGAGAGATGAAAGTGATTACCACACGTAGTGGTAAGGCACTTAAAGAACCGACTCCTCAACCAATTACTCCAACGGTGGAGGAAAATGAGAAAGAACCCGAGGTGGTGGTCGAAGAGGAGCATATTTCAATCCCACAAAGTACCGCTCATGCCACACCTACGGTTGACCCATCACCCATATTGGAACCCAAGATTCCAAAGGCTATGCCTATGCCCCAACCCACACCACCCTTGCCTTACCCATCGAGACTTAGGAAGGAGAAACGACAAGAGCGCGACAACTACCAATTTGAGCTTTTTATGAAAATGTTTCGTGATTTGCACTTTAATGTGAGTTTCGCCGATGCTTTGGTCATGATGCCTCGATTCGCCGCTAACTTTAAGAGTATGTTGAACAACAAGGAGAAATTACACCAAAAGTCTAGTTGTTCATCGGTTTATCTTAATAGCATACCTCAAAAAGTCGGTGATCCCGGTAAATTTTTGATCCCTTGTGCAATTCAAGATATGGAAGAATGCTATGCCTTGGCCGATCTTGGTGCTAGCATTAACTTGATGCCACTTGCAATCTACAAGTCGCTCAATCTTCCTAATCTTACTCCTTCACGAATGTCTATTGAGTTGGCCGACCATTTTACAATTCTTGCATGTGGTTTGGCGGAAGACGTTTTTGTGAAAGTGGGGAAGTTCTACTATCCCGTAGACTTTATTGTTGTTGACATCCCCACGGATCCTCAAGTTCCTCTTATTTTAGGTCGTTCGTTTTTAGATACGTCTATGGATTTGATTGATGTGCATGCTAGAAAGATCACCTTACATTTCAACGACGAGGAACTTGTTATAAACGCAACTCAAAATTCTCAACTTTCTCATGTTTATTCCGTTGCTACCATAAACCTCGTTGATATGATCGACGTGGTTTGCGAGGAATTTTCACAAGAAGTTTTAGGGTTTGGTGATGAAGAAACTAGTGGCAATCCCACTATGTTAGATCCAATTCTTGATAATTCGACACCAACCTTCACTCCTTTCGAAGGTGGTGGTTTTACGTTGGAAGAATTCGATGTTCCACGTACTTGTGACGAAGACCTCGACAACTATGAGGACTTCTCGATTATCAAGGATTTTCTCAACGATTTCCCATTTCCTCCACCCGAGGAGGTTATGAGTATCGAGCCCAAATCTTCACTTGAGGAACCACCTATCCTCGAGTTGAAAGATTTACCTCCTCACCTCGAATATGTCTATTTGGAGGAGGACGACAAGTTGCCGGTTATTATTGCGAAGGAACTTTCGAATGATGAAAAAACCGCACTTGTCGATGTTCTTAAGGACCACAAAGGGGCGATTGCATGGAAGTTATCCGACATTAAGGGAATCGATCCCAAATTTTGTACACACAAAATATTAATGGAGGAGGATTTCAAGCCAACAATCCAAAGTCAAAGGAGGGTGAACCCCAAAATTCACGACGTCATCAAAAAGGAGGTCCTTAAACTCCTTGACGCGGGAATGATTTACCCTATTTCCGATAGCCCTTGGGTGAGTCCTATTCATTGTGTCCCTAAAAAGGGAGGGATGACCGTTGTGCCAAACGATGCTAATGAGTTGATTCCCACTAGACTCGTGACCGGATGGAGAGTGTGCATTGACTATCGTAAGTTGAACGAAGCCACTCGAAAAGACCATTTTCCCTTGCCCTTCATGGACCAAATGTTGGAGCGTCTTGCGGGAAACGATTTCTATTGCTTTTTAGATGGTTTTTCCGGTTACTTCCAAATTCCCATCGATCCTCGTGATCAAGAAAAAACTACGTTTACGTGTCCATATGGAACGTTTGCTTATCGTAGAATGCCATTCGGACTTTGCAATGCACCAGGAACTTTTCAACGATGCATGATGGCTATTTTTCATGATATGATCGAGAAGACGATGGAAGTCTTCATGGATGACTTTTCCGTGTTTGGTGATTCCTTTACTTCGTGTTTGTCGAACCTTGAGAGAATGTTAAAACGATGTAAGGAAACCAACCTTGTGCTCAATTGGGAAAAATGTCATTTTATGGTTAAGAGTGGAATCGTCTTAGGGCACAAGGTCTCGAAAGCGGGGATTGAGGTAGATCAAGCTAAGGTAGACGTCATCGCCAAATTACCTCATCCCAAAACCGTCAAGGGAGTTAGGAGTTTCCTAGGCCACGCGGGCTTTTATCGACGATTCATCAAGGATTTCTCGAAGATTTCTCGACCCATTACACATCTTCTTGAAAAAGAAGCACGTTTTGTCTTTGACGAAGATTGTGTACGAGCCTTTGAGATCCTTAAGAGGAAACTTACCGAAGCTCCCATTCTTGTTGCTCCAAATTGGAACCTCCCCTTTGAGCTTATGTGTGATGCAAGTGATTACGCTATTGGGGCCGTTTTGGGGCAACGTCATGATAAGCATTTCTTGCCTATTCACTATGCTAGCAAGACGATGACCGAGGCTCAACTTAAATACACTACAACGGAAAAGGAGTTCCTTGCCGTGGTGTATGCATTTGAGAAATTCCGACCTTACCTCGTCTTGACGAAATGCATAGTGTATACGGACCATTCGGCTATCAAGTATCTCATGGCTAAACAAGATGCTAAGCCGAGATTACTTCGTTGGATTCTCCTCCTTCAAGAATTTGATCACAAAATCGTTGACAAAAAAGGAGCCGAGAATCTAGCGGCCGATCATCTCTCTCGTTTGGAAGATCCTCACCAAAGTGTTTACGAGCCTAAGGAAATCACCGAAACATTTCCGCTTGAAACACTTGGTGTAGTGAATTCCAAACTTGATTCTTCCACCCCATGGTTTGCGGATTTTGCAAATTACCATGCGGGTAACTTCATCATTAAGGGTATGACAACTCAAGAAAAACGAAAATTCTTTCGTGATGTCAAGTTCTATTTTTGGAACGACCCTTACTTGTTTCGAACTTGTGCGGATCAAATCATCCGCCGTTGTGTATTTGGCACCGAAGCTTCTAACATCCTTAGAGCTTGCCATGAGGGACCCACGGGTGGTCACCACGGTGCTAATCTCACGGCTAAAAAGGTGTTTGATGCCGGCTTCTTTTGGCCTACTATTTACCGAGATGCACAAAATCTTGTGAAGTCTTGTGATTCATGCCAACGACAAGGAAAAGCCTCACAAAAAGATGAAATGCCACAAAATATCATTCAAGTATGTGAGATCTTTGACGTTTGGGGCATAGACTTTATGGGGCCGTTCCCATCATCTCGTGGTAATAAGTATATTCTTGTTGCGGTTGACTACCTTTCTAAGTGGGTGGAGGCGAAGGCCTTGCCCACCAATGATGCTCGTGTGGTAGTTAAGTTCTTGAAAAGTTTGTTTGCTAGGTTTGGAACCCCTCGTGCTATCATAAGCGATCGTGGAACCCATTTTTGTAATGACCAATTCGAAAGGGTTCTAAGGAAATATGGGGTTACACATCGTCTTTCTACGGCTTATCACCCACAAACGAGTGGGCAAGTCGAGGTTTCAAACCGAGCATTGAAGAGGATCTTGGAGAGATCCGTAGGAGAAAACCGACAATCTTGGTCGGATAAGTTAGACGATGCTTTATGGGCCTTTAGGACCGCTCATAAGACGCCCATTGGGTGCACTCCCTATAAGCTTGTGTATGGAAAGAATTGTCATTTGCCTATCGAGTTAGAACACAAGGCTTATTGGGCCCTAAAGCATTGTAATGATGACATGGAGACCGCGGGAAAACACCGGAAAATGCAATTAAGTGAATTGGATGAATTGAGAGACATTGCTTATGAAAATTCATTGATTTACAAAGAGAAAACTAAAAAGTTGCATGATTCAAAAATTAAAAACCGGGTTTTTAACATTGGGGATCAAGTTTTACTTTTTAATTCAAGATTAAAAATCTTTTCCGGTAAGTTGAAATCCCGTTGGTCCGGTCCATTCACCGTGACTCAAGTGTTTCGTATGGGACCATCGAGCTAGCTCAAGATGATGGTCCTAACTTCAAGGTGAATGGACATAGGTTGAAGCACTACTTTGGTGGGGAAGTTCCATCCTTGAACTACCTCGACCAAGTCACCTTCCCCAATGATAATTAGTATTAAGGGGATCGAGTCGAGCTCATGACTCGGTAATCAAAAACGAGGTGCCTCGTGGGGGAGTCCCATGCTTATCCTATGTACATATTATCGCTTTCTTAGTCTAATGTAGCTTACGTGTGGGGATTCGTGCCCTTCCAACCTTTGTTCCATGGTTGTTTGTGATATGTGGTTTTTAGATCATGATCTTCACGATTGGAGCCTCTCGTGTTCGTTTTATGGGAGCACTTGATCGTTTGCTTTGGAGACATTTCTCAATATCCATGATATATCCTTTATTGTTCTAACCTTAGGTTTTTAGCACACTTCATAAACGGCTATTAATTTAATGGTTACACCCTTTCCATGCTAGATTAGGCATTCGACTACGTCTCTAGTATGGGGGTGTTTGCACCCCTAGACTCGAAACATTGAGGACAATGTTTAACTTTAGTATGGGGGGTGAATAGATACTTGCCTTGCCAAACCTTCACGCTTTCCAAAGTTTATCGTTTTGTTGCAAAATAAGGCTAAAAATGGCCAAATTTTAAAATTTTTCTCATGTTTTATAAGTGTTTGAAGACACGAATGTAGGTTTTCCGATGGCGAGAATAAGAGTAATTTTTGACTCGACCGTGCGTGTTGAGCACTTAGCTTTGATTCCTTAACTACACATTAGGCTAAGTCTCTTAAATGAGGACGAGAAATGATAGAGTTAATTATAAGTTACTATGCTAAACGTAGAGTACTCGTATTCTTTCAAAAACTCATGTGTTCTCATTGTTTGCTTATTCTCCCTTCGCATGTAAATATTTTTTGCTTAATAAATATTGACTTAGCGGTTTAGTTGGGATTGTTGGGTTTCTAGTCTTTTCTAGTAGCTTCCGTGAAATTAAATTGGGAAGACATTAAGATATCGCCAGCGTCACGGTTTTGAAGTATTGGCACCCCAATAATCAAAAGCTTCACCTAATAATAAGATTTCAAGTGCTCACCTAAATCAAGCAAACAATTTGAAGCCCCACAAGGCCGAAAAATCTATGCAAAATTGAAAGTGAATCAAGCCTTAATCTTCGAAGCTTTAAAGAGCCAAAATTCGCTTTAGCGTGAGGATATACGTCTTTGGCTAATAAAACCACCGATGAGGCGGATAATAAAAGGCAAGGCAAGACCGAAGTCATAATAAAAGCTTCATGGCGAAGTTGAATAAAAGATGGAGGTAAACCAAAGATAATAAGGCCCTTCCGTTAGGGGGCGTATAAAAGTCTTGGTAATAAGTCTCATGTTCAAAACCGTTATAAAACCGTGTTTATCGATTCTTCTTGTCAACTTAATTTTTTAACATCGTTGTCTATTAGGAGGGGTTATTGATTTGATGGTCTTAGTTACACCGTTAGGACTCTATTTTTAGACCTAAATCTCTATTATCGCATAAGTCAAACAATGTATCCTCGTGAAACATTCAAGACAAAATAAAATATAAGAGATACAACTTAGGAATAATGGGAGAATAAGTACGTGATTAGGGCATATGAGTAGTGTTAGCATTACTAACTTATAATGACAATGATCTCGTTGCACGCTTGGCATGGAATTGGAGTGAAAATCGAGGAAGATGAAATTATTTCTAACGAAGCATTCACGTGTTCTTATTCTATGAACCTAAACGTCCCATTTTGCGATGAAAATCATACATTATGTCTATAACACAAATAGTAGCAATAGTAGTAGTATAGCTAGTTTATCATTTCAATAAAGTAAATAAAAATGAATTTTGGAGATGCTACGATACTTTATTCTAGCATTGCGTGAGGGCACGGCAATGGTTTAGTATGGGGGAGTGATGAGACGGCTTTTATACATAGTCTCATCGTTCTTTTTGGACTTAAAATGCATTAAATATCATCAAAATACCCAAATATATGCTTGTGTTTGTTGCTTGTGTATTTTAGGTACGGATATTGAGAAAATGACAAAAGATCACAAGAATCACGCAAAAACGAACACGGGAAACGAAGCCGCACGATGAACCAAGCCCTAGTGAGGAATTTTCCAAAGAAAACCCTAGAAGATTTGAAGAATATTGAAGATTGGTCCTCCAAGTTTGAAGAATTGACACTTTATACCCTTGTATCTTCATAATTACAAGTTTGGTCCCTAAAGTTTGTCAAAATTACAAAAAGGACCCTTAACTTTGAAGAATTGGCAAATTTAGTCCCTCATCAAATCTAAATTGTCAATAATGGTCCTTCAAGAAGTCAACAAACAAGTCAAGACCTTAAAGTATGAAGATATGTCAAAACCAGTCCTTGGAAAATCAAGAATATCCATTAAAGGCCCTTGGAAAAGTTTTTGGAAGAATTTGTGCCAAAAATGACAACCTGCCAAAAGTTGACAAAAGGAAAATGGGCGCTGTTGCATTTATTTACAAAGTGAACAAGAAAAGAAAGAATGGGGACTTATCCTGCCAAACCACCAAACCTCCACAGCCAATCCTCCACTGACACATCACCCCACCAGTCCATTTTATTTAAACAAACCAGTCCACAACTCTTAAACCCTATCACAAAACCCTTTTTGAACCCTTTCTTTTATTAAACACATTTATTAAACAAAAGTAGGGAAACGTTTTTTTTAAATCTAATCAACCCCCAAATGGATTAACCCCTACTGTTTAATCACCCTCCTTCCATAAACCCTAAAATACCCAAATCTTAATTACCCTTTAAATCAAAGGAGTTTTACCCTAATTTTTCCAGAAAGGTAATTCCCTTTAACCCCACCATAACCCACCTCACCAATCACTCTCACACTCACCCCATGTGACTCTCCAGCCTTCCTCTGCCCCACGTTTTGACTCCAAGACAAAGGTTGCCAGTCATATCAACATCCCACAAGGATTTCGTGCTCCCAAAGGAGTCTATAAACGGCCAGGATCAGTTCTCATCACTGGCATCCTCACAACATTCCAAAAATCTCACATGGTGATCTTGAGGAAAATTCAAAAAGAGCATATTCGGGGAATCATCCAAGGGCACTTTTGGTAGTTCAACATTAGGGTTTAGCTTTTGTTTTCAGCTTTCTAGAAAGATTGTGACCCTATATAAAGGGCATTAGGGCTTAGCCATTTACTTGTTCTTTCTTCTCCATTTTTTGTCAAAATCCTATAAATCCCATTTTGTTTAGTGAAATGAAATTGGTATTGCATTGTTGATGAGAAGCAAAAGGACCACAATTTACATTTAAGCATTTTACATTTCCAAGTCTATTTTTCAAGTTTTAAATTCTGTTGGTGACTAAATTTGTTAAGTTTTTACATCTGTCCCAAAAGCTTTAAGCTAAAACCATAAGCCTGATAATCCAATTGATTATCAAGCTTATGTGAAGAGTAAAGTTTTTGGTTGATTTGGTTTGGAGAAAAAGTTCTAAGTAACAAATATATATCAGTTTCATTTTTTTTCTTCCTTTCTAAATAAGTCAAAGACAGCTTAAGTGATAAGCTTGTTTGTGGCTTTTTAGTTGTGTGATACAGCAACCTTGTGATCTTCTTTTATCTTAGCAGGCTCACAAAAAGGCTTAAAGCCTTTTGAAGATATAGGTGGTGTGTGTGTCAACAGTGACCACCACCACTCCCTCTCTTGGCTTACTTGATCATAAACCTCAGCACAAGCCCGGGCTTGTAGGAGGTGGCTATTCAGCCACTGTTGGGCTTGGAAGTAAGCCCAACAACGTATTCCTTGTTTATCCTTTTTAAAATTTTAAGTTTCTGAAAAAAATGGTGTTTTATGTGATTTCTGCATGAAAGGTGTTTTAAGAGTGTTAATCTGGATTGATTCATGTTATTTTGTTATGATATGCATGTTAGAAGTATTCTTGATCAGTTTGGTTAGCTCTTGTACTGATTTGCTTTGAAAATTGTTGATTTCTATTTTCTAAAGGGTTGTTTGGATATAGGTTTATCTATGACAGTTTGATAAATTTTGAAGGATAGAAGGTGTTAGATAGGTTTGTTAGGGTTGCATTTAGTGGCTAACTAGTTAGTTTATAGATTGGTGCAAGTTGAAGCAAATTGTGTGTTTGAGAAGTGAAAACTTAGCTTAAATCTGCATGGTTATTTATCTGCCTGTTTTGATGATTCTTTGTGCTTGGAATTCATAATCTGTTAAGATATAGATTTCTAGGGCTTGAGTTTGTTTGTGTATCATTTTGTGAGCTTGAATGCAAAAGTTTGGGACTTGGAAAATCATTTGTATGCTTGTAATCTGCTAAGAAACCACCAGACCACACAAAAGATCACAGCAACTTAGTGTGCTTAGTTTGTGCTTAATTTGTGAGATTTTTGCTTGCAAGGTGCTAAATTTATGCTTGTTACTGACTCCTTGTGCTCCAAAGAGCACAAGGGTGCCTTTGTCCATCAACAAACACCACCAAAATCATCACAGCCAAGCCCCTCTTGGCTCCAAATTTTACAAGTGAACCAAAGTCACTTGTTCATTCAGAAAATCATTAAGAACTGGTCACGTTTTTCATTGATTCTGGCTTAATCTTGATCTAATTTGTATTTTGTTTTTGTTTTAGTTAGTAATTAAGTCACTAGATTAAGTTTAAAAAAAAAAAGTTTTATAAAAAGTACACCCGCAACGGGCTCGAACACGCGACCTGCAGCTCAGGAGTAACGTGTTCTACCATTGATCTAGATGACTTTTTACGTCATTGTTTGGTTTCATTAGTTATTTAACCCATTTCTAGTTTGTTCTCATAATAATAAGCCGTAGCTTATTTAGGTTTGTTTGGCTTATTTATTAAGCTTTTTGGGTTAGAGTCATTTTTCCTAGGATAATTATAGAGTTTAGGATTTTTCTGTTTAAAAGTTTTATTTTTATCTTTATTTAATTAATTATTAGGATTATTTTTAGTTTTATTTTTAAAAAGTATTTTAAAAATAGTAAACAGTAACTTAAAAATACAGAAAAATAGTTTTTAAGTTTTAATTTATGTTTTTGAGGTTTACAGCTTATTAGGTTTTCAATTTGGCTTATTTTTAATTTTATAAGATTTTAGGATTTTTAAGCAACTTTAAAATTCAATATAAAATTATTTAATAGGTTTCAGAAAATTTGGTTTGTATTTTTGTTCTAGTTAGAATAATTAGGATTTTTGAGAATTTTTTAGAATTTATTTAAGAAGTTTTTATTTTTTTAATATTTTAATATTATTTTATTCATAAAAATTAAAAGTTTTATTTTCAACTTTTTTTCATTTTTCCTAGATTCTAGACATTAAATTAGGAACTTTGTCACTTTCCAATTAATTTTTAGGCTTTTTAATTAATTTCTAGATTTACTTTAAGATTTAATACATTTTAATAGTTTTTCAGTGCTAAAAAATAGTTTGATTTGATTTTAAAATTTTTAAAAATAGTTTTTAGCTTAATTAGGATATTTTTGAGGTTTACAAATTATAAAACCTTGTTTAGGGCTTTTTAATAATTAAAAGTGATTTTTAGGGCTTTAATTAGCATTAAAAAGTCATTATTTAACTAATTAAAAGGTTTTAGCAAGTTTGGATTTTTTGTAAACTCTTAGAATATTATTTGGGATTTTTAGTAATTTTTTGAAATTTTTAGGTTAAAATTTTAATTTTTGTCGTCTTTACGGTTTTACGTTTACGCCTTTTTCGTCGTAGTTTAATTCGTAGTCGTAACCGTCTTTTCCTTCCTTTCTCATTTCTTTTCTTCTTGTTCATAATCACAAACATCATATATCAACTCTTAACACAACGCACTTGCCTCCTCGAGAACGAACTCACCTAGGGTCATTCACACACGGTTTTCCTAAATCGTCGTGCACACTTGCCCTATTTTATTGCTCTCTTTTCCTAAAGGAGTAATTTTACAACAATCAATTAGCTTAAGATCCGAGTTGAAAAACGAGCTTAAAAACGAACTTGCTAATGAACTTAAAACTCATGCATATAAAATGGAAGAAAATGTTCAACGTCTTCAACAAAACCAACAAAAGATGGAACAAGGACAACATGAGATTAAGAAAGAATTGTTAAAAGCGGATGCTAGGCAATCAAAATTTGAGGACCGAATGGCTAAAATGTTGAAGCAATCATGTGTAAACCCTCTTCCTCGGGTGGTCTTCCTAGTGATACCATTGCAAACCCGAAGGGAGAAATGAAGGTTATTACTACACGAAGTGGTAAAACTTTCAAGGAACCTATCTCTCGTCCAAGTACTTCTACGGAGAAGGAAATCGAGAAAGAGCCCGAGGTGGTGGTCGAAAAGGAGCATATTACAATCCCACGAAGTACCGCTCATACCACACCTACGGTTGAACCAATACCAATTGTGGAACCCGAGATTCCAAGGCCGTTTCCTAATGTCCAACCCACACCACCCTTACCTTACCCTTCAAGACGTAACAAGGAAAAGGCACAAGAACGGAACAATTATCAATTTGAGCTATTTATGAAAATGTTTCGTCATATACATTTTAACATAAGTTTTGCCGACGCTCTTATCATGATGCCTCGATTCGCCGCAAACTTCAAAAGTATGCTAAACAACAAAGAAAAGTTACAACAATCGTCTAGTTGTTCATCGGTTTTTCTTAGCCGCATACCACAAAAAGTCGGTGATCCCGGTAAATTTTTGATTCCTTGTGCAATTCAAGATATCGAGGAATGCTACACCTTGGCCGATCTTGGTGCTAGTATTAATTTAATGCCTCTTGAGATTTTCAAATCGCTTTCGCTTCCGGCTCTTACTCCTTCGAACATGTCTATCGAGATGGCCGATCATTCTACGATCTTAGCATGTGGAGTAGCCGAACACGTTTTCGTTAAAGTCGGAAAGTTTTACTATCCTGTTGACTTTATCGTTGTAGACATTCCCATCGGTCGAAAAGTTCCTCTAAGAATTTGTCATCATTGCAACACAAAACTCCAACCTTTCTCATGTCTATTCTCATGCAACTCTAAACCATGGTAATTCAACCAAAGTCATTTGCAAAGAATTTTCACCAAGAGTTTTAGGAAATGTCGCCAAAAACAATTTACCATTTCCTCCACCGGTGGAGGTTATGAGTGTAAAGCCTACAAAGAAGAAAGCGTCAATACTTGAATCGAAAAATCCTTTGCCTCACCTCGAACATTCATTCTTGAAATGTGTTGATAAGTTGCCGGTTTCTACGGAAGATCTTTCGGATGACGAATATGTAGACCCCGATGGGGAGGTTTTCTTTGTCGATAAACGTTTTGAGAACTTACCACTACCAAAACCAAAACGGTTTACAAATGTGAGAATTTTTAGTGTGACTAACATTGTCTTAGAAACACCAAATATTTTCGACATAATCAAAAAGGGTTTTCATAAGGAGAGTTTAAAAGATAAAAATGGAAAAGATTTTAAATGTGATTTAATTGATTTTTCTACAAATCTAACTCCGTCATCACCACGTGTTTTGAGTGCTACAAGCTCGTCTACTCCTTTTGACGATGCTTTGTGTGGTTTTAGTATGGGGGAAGCCTCTTATGTTCCCTCATCCTTGTCCACCGAGGACGAGATATTCGATCCCGGAATTGCTTGTAAAGGGAAATCTCGGTCTTCCACCGATGCAATAAATGGAAAATCTTTCTATTTGATTGGTGCGAGTCTACCTCGAGTAGCTCAAAAGTTTGTCTTACCAATTGTCCCACCCTTCTATTTCTTCTCATCTATTTTTTTAAACCCTTTGGGTTTGTATTGACACATGATGAAGTGGCGTTGATTTGTTTTTCCAATGAAAACGAGAACGCCATCTTCGATCCCGGTATTTTGCACCATCAAAGGACTTAGTCCTTAATACCGGTTGCTTTTAGGGCCTTGTTTATCATGTAAGCCCCATCAAAAATTGACCATACCATAATTTTCCCTAAATGTTCACATTTTGAGGGGATCGAGTCGAGCTCATGACTCGGCAATAAAAAACGAGGTGCCTCGTGGCGGAGATCCCATGCTTATCCTTTTATGCTTACTATTCACTTATAAGGGGACTTGTACCCTTCCAACTCGTTGTCTCGTGGTTGTTTGTGATTGTGTTATCTAGATCATCATCATCTACGATTGAAGACTCTCGTGTTCATTTACGTGAGCCTCCATCGTTTGCTTGAAGAAGTTTTTCACGAATCCATGACATATCCTTTATTGTTCTAACATTTATCTTTTAGCATACTTAATAAACGGCTTTAGATATATTGTTGATCACCCTTTCCATGCTAGATCCTAAGCATTCAATTCTTCGTCTCTAGTATGGGGATGCTCCATCTTTAGACTCGAAACATTGAGGACAATGTTTACTTTTAGTATGGGGGGGTGAATAGGTACTTGCTTTGCTACGCCCTCACGCTCTCCAATTTTCAATGTTTTGTTTTGTTGCTAATAAGGCTAAAAATGGCCAAATTTTAAAATTTTTCTTAGTTTTCATAAGTGTTTTTAAGACACGAATGTATATTTTCTGATAGGTAGAATAAGAGCTAATTTTTGACTTGATGGGCATTTGGAGCCATTTACATTCCTTAACCCGCTCAAATCAAGTTTTGCTAGACTTTTATATAGGGAGCTTTAAAACGCGAAAGTCTTAACTCATACGGGTTAAGAACAAGAACTTTTCGCAAGTTCCTATAATTGATCCTATAAAGTCACTTATCAAGGGAACTATAAAATGCATTCTCTAAACTTGAAAAAGTCTAAGAAAGTGCAAGATCCTATAGGTGGCTTGAAAACCCAAAACTTGTGATATAGTCTTAATGAAATCTAATCCAAATTTGGCTTAATTTTGAATTGCATGGCTAATTATTCACGAGTCTCTTTAATTAGAGGTCTTTATATAGTGAAGAACGAGAGATGATAGAGTTAGACAAGTGATCATGCTAAACGTAGAACATGAAAATGTTCTTTCAAAAACTCATATCTTTTTAATTGTAGCCTTTTCTTCCCATAAGATCAATGCATTAGGAATAAAAATAATTGCAATAAGTAAGGTCGTACGATTTGAAAGGTTACTTATCCTCTAGCGCAAGATCGCTTAAAAGTTGCTCGGGGTTTAATAGAGTTCATAGCCAAGGCATAACTTATTGAAGCGGGACGTGAAGATTGGTGATCATCCAAAAAGGCCCTAACAAGGCATGAGGAGATCTAGTTTTGCTAAAGATCCAAGATGATGTGAAGTATCATTATTCCTAAATCAATATGAAGGATCGAGACACACGACGAAAAGCAATTACTCCCCTAAAGATCATGGAGAAAGTCTATCCAAAAAGACCCTTACAAGGTATGAGGATAAATATATCCAAGTCCGAAAAGGAGGCGGATCGTTGTATATCAAAATCCAAAGTAATGATTGAAGAAAAATGATGAAGTCGTGGTCCAAATATGAAGAATCTCTCAAAAACGTCAAGTGAAGAAATTCCAAATATATGAAGAGAAGACCATAATTTCAAGAAGTTCTTCCTAAGATTTGAAGTATGAAGTACATGCCAAATATCGGTCCGAGAAAGGTCTCAAATCATGAAACGAGTTATGCCAAGATATGAACTTAAGTAGATACACGAGAAGCCGTTTTAAAAGATTTTGTCCTTCGGCGAACTATCGATTAAATCGTGCTACTTTGCGTTCGGACTAATAACTACTCAAATAAGTCAATATGAATCACTTGTGATCCATGACAAATAGTTAAAAAATGCTAGTAACCCATTTCCTTTTATAATAACTAGGATTGCGGGGAGAAAAAGTATTACACAATTTGGACGTATGAGTAGTGTTAACATTGTGACTTGTACCAACAATGATCTCGTTTTTGCACTTAGCATGGAATGTATGACAATCAAGGATGACGAAGTTTACTCTACGGGACATTTACTTGTTTCTATTCTATGACCCTAAAAGTCACATTCGTGATGAAAATCATACATTATGTCATTACACATCTTTGTAGTATGTTGCAAGTCTTTTACTCTTCAATAAAGGTTAATAAAATTGAACTTTGGTGATGTTTAGATACTTTATTCTAGCATTGCGTGAGGGCACGACAATGGCTTAGTATGGGGGAGTGATGAGATGGCATTTATACATGATCTCATCGTTCTTTTCGGGCTTTAAATGCATAAAAATGTCATAAAATACCATATATATGCTTGTGTTTGTTTACTTGTGTATTTTAGGTATGGATATCGTGAAAAAGACAAAAGATCACAAGAAACAAGGAAAAACGGAAACGAGAAACGAAGCCATACAAAGAACCGGGCCCTAGTTCATGATTTATCCTACAAATACCTTTGAAGACTTGAAGACATGCAAGATTGATCCTCAAAGAATGAAGAAATGACACTTAAAACCCTTGTATATTCATAATTACAAGATTGGTCCCTTAAGTTTGTCAAAATTACACAAATTGTCCTTCAACTTTGAAGAAATCGCAAGTTTAGTCCCTCAACAATTCTAAATTGCCAATTATGGTCCCTTATGGAGTTAAAGTTGCATTGAAGACCTTTGAAGATCAACAATGTCCAAGATCAGCCCTTGAAATATGCAAAAGTGGCAAAAACAACCCTTGTAGCCCTTTTTCCAAAGTTTGGTGCCAAAAGTGTAAAGTTCACAAAGTTTATAACAAAGGGAATGAAGTTTTGTTGGCTGAAAACGTTTTATACCTATTTTCCCAAAGAACAAGGACTAAAAGTGAGCAAGTGAAACTTTCAAACACAAAAATGCGCCAAATACAAACACAATCCTACAAAAACGGATCAAACCTTGTCACTGTAGCAGTTAAGAACCCAGTTTTTACATCACTTAAAACAAAGGGTAAAATGAAATTACCCTTACCCACACTTGATTCACACGCCCAGAAACCCTTCCCAACCTTAAAACACTCACTCCCACTCACCATGTGACCCCACACCCAAAACCGTTTCACCATCATGTGACAACTTATTCCCCAAGTACTGCCACGTGTCAAGATCAACAGCCCACATCCTTTGCTTCACCCCAAAGCTATTTTAAACGGTTTGGATCAATTTGGACAGCATATACCCAAGAATCGTCTAGAAGTGCTCAAGGACATTTAGGGAATTTCACCTCTAGGGTTTGTGAATAGTGCTAGCTTGGAATTTGCCTATTAAAAGACTCCTCAACCTGTGAGAGAGCTTTTGTTCCAGATTTTAGCTTTTAAATCTTTGTAATTACTTTTTATGAAATAAAGTTTGAATTTCTGAAAATTTTGAATTCTCATTTGTTATTTATAAAAGTTTGGTATCTGATAAGCTAAAATCTGAGTTCCATATTCATGTTTAAAGGTTTTTGAAGCAATGTTTTAGTTGATAAAGCTTGGGCTTCAAAAATCAGAAAGTATTGGTTATTTTGATCTCACTTGTTGGTTTGTTCATCTTAGCAGCATTGGAAGCTGGTACTTGTTTTGCTAGTACCTAAGCTCAAACAATCCAAGGCCTGGATGTAGGTCTTGGAGGTTTGCACCTTCTCCTTTTTTCAACTTCCTCTTTAGTTTTTTGAATTTTGTGATTATTGCATGATTATTGGTGAATCTGTTTTTTTGTGGTTGAATATCGTTAATCTGTTCTTGTTTGATGTTTATGAGTTGTTATTGACTGGATTTGTGGGTTGAATCTGGATAATACTTTGAAAATTTGTGAAAACAGGTTTTTAAGGGGTGTTTGGGTTAACTGCATTAGTTGGATTTGTGGTTTGTTAAGTGTTGGTTTTGTGCTTGTGGTTGATAGTACATGTGTATCTGATATACTTGGTCACTTATCTGCAATTTTTGTGGTTTGAAACACCTTGATTCATAAAAAGGGTATAAAATCTTGTTTACTTGGTAAAATTGGCTAGGATTTTGAGGACACCTAGATCTAATCATAGACTAGGGTTAACAAGTGTTAAATCTAGGTTAACTACACCAGGGAAAGAGATTTGAGTGCCTGAATTTAGATCTGCGGTCAATTAGATCAGCAAAGTAGGCTTGTGTTCTAGTAGTTCATATCAGTAACATTTATCTGCTTTGATCTTGTTATTTACTTTGATTCAGTGTTTAATTTAAGTTTATTTGTGCTTATTCATAGTTTATATAGCTTGTGTGTACATCCTGTTGAGTTTGGTTTGCTTATTTAGGCTAAATCTGCTTATTTGTGCATAATTGCTTATTTCACATGTCTGTGCAATATCTGGTGACTGTTTGATTGATTCTGGCTTATTGTGTGAACCAAATTGTGATTTTCTTGTTGATATTGACTCCTTGTGATTCACTGATCACAAGGGTGCCCTTGTTTCCAATTGAATCCGACTAAATCTCTCTAAAAAGCTTGGTCAAATAGTCAAAGCAGTGGGAACCAGTTCCTACTGAACGTTCCCCCTGCTAGTGTCAATTGGGTGTCAGCTTATCAATAAGCTATAATAGCTTATTTTAACCAGCAACAACTTTGGTTTTGTAATAGGTGCTCTTTATTTGACCCATTTGTTCATACTGGAGCATTTGGTGGGTTGACTTTAGGTTTTGACTAGAATACCAACTTAATTGACTTTTTTATAAGTGCTTATTGGTTCATTTTGGCTTATTGGTGTTGCTTATTGGGTTTTTGTTGATTGATTTGCCTTATTGAGTTCATTTGTGACATTTTGCAAGTTGAATAAAATCCTGAGGTGCCTTATTTCTCAAACCCCACTATTTTGTCGTTTTGTGAAATAATACTTTGCTTATTTCTGGCTTATTGAGTGTGCTTTTTCAAAATTTCTTTTTACAGATCTCTTAAGCATCCCAAAAGAAGGTTGTGTGTCAAATTAGAGCTTATGGCATTAGCTTATTGCTTAATGGGCTAAAAAGCCCAATAAGGATAAGCTGTTTACATAATAAGCTGTGATCAGCTCACTTTCAGCTTTTGGGCCTTAGAGTTTTGTGTTTAGAATCAAATTTTGAGTCAGATTGGGCTTTTCCAAGTCAATTGGGCCAGGTTTGACTTTTTGGGCTAAAAAGCCCATTAGTGTTGACTGAGTGTGATTTTGGCCCATTTGAGGCCCAATAGGGGTATTCTGGTCATTTCACTTTCATTTTCTGTTTATTTTGGTTAAAATAAACTAGTTTGCAAGTTTTTAGAATTTTTTATAATTTTTGGATTTTTAATATTATTTTATTATTATTTTTCAAATTTCACATTTTTCAACTTTTTACATTTTTAATAGCTTAAATACATTAAAATAGGATTTTTGCAACTCTTAGAATAATTTTATCACTTTTAGATTAATTTTTATAATTATTTTAAGTTTTAATAGTTTTTAAATCATTTTAAATAGTTTTCCTTAGTTTAAAAATTTCTAAAAATAGTTTTTAATCTTTTTAGGTCATTTTAGAGGTTTACCAATTGAAAAATCTTTATTTGGGCTTTTTGATAATTTATTTGATTTTTAGAGCTTTAATTAGCATTTAAAAATTGAATATTTAATTAATTAAAAGGTTTGAAAAAGTTTTGATCATTGGTAAACTCTTAGTTTATTTATTTTGATCTTTGCTGAATTTTTGGTAATTTTTAGAATTAATTTTTATTTTAGCTTATTTTACGATTTTACGCTTTGTCTTCGTAGTAATAATTTTCACGTCTTCGTCATCTTCTTTTCTCATCCCCTTCTAAACCAATATTAATCTCAAACATTTTACAAGTTTGTCACACACATATACCTCCTTGGGAAACGAACTTTCATTTCACCCGAGGGTCATTTGTACACGGTTTTCCTAAACCGTCGTATTTGATACTTTCCATATTTACCCTCCTTTTCCTAAAGGTGTGGTAAAACACTACAATCATGGGACCAAGAGACTAACGATAAGTTTATTATCTTTGTGTTCACACGATTGTATGGTCTATATTCGCATGGTTATTTAACTTTGTGTTCACACGACAATAGAGAAAAGTACGTGAGGATGAAATGTTTTTATGGACCAATATTCTTTTCACACGACCAAAAGAGATAAATAATCTTTGTGTTCACATGATTTGTTTTATTTTGAAATTCATATGATATTTGGAGTCGAGAGCTATATTCTGTTCATCGAATTAGCAAAAAGACATGATGTTAGCCAAGGAAATAGTAAGTCAGACACTGACAGAAGTGGAAGCTGACAAGAATAAGTTAAGCGTTGTTGGGAAACGCTGACACTTGTTGTCCGATATATAGTTTTTTCAAACACTGACAAGTATTGTCTGATATTGGACAATACACAGTGATGATATCTTGGACAATGGAAGATATTGGACAACAAACGGAATAGCTGCTGTTTAGAAAATTGGAAGATTTCTTCACACAAAAAGAGGTATTTACACACGAAGGTACATGGAATCTCCGTCTTTATACAGAATATCAAGTTGATATTTATGGCTCCGATATTTTTAAAAAGGGATTAATGATTTTAATGCGAGTTAGCAACAATTCATGAAGTAATTTATTGGATTTGATTATGTAATCGGGGTAGCCTTGTAAAAGAGTTATTCGTCTTAATGCTTTTACATATGATAAGAAGATTAAGATTCTTCATGAAGAGGTGTTGACATAAGGGGAAGAATTCTTATGGTAAGTTTGATGTTCGAAGAAGATTTTCGCGAGTTTGTGTTCTATCATATCTTTAAAGATGGTGCCTAGTCAACATTATTCTTTAGAGGTAACTTGTTTATGCTTACATGGTTGGTGACAAAGACTTGTCATAACACTTGCAGGAGTTACATTATCGTGCTCAGTGTCTCACAAAGGATGAGGATTTTGACAAAGGGATCGAGGTCTACTTATACTTCGCCATTGGTATAAGTTATTTATCACATGGATAGTACAAGACATGGAACATAGGTTTGGGTTACTCTACTTCTACATCAAGATTACTTTATTTATTTTTCTTCAAGATCATTACATAGAGCCTACATTTGTAGAATCTTCAAGATTGCGTACATTGTTTACTTCCCTGTTGATGTGACAAAAAGGGAAAGACATACATGCTACAATTGAGGGGAAGCAATTTGAAGATGATGTACAACTTACAAGAGATACGCAAAGAGTTTTGCCGACATCAACTAGGGGAAGATTGTTGGGTCAAAAATTTTATGTGGCAGAAACTCATAAATTAAGAAAATATGAAGGCATTTGTTCAACGTTGACACATTGTGTCTTAAGCATTGACAAGTGTAAATTAGGCGTTGTCAAGAGCAAATTAGGCGTTGACAGAAGTCAACAGAAGTCAAACGCTGATGGACGTCTACGAGGCTGATAGAATCTTCTATTTAGAGGATATATTGAATATATTAAGATTGATATATTTAGTATATATTTATTTAAATAGAAGATACATGTTATTCATATTTATCTCTTGTAAAACCCTAATCCTTAAACTATAAAAGGAACCAAGGGTTATTAGGTTTTTCATATCATTCATATACAATGTAACCTAAAGCGTGTGTTGACTAGGTGTAGGATTCAATGTATACACACCTAGTGGTTGTTGATCATTAATATAATGAGCAACCTAATTGATTAATTCATGTGTTATTATGTCCAAGCACCTTGTTAATGGTTATTGTTCTAATTCCGATTTGATTATGTTAATCATATGAACAATGATCATTCCTAGTAGCTAAAAGATCGAGGAAACCAAGGTTTCCACAGGAATGTTCTCTTTTTGTTTACGTTATCTATAATTCGGGGATGAATTATTCTTTTTAGGAGGGAAGAGTTGTAAAACCCAAATATAAATACCATGAACAGTACACTACGTAAACATATGAACCAATTAAAACTTCCCAATTATTTCACGTACACGTGTCACGAACATTTAATTCAGAAATTACGTACGTCTTAATGCACGATATTTATTACGTATGTGTTAATACACGATAATTATTAATTATAATAATTATAATCACGAACAATAAATCACGAACATGTGAACTACGTTATATATTAATATACGATAAACAAGGATTACGTATAATATATATATCATGAATATTAAAACACGAACCAATATGAACATTTAATCATACAAACGAGCATGTAAAATATTTAAACACGAACAAAGCCCGGGAGATCCTTATGGGCCCTTGGTAGCAACGGGAAAGAAGGAGAAAAGGGGCCAAGCCCACTTTATTTTACTAAGGAAAAACTAAAAGCGTAGGGAATCACATAACACATTTTTTTAAAAAAATAAGAAAACCCTAGCCTCCTTTTTCTCTCCCTTGTCGCCGGCTTCAAGAACACCAAGGAGGTGTTTTGTTGATTTTGATCTTTGATTATGAGTTAACCATTTTCGTGTTCTTAGTTCTTTTCCAATCACGTATTCGCACTAGTTAGGTCAGAGTAGGACTATTAATCCTTTCATCTTTCCTCGTTCACTGGACACAAGGTATGGATTTTCTGTCCTTCAGTATGGACATTCTTTCCTTATTAGGATTCCCCGTTTGTAGCCAACTGTTTTCCCAAGTATATGTTTTATATGTTTTGATTACTTATGTTAGTTTTAAATGCCTAAGCCATATACATGCATGACCAGTGTTACCTAGTTATGGAGGTACCATAACCATAACACTGGAGGCACCAGTGTTATAACTTCCCCATGACGGAGTGATTGCTCGTGGCGTCCCTTTACAGTTTTGGCCATATATTTATATTTTCATGTGGGGCGTATGGGTGCATCCTAGTTACATGTTTTACAAGATTTTCATGGTGAATACGATGTGTGCCTTACACCCTTCACAGGGAGTTGATTCATCCTACCCAGACTAATTAATTTGAGGAAACCCCTCTAATTGCATGATAAGGTCTCACTCCAAGAATTCATACACGGTGGAACCTCATGACCTATTTGGGATATTGTCTAATTAATATAGTTTTCATATTAAAACATACGTCCCAGGTTTTCCAGGACTTATACATTTCCGCTGCTATTAGTCTTATTTATGTTTCAGCCATTCATACTATGTTATATAACTGAGCATTTTACTCAGCCGTTACTTTCCTTTCCATGTCCCAAAACGGCAGGTACCCATGGACAAACTTGAGCATTTGGAGGACGTACATAGGATGGCAGCTGTCATAGTCTTCTTTTCCTTTTGCCTTCTTATACTTATGCTTATTTGGACACTTGTTTTGTCCTTCTTGTTAATGCAAGTGATGCCTAAAAACATTATTAGTGTTAACTAATCTTTCTTAGTTTTGATCACAACAAACTATACAACACATTAAGTGTAAAACACAAAACGAATTATTTAACTAACACTATCATCAAGGTTATAATCATATCACTAACCTATCTTCATCATACTTAGTGATCATCAAAGTGATTATCCTTAAAACTCACTTTTGTTAATATGACAAAAGATTTTTTAATAAACTTTCTTTTTAAGAAAATTTTTTATTAAAATGGAAAATGTAAATTTGAAAATGGCATATTCCATATGCCATAATAATATCCTTTGAAGGTTTAAAAAACCTCAGATATTCCTACCCCACTAAAAGACAAAAAAGGGAACGGACTCTACTGGGCGGTACCTTAAAAAGCCTAGGAGGTTCCTTATCGATAAGGTACCGCCGGCTAGATAAGGATCCACGCCCAGCTAGCCATTGGACTTTGTCTTCTATAAATAGTGGCTCAAATCTCATTTTCCAATAAGCCTCTTGGACGTTTTTCTCAGCCTCATTTCTCTTTTCTATAGCATAATCATTAGTAAATGATCACTTCAAGTGTTAAGGATGTTTACATATGATTGTCCTCTTGATCCCCTCCTTTACCTTGTCCAATGAGAAGATCACTCACTCACTAGTGTTGTGATAAAGATGAATCCATGAATTAGTCATGTTCATCATGTTAGCCTTTTTATTTTTGTTAATCCATTCGTATTTATGAAACACTTGGACTCGTTGTGTTCATCCAAGCTATTTGTAAATACTTGGATTTGTTGTGTACATCCATTGCATATGTGTTTGCTTGGATTTATGTTGTGTAGATCCAAGCTACATGTGTGTACTTGGATATGTCTAGTTGAGTTGTAATATATTTGTGTAGTAGTTCTCACTAAACTATAAAGTGATGTGGTTGTGTCTTGTGAGTTCTCACTAAACTTGAAAGTGATTAGTAGTTGTGTTGTGTGAAGTTCTCACTTAGCTTCAAAGTGAAGAGTCGTGAAGATTGGTTCTAGCTTTGGATTAGAACTCAACATCTAGCCTTGTGTCGTTAAATGGTGAAGTAGGCAACGTAGTGAAGATAGGTTCTACCTTGAGATTAGAACTCGACATCTAGCCGTGTGTCGTTAAATTATGAAGTAGGCAACATTGTGTAGATTGATCCTAGCTCATGATTAGGTCTCGACATTTAGCTTAGTGTCGGAAAATAATGTAAGCGATGATGTAAGGCTTTCTCCGCCAAGAAGGGAACTTGTGGATATAGTGGAAATCTCGAGTAGGTGTACTCGAAGAGTGGAGTAGAAACGAGGATAGAGCCTCATTGTCGAACCACTATAAATCTTGGTGTCTTGTCACTAGGTTGACTCTTTCCTTACTCCTTGCTTATTTCATTATCATTATACTTACCTATTACCATTGCTAATGCATTTGAATTGAACCTAATCATTATGCAACTTAGCTTTAAGTAAAAGATAGTTTTGATACACACTTAACTCAAAGTAATTTAAATTAGGTGACTAATTGAAGAGAAACTATTCAACCCCCCCCCCCCCCCCCCCCCTTCTAGTTTCAACAATTGGTATCAGAGCGATGGTCACTCAAGATCTTTGATGTATATTGTACTTTAAAACTTGGATTGATCCATTTCCTCCTGAAATTAGAAGGACAAGTTGTACTAAAGTTTCTCTTTGGTCAAAACTATTTTTTAAAAAAAAATAGGTCTTTCAATTGGTAATATTGCATTCCTCTTAGATTAGTAGTCTTTATGCATTTTAGATCTACTCTTGAAATGTATCTACTAGTTTTCATCTTGCTTTGTGTAGGTACTCATGAAGATCAGTCACTTATTTGGTTGTGGATTGAGCTACTTGCACTTGTAGAAGACTCATCTTCATTGATCTTCAACATCCTTAAATGATGATACCAAGATGACTGGGAATGATACTAGTCCTTGAAGACTTAGTACTCATCATAGTCATTGTAGGGCATAGCATTGATTCCCTGATGGATTGCTCTTTGTGGCCAAGGTACGCTTTCGTTCTTCCACACGCCCTTTGATCATTACTTGCCTATGTGCTTGTTCTTGGCATCCTTGCCTTGACATTTGTTTGTGGTTTGCGATTCTTTTCTTTTATCCTCTCAAACCTTCATTGCTTGGATACTTGACTCACTATGGTGATGTTGAGTGAGTTAGTAAGCTTAAAGTATCAAGCATGATTTCCATGGTTTGCACCCATACGGTTAGTAGGCCCTTTGTGGGAGAGAAAGTGAATCAATACTTTGCTCATAGTTTGGTTTAGACTAAGACTATTATTGAAAGTGATCTTAGTCCATACATGAATAATTGCTTTGTGTTTATTCATTACCAAAGCCGTTTAACGTTTCGGCGGAAAGGCACGTCTTAAATCACTATATATGACACAAGCTCTTCGTCTCCATGATTTGAAGATTGTCATTAATCCCTTGAGCATTGATCTTAGTCTTGATTCACATCCCTTGACTTCTCTCCACTTTGCCTTTTCGCTACGAGTAGTCGTTTGTCTGTTTCAGTTCTTTTCGATCTCGATTCGACTCGTAATCCTTCATTAAGGCATATTGCTTAGAGTGATGATGATCCAAATGATATTATAAAAGGTTTAAGATATATTTTTAAGAGTTTTAGAAAATTTGGTTTTAAAAATTTTGGCGTGTTTCATTGATAAAAACCAGCCTCTACAGGCGGTTCTTTATCTCTGGCGGCTCAAACCCGTGTTCCTTATCGATAAGGTACCACGGGCAGTAAAGTTTGTCAGAGCGCCAGTTTTATTAAAATAACCTTTTTCAAACCAAACCCTCTCTCTCTCCCAAAAACACACAACCGCCTTTTTCATCCTTTCCACCATTGTTGAAGCTTCAAAAACCTTCAATCACTCAAATTAATTGATTCCAAGTTGTGGGTTTCACTCATCCTTCATCAAACATCAATTAATTGTAAGCACTTTATTTCAGTTTCATCTATTTTGTTCTAGGGTTCATCCTTTCATAATTGGGGATTTTTAAAATTGAAATTGAATTAGAACCTTAATAGGAATATTGGTTGACATGGTTATTTTACTATGATTCCTTAGGTTCATATTCATTAAGATTTCACTAAAACCCACTTGTAGAACAAATCCGAATTTTGGCTAAATGATTTTGGTTAAAAGATGGAATTTAGATGAACCCATGAACAAATAGGTAGTTGCATTGTTAATACTTACCTAAAAACCTTTTTTTGAAAAACCAATGTTCTAGTCCATTGTTAATTCAACATAGATCATATGTTCTTGGTTAATAATGGAATAGACACATTGTGAACATGAGAATGTTATGGATTCAATCCTTTGTTTGTCAAGAAATTGATATAACACATTCTCATATTTTTTAGTTTTGATTTTATTTTTCATATGAGTGATTGGAAAAATATTTTCTTGTGTTTATTTAGGTACTAATCATGCCTTTACAATATCAAAAGGATCATCAACTCACCAAAAAGTATAGGCCAAACCTTTCTGACTTTTGTCACTCAACTCACCTTGGCCATATTTTTTCCTCCCTTCAATCCCGTTGCTTTCATGAGGGTAGAGTTGTCCAAAAGGATATAAAGGATTATGTCTACATCAAGTCCATGTTTCAAAACATTGCATTTGATTGCTTGTTGAACATTAAGGAAGACATCTATCCTCGATTCCTATTGGAGTTCTTTAGCACATACTCCGTCATTGAAAACAACGATGGAATATTTGTTAGGTTCATCTTGAAAGATTAACTCATTCAATACTCTCTCGAAGTTTTTGGTCAAATTCTTGATGTCCCTTTTGTAGGCACTTGTCTCTTAACGGATAAATGGAAGCTTAGTGCTCTCATTGAATCCTACAATTGTCCTCCAAATGATCGTGAGGAAATTGATCTTGACTTCATTGTTGAAATTGACTCCAAAAAGAGTAATCGACCCGTTAAGAGAAGTCTTCATACTAAGGTACGTTCGGTGAAACGTCATGAGGTTCTCTTAAGCGACCTTAATGATAATATGGTCCAATGGACCAATATCCTTAGGGAAAATGTGTTTTGTCTTGGTGGAAACCGGGATCATGTTCGTTGAATCCGATCTTTTCGAATTGATAATAATTTTGAGTCGTGTCATCCTATGTTTGAATTGAGTTTTTGGGAAGACGATCAAACCATTTTTCGGCATGATGGGATAAAGTGTGTGGAAAAAGGTGAAGGAGAAGAAAATGCATGGAAGCACCGGGAAGTTTCATGCTTTGGGTGATGGCAATGAACTTGTCGAGATGTTTGTTGGCATCATCATCTGGTAATCCGCTAAACGGGTAAGCGTTTTGAACTTGCTGGATCATGTGATGCTTCAACGAAAATTCAGGAGCCGTGATTTGCATCGGCGCAATCGGTCCTCCGCGTCCGTTCATGGTGGGTTGACAAAGTTCCTCCATTGTTCGTAAATCAAGTGGGGGAACATTGTTGTTGTTGTTATTGTTATTCAAATTCGGTAGAGGTGGGTTGTTATTGTTGTTATGCACACCAGCCATATCTAAATCTTCACGAGTCTCGGGCTTAGAATAATTTGAAGATCTAGTACGCATACACCTACAAAAGAAAAAGATACCAAAGAAACAGAGAATATATATATAATCTTTTTGGTGCAAAACTTTGAAAAAAATGCTTTTTATGATTTTTTAATGTTTTTGTATTTTTTTGAAAGATTTTTTTTTAATTTTTGTGGATATTTGAAAATTTTTAAGCAAGGAAAATAACGTTCCTAAAAGAACGGATGCCAAAATCCAACGCGTCTCTCACTAAAAAAAGTTAATCTTAACGAAAAGAGCCGGCAGCGGCGCCATTTAATAACTAGGTATTCACTTAGTTATGAAAGTTCGTTGAATCCGATCTTTCGAATTGATTACCGTTAATTAGTGCAACTCAGTCGTTCTTGGTGGAAAATAATTTGGGTTGGGAGATTATCTATTTTTAAACTAAAAGCAAATAAATGTCGTTGAGTAAAGTTAAAGCTTTTAAAAATTAAACTAAAAATTACTAGAAAAACACTTTATAAATTAAAACGTAATGAACTTGAAAATTTTAAACTTAAAAACTTAAACTATCGGAATAATAATAAACCTAATATGTCGGAATGTATGCAATAAAACCCATCGGAATATCAAAGTAAAGCCATCAGAATAATCCATCTGAATAACCATCGGAATGTAACAAAGTTGAATCTATCGGAATGTATGGCTACCGGAATGTTCAGATCGGAATAATAGAAACACTTTTATCGCAATACACTACTATCGGAATGCCCAGATCGGAATACAAGGTTCAATCTCGTCGGAATGTTGTTAACAAAATTTGGGCAGCGTTTCGACTTGAAATAACCTTAAGACCCGTCGAAATATGCATCGCAATGAGCGATCGCAATCCCAATCAGAATAAGGGGGAAAAACCTTAGATCGCAAAGTAGAACCACAAGGGTTATTGCGATACAAACAAGCTGCCGTCGGAATGTGTAAACCCTCAATATTGTGATGAACACCAAATAATCCAAAAATGGAGATTAGCCAAAGTCTCAATAAGCAGTTCAAATAAGCACTCTTAACCGAATCTTGAACAACTCAATAAGTATAAATTTGACAACTTTCAAAACTCCAAATAAGCAACTTTATAAATCGAACCTTTTAAAAACACTAAACTTTTGAAGAAATCCGAAAATGAATAACCTATATATATGAAACAAGCCAATAAGCACAACAATCTTATAGCTTATACCGTATAAAAGCTTAGCGAGGAATAAAAAGATTAACTTTTTAATTACTAAAACATCAAAATCAAACACAAATCTTTAAATTTCGGAACAAAGTATAAAGCAAAATCAAGAAAGGAAGAAAAAGATAAAAGATTAAAAGCATAAATTAAACTTCTTGATTAATGGAATCCAAATACAAAGATTAAAATAAAGCTTAACTTGAAAGAAAAGATGAAGTTTTAGTGAGAGAAAGTGAAACACTTTCTCTCTCTAAATTGAAAACTAAAACAAAGAAAATTAAACTAGCTAATGACTAACACCCTCCTAATGTGTCATTAGGAGGGTATATATAGGGAGTGGGGAATGCATGTGTGCTTCCTTCTTTCTTTCTTTTCTTCTCGACTCAATCTAAATTCTTTGTCTTTCTCGACGTCGTCTCGGGATTTGTCGATGTAAATTGAACTTGTCTAGTAATTTTCTTTTTCTATTAGACTTGAGTTCTTCGACTTCATTAAACTTCCGTCTTTAGACTTTTTCTTCGATAAAACTTCAGAATAGGCCTTGGACTTCCGTTCTTTTTGCACTCTTGATCTTTTGACTTCGTCTATTCTCGTTTTCTTCGATTAAAGCCCGTGAAAGCCCGTGTTTTCTTCCTTTTTCATCTTTTGAACCTAAAACACAATAAAAACACAAACCACGCATAATTCCGACTTTTACGACATAAAACACACGTTTTGGTCTTGTTATTATTGGAAATAAGTGGTAAAAGGATAAGTGTATTCACACTTATTAAATCCCCTACACTTGACCATTGCAATGCCCTCATGCAATGCATTAATTTTAATGCACGGTTTACATTTTCCATCATAAATAAACCACCTTGGCCTTTATTAAATACTAAACATTAAGGAAAATAAAAAGATAGAAACAAGTAAAGAAATCAAAAACTTACATTGGAGTTTTGGCTGCTATGAATGTTTATCATCCTCAAGTTTTGCGTTCCCTATACCATGCTTAAAAACGAGATCATTGTTATTATAAGTTGGCAAACTGGCCCAATTATTTACTTAGACTCCCTTATTCCTAGGTGTATCTCTTATATTTTAATTTTGTCTTGAATGATCACGAGGATACATTGTTTGACTTATTTCGATAGTTTATTTAGGCCGAAAATAAAGTGGGACGATTTAATCAATAGTTAGCTAAAGGACAAAATCTTTTAAAACTGCTTCTCGGGACCTCTTAAAGTTCATATCTTGGAATAACTCGCTTCACGATTTGAGACCTTTCTCGGACCGATATTTGGCAGCGACTTCATACTTCAAATCTTGAGAGACGTTCTTTAAATTATGTTCTTCTCTTCATAATAGGAATTTCTTCACTTGAAGTTTTTGAGAGATTCTTCATATTTGGACCACGACTTCTTCATTTTTATCCAATATTTATCTTGGACTTTGATATACAACGATCCGCTTCCTTTTAGGACTTGGATCTATGTATCCTCATACCTTGTTAGGGCCTTTTTGGATAGACATCTCCATGATCTTTTGGGGAGTTTTTGCTTTTCGTCGTGTGTCTCGATCCTTCATATTGATTTTCGATAAATGATTCTTCACATCACTTTTGGATATTTAGCAAAAAAATGTAGCCCTCATGCCTTGTTAGGGCCTTTTCGGACTCGCCAATCTTCGCATCCCGCTTCAAAAAGTTATGCCTTGGCTATGAAATCTAATTAATACCGAGCAACTTTTAAACGATCTTGTGCTAGAAGCTAAGTAACTTTTCAAATCGTACAACCTTATTTATTGCAACTATATTTATTAACAAGCGATGGGAGAAAAAGCTTATAATCAACTCACATAAATTCACGAAAGAATACAAAACTTATAATTGACTCTATCATCTCTCGTTCTCCACAATTTAAAATATCAAGGAATGAGACTCGTGGATGCTTAGCCAATTAAATCAAAGTTTTGGGTTATCGAGTCGCCTATATGATCTTGCATCTTCTTAGATTCTTTCAAGTTTAGAATTTGCGTTTTAAAGTTCCCTTGATAAATGACTCTCTAGGATCAATTATAAGAACTTGCGGAAAGTCCTTGTTCTTAAACCGTGAGAGTTAAGACTTTTGCGTTTTAAAGTTCCCCATATAAAAGCCTAGCAAAACTTGACTTAAACATGTTAAGGATACTAGCTAGAGTAAACTTAGATAAGTAAACTCGGGTTGAGTCAAAATATTCACGACTTAGAAAAATTTAAAATCACTTTATTGAAAAGTTATTCTAGCAAAGAAAGTAAATAACGATAACAAAGGAAAATACTACTATACTACTAGGCCCAAATAGATTAAAATTTTTGAAAAATGTCGGAAAATTAGATTTTCCGGTTGAAATGAGGACAAATTCATGGAAAAGACCACTTACTTCTATAGAAGTCCCCCCTACACTTGATATAAACATTGTCCTCAATGTTTAAGCATGTGGGAGAAAACTCCCCTACACTTAGGACATTGTGCACTTTGTTTAAATCTTGCTAAGGAAAGGAGAACTATAGTGATTTCAATGTGAACATATAAGATATGAAATATTTAATCACGATAGTTTAGGATAGAACCAGGAAGACAGGCACACGGGATCACGGTTCTTCAAAAGTCATCGAGAATGGATCTTTGTGGCTTTAATCCCTGCACATTAGAAGAAACAAGACAACAAACACATACGGGGCTCCCCCTACACTTATTATGAAAACGGTAAAGGATAGATCACGGGTTACCTCCCGAGAAGCGCTTGTTTTTGTTAACCGAGTCACGAGCCTGACTCGACCCAGAACTTAATTCAAGGGAAACGTGGTGAGGGATGGATTCATCTCATGAGAGATGTCCTCACCAAAGTACATCTTCACGCGCTGGCCATTCACCTTAAAATTGGGCCGATTTGGCTGAGAAAGCACAATGGTGACATATGGGAAGACTTTAGCGACGGTGAATGGACCAGACCAGCGGCTCTTCAACTTGCCCGAGAAGATCTTCAACCGAGAGTTAAAGAGTAAGACTTGATCACCAACATGGAACTCTTGGTTCTTAATCTTAGCATCATGGATGATTTTGGTCTTCTCCTTGTAGATCAACGAGTTTTCATAAGCTTCATTCCTCAATTCATTTAGCTCATTGAGTTGAATCTTTCGAAGATCGCCGGCTTTGTTGATGTTTAAGTTAGTCCACTTCAAGGCCCAGTATGCCTTATGTTCCAGCTCGATAAGGAGGTGACATGCTTTCCCGTACACAAGACGATAAGGTGTACAACCAATCGGGGTCTTATATGCGGTACGGAAAGCCCACAAAGCATCATCTAACTTATCGGCCCACGAGGCACGATGCTCTCCTATAGTACGCTCAAGAATTCGCTTCAATCTATGGTTAGATATCTCGGCTTCACCATTGATTTGAGGATGATAAGTGGTGGAAAGACGATGATTGACACCATACTTAGCCATGACTCTTGCAAATTGATCATTGTAGAAATGAGTCCCGCGGTCACTGATTATAGCACGAGGAACACCGAATCGAGCAAAAAGTGTTGGGGTTTACTTCGTTCCAACAGGGTGAAGATAATTAATAGCCTAACTACGTACCAATGAATGGTTACCGGATATCTCTTGGAGTCGTGTAATCACTTTCCAAAGAAGATTATTCGACCCTATGCCTGGGTTAACACGAATACCTCCTTGGGATAAAACCAAGAGTTAGTTCTTGTTTTAGGCACAAATCAAGAACTCTGTGCGTTTATGTGTTTCTTGTTTCTGTTTTTCATCATGCAAAATATGATCACTATTTATAGTGATCCTATTCCTTTAAGGAATGTAACTCCTAGTCAAAGGTATTAAGAGCATTAATCGGCCTATTAATCTCATAATAACCTTCATAAAGCATAGTGGTTACATGACCAGAAATCTGGTCATCAAGTCAATATTCAACCCTCATTAACTGGTCAAAGAGGTTACAAAGACTTTGTGCATCACCAGGAGCAACGTCCTAACCAGGAGCAGCTTCCTGACCAGGAGCAGCTTCCTACTGATATCACAACCACTATATTGAGTCCAGGGAGGTAAGGGACTTAATGGGTGTACACTCCGTACCTCCAAACCCATTTACAAGTATTACCCGTTCCCACAATTGCACTAAATTTCCAACAATCCTCCCCAATTTAGTACAATTCCTTTTTGCATGAAAATCAACTTTAACAAAACCAGTGCATAAATGAAAATGTCCTGAGGATTGAATTTCCATCTTAGTACATCACTCCAAATATTCGAGAATCAGGGTGTTCTAAGAATTGAACCCTTCAACTACTTTGAACACCTGAAGATAACATACACCCAAGTTTTCAAACACTTAAAACGCTCCTGACACCATACAAGCCATGTGTCCATATCCAATTCATAAATGTTGTAAGAGCCAAAGTCCATGCTCCTTGAGGCGGCGAAACCTCAACATTTACATAGGTGGTTCCTCTTTAGTTCATGCTCCTGCTTAAGCACTTTTTCAAAGAAATTAACCATTAAGAAGTTTATAACTTCATCCTCCTTTCAGCAGGTACAAGCACATCCTTGGGATGATATGTAAAACATGTGCTTCAGTCCCCTGAATGTTCAGCTTTCCACATTGAACTCAGCTCCCAAGTTTCCTCAGGAGGGAGTTGGGTGTCCTAGCATTCAGTGACTAGAGTGGACTTTTAAACCCATCCCTTTACCAGACTTTATAACCAAGTCTCTAGCCAATCCCTTCGTCAAGTGATCAGCTAAGTTTTGTTGAGACCTCACAAACTCTATTGAAATCACCCCATTCGTGATCAACTCACGAATCATGCTATGTCTAACACCTAGGTGTCTAGACTTGCCATTGTACATCTGGCTATATGCCTTAGCCAATGTAGCTGCACTATCACAACGGATAGAAATGGGTGCCATAGGTTTGACCCACAATGGAATCTCAAGAAGCAAGTTTCTCAACCATTCAGCCTCTTTACCAGCAGCTGCTAGAGCCACAAATTCAGATTCCATTGTTGAACCAGTAATGCAAGTTTGCTTCTTGGATGCCCAAGAAATTGCACCACCACCAAGAAGGAATACCCAGCCACTTGTGGATGAATTATCCTCAGTATTGCTGATCCAACTTGCATCAGTGTAACCTTCCAACACTGAAGGATATCCAGTATAAGACAAACAATAATCCATTGTTCCTTTCAAATACTTCAGTACCCTCTGAATTGCTTGCCAATGCTGAGTACCAGGATTACTAGTATACCTACTCAGTTTACCCACAGCAAATGCAATGTCAGGCCTAGTACTAGTCATGGCATACATCAAGCAACCAATAACCCTAGAATACTCAAGCTGGGAGACAGCCTGACCATTGTTAGGCATTAGTTTCTCACTTGTATCCATAGGTGTACTTACTGGAGTACAATCAAAGTGATTGAATTTCTTTAGCACCTTCTCAATGTAATGAGACTGAGAAATTACAATACCATCACTTTCATGTTTAATCCTTATGCCAAGGATAACATCAGCCTCCCCCATGTCTTTCATGGAGAACTTTGATGACAAAAAATCCTTTGTCTGATCAACCTTAGCTTGGTCAGTACCAAAGATTAACATGTCATCAACATATAGGCAAATGATGACTCCTTTACCAGATTCATCAAATTTGCTATATACACATTTGTCAGCTTGGTTAAGTGAATAACAATTAGACAAAACCACTTCATCAAATTTCTGGTGCCATTGTTTAGGTGCCTACTTTAGTCCATATAAGGACTTAATCAGTTTACACACCTTACCTTCATGACCAGGCATGATGAAGCCCTGAGGTTGGTTCATATAAACCTCCTCATCCAAGTCACCATTCAAGAATGCTGTTTTCACATCCATCTGATGAATAATCAGATTGTGAATACTTGCTAGAGCAATCAGCATTCTTATGGTACTGATACGTGCTACTGGAGCATAAGTATCAAAATAGTCTATCCCTGACTTTTGTTTAAAGCCCTGAATGACTAACCTTGCCTTGAACTTTTCAACAGTTCCATCTACCTTCATTTTCCTTTTGAAAATCCATTTGTTACCAAGTGGATGGCAACCAGGAGGTAGATCAACCAACACCCAAGTGTTGTTGCCCATGATGGAGTCCATCTCATCATTTATTGCTTCTTTCCAGAAAGCAACATCCTGGGACTTCATTGCTTCATCAAATGTTTTGGGATCATCCTCAACATTAAAGCAATAGTAGTACTGGTCAGAGACCTCATCCCTTGTTCCTTCAACTAAGTATAGTTGAAACTCAGGCCCAAAATTCCTTGGAGTCCTATGCCTTGTGCTCCTTCTAAGCTCAGGCTCAGGTTGCTGAACCACAACCTCATCAGTGATCCTTTCAGGTTCCACTGAAACACCAGTGTCCTCAGCTCCTATAGGAGTCCTAAGACTTGGTCTAGGGACTGATGAGAACCTAGTCTCATCAAAGTTAGCATCCCTTGATTCAATGATTGAGTTTATTGAAACTGAATCATTAGGTTCAATAACATAGAACCTATAAGCCTTGGAATGCTCAGCATATCCAACAAAGATGCATTCAATGCCTCTTTCACCCAAGGTTTTCACCTTTGGATCAGGGAGTCTTACAACAGCCCTACAACCCCAAACTTTGAGGTAGTTCAAGTTTGGTTTCCTTTTAGTCCAGAGTTCATAAGGGGTAATCCTGTTCCTTTTATTAGGAACCCTATTTAATAAATAGCAAGCTGTTAACATAGCTTCTCCCCAAAACCCTTGACTCAGTCCTGAGTAGGACAACATGGAGTTAACCATCTCTTTTAGTACTCTATTTTTCCTTTCTGATATACCATTTTGTTGTGGAGTATAGGGGGCAGTTGTTTCATGGATTATTCCAACAGACTGAAAATACTGAGTATTCATGTACTCACCTCCCCTATCAGTCCTAAATCTTTTGATTTGGACTCCTTGTTGTAATTCAACTTCAGTTTTAAATACTTTAAATTTATCTAATGCTTCATCCTTAGTATGTAACAAATAGACATAACAAAACCTTGAAGCATCATCAATAAATGTTACCAAGTATTTCTTATTCCCTAATGAGGGAGTAGCATGCAAATCACATAGGTCACTATGGATTAGCTCCAAAACTGTAGTTACACGTTTTACATCCTGAAATGGTTTCTTAGTAATTTTATTCAGCATACAAGTCTGACACTTATCAGTGTCCATGTCAAAAGCTGGAATTAGCCCATCCTTAGACATATCTTGCATCCTCTTATAGTGGACATGGCCTAGTCTAGCATGCCATAGTGATGAATCATTCAGTTTAGTGGTAGTCATCAGGACAGAATCAACATTTATACTAGAATCAATATTAAGCCTGAACATTTGATTACTCAAATAGCCAAAACCAATAAACACACCATGTTTAGATAAAACAAATTTATTAGATTCAATCACTTGTTTATAACCACAATTATTCAACACACTACTAGAAACCAAGTTCTTCCTAATATTAGGAACATGCAAAACATTAAACAAAGAAACAATCTTTCCAGAACTAAATTTAAGATCTACACAACCACGTCCATGCACTAGGGCTGTTGACTCATTTCCCATGTGAAGAATAGATCCATCATTCATTGACTCATAAGTCTTGAACCAGCATCTATCTTTACACACATGTACTGTTGCTCCAGAGTCAACCCACCACGCAACATCATCATCCTGCACAAAATAAGCTTCAGATACATATGTAACATAATAAATCTGGAGAGATTCATTAAACATATTCTGACCTTTTGTGCCTGATCCATTAGCTTGGTTGCTAATGCTAACACCTTTGCAATCCCTTTTGAAGTGTCCAGGTTTCCCACACTTCCAACAAGCCACTGATGACTTCTTGTTAGGATTAGCCTTGGTGTTATCATGATGCTTACGTTTGCCCTTGTTGTCATTGTACCTGGTGGAGTTGTTATGCTCCACCATATTGACAACAGATGAACCAGCAACATTGTTGCTCTTTGGCTTATCACTTTCATGCACCCTGAGGGATTCCTCAATGCGCAAATGACTGCCCAACTCAACAAGAGTTAATTCCTCCTTCTTATGTTTCAATGTGTGCTTGAAATCTTTCCAAGAAGGAGGTAGTTTGTCAATGACACACGAGACCTGAATGGTCTCATCCATGTTCATTTTATGTTGTGTAAATCTGCCAAGTATTCCAAGAAGTTCATTGTATTGTTCCATGACTGGTCTTGAATCAGTCATTTTGTAATTTGTGAAATCACTCACAAGGAACTTCTTACTTGATGCATCCTCAGCCATATATTTGGCTTCCAAGGAATCCCATAGTTCTTTAGCAGATTCAACATTTTGGTAAATATCAAATAAAGAATCAGACATACCATTGAGAATTATGCCGCGACACACATAGTCATCATTCTCCCATTTGCTCCTTTTCCTCAGTTGCTCCAAAGTAGCATCATCACCACCATCAGGAATAGGAGTGGTCAACACGTACACCACGTTCATGGTAGAGAGAAGAAAGTGCATCTTCTTCTGCCATCTCCTGAAATCAACCCCTTCAAACTTGTCCAGTTTGGAGAAGTTAGCCACCATATGCTTCATTGCCGCCGCCATTGATTATCACAAAATAATCTTCTTTGATTGTTGGGGTTTATTTCGTTCCAACAGGGTGAAGATAATCAATAGCCTAACTACGTACCAATGAATGGTTACCGGATATCTCTTGGAGTCGTGTAATCACTTTCCAAAGAAGATTATTCGACCCTATGCCTGGGTTAACACGAATACCTCCTTGGGATAAAACCAAGAGTTAGTTCTTGTTTTAGGCACAAATCAAGAACTCTGTGCGTTTATGTGTTTCTTGTTTCTGTTTTTCATCATGCAAAATATGATCACTATTTATAGTGATCCTATTCCTTTAAGGAATGTAACTCCTAGTCAAAGGTATTAAGAGCATTAATCGGCCTATTAATCTCATAATAACCTTCATAAAGCATAGTGGTTACATGACCAGAAATCTGGTCATCAAGTCAATATTCAACCCTCATTAACTGGTCAAAGAGGTTACAAAGACTTTGTGCATCACCAGGAGCAACGTCCTAACCAGGAGCAGCTTCCTGACCAGGAGCAGCTTCCTACTGATATCACAACCACTATATTGAGTCCAGGGAGGTAAGGGACTTAATGGGTGTACACTCCGTACCTCCAAACCCATTTACAAGTATTACCCGTTCCCACAATTGCACTAAATTTCCAACAAAAAGTTGCTTGAGAAAGTTCACAACCACCCTCGCATCGTTCGTAGGAAGAGCCTTAGCTTTAACCCATTTAGAAACGTAGTCAACGGCTACGAGGATGTACTTGTTCCCTTTAGATGATGGAAATGGCCCCATGAAGTCGATGCCCCATACATCAAAGATTTCACATTCTTGTATGAAATTTTGAGGCATCTCATCTTTATGTGTGATCTTGCCTTGGCGTTGGCAAGCATCACAATTTTTAACCATCTCGTGAGCGTCACGATAAATGGTGGGCCAATAGAATCCAGAGTCGAAAACTTTCTTCGCGGTGTAGTTGGGACCAAAGTGACCACCGGTGGGTCCTTTATGGCAAGCTTCGAGAATGTCTAAATCTGCGGGTCCATCAACACACAGACGAATAATCAGATCAGCACATTGTTTGAAGAGATAAGGGTCATCCCAAAAGTAAGTCTTAACATCTTTAAAGAACTTATTCTTTTGTTGGGATGTTAACCCTTCGATGAGAATACCACCCGCTAAGTAGTTTGCAATGTCCGCAAACCACGGGGTGTCATCAAGATTGGAATTGATAGACATTAAGGCCTCAATGGGAAAATATTCATTGATCCCTTGATTCTGATGATCCCCTTGATAAGGATCCTCAAGTCTACTTAGATGATCCGCGGCTAGTTTTTCGGCTCCCTTCTTGTCACGAATTTCGATTTTAAATTCTTGAAGGAGCAAAACCCAACGAAGAAGTCTTGGCTTAGAATCTTGCTTAGTTAACAAGTACTTCAACGCTGAATGATCGGTGTACACAATGGTGGTGGAAAGAACAAGATAGGGGCGGAACTTCTCAAAAGCATACACTACAGCTAAAAGCTCTTTTTCGGTAGTGGTATAATGCAATTGAGCCCCCGTCGTTGTCTTGCTAGCATAATGGATTGGTTGGAAGTGTTTGTTCACTCTTTGGCCTAAAACCGCTCCAATAGCAAAATCGCTAGCATCACACATCAATTCAAAAGGTAGCTCCCAATTAGGGGTAACCAAGACCGGTGCCTTAGTTAGCTTTTCCTTAAGAAGATTGAAGGATTCAAGACACTCTTTAGAAAAGATAAAAGGAGTATATTTTTCCAAGAGGTGGGTCATCAGGCGAGCGATTTAGAGAAATCCTGAATGAATCGACGATAGAAGCCCTCATGACTAAGGAAACTTCTCACACCCTTCACGGTTGAAGGTGGAGGTACTTTGGCTATGATATCCACTTTAGCATGGTCCACTTCAAGACCGGCTTTGGAGATTTTATGTCCAAGCACAATGCCTTCTTTTACCATGAAATGGCATTTTTTCCAATTCAGAACAAGGCGAGTGTCTTCTCACCGCTTAAGCATGCGTTCCAAATTGGCAAGACAAGTAGAGAAGGAATCACCATAGACCGAGAAATCATCCATGAAGACTTCCGTAGTTTCTTCAACCATGTCATGGAAGATAACCATCATACACCTTTGGAAAGTCCCCGGGCATTGCATAAGCCGAAAGGCATTCTTTTATAAGCAAATGTTCCATAAGGACAAGTGAATGTGGTTTTCTCTTGGTCTTTGGGATTGATGGGGATTTGAAAATACCCGGAGAAACCGTCTAAAAAGCAGTAATAGTCATTACCCGCTAGACGTTCAAGCATTTGGTCCATGAAAGGAAGGGGAAAATGATCATTTCTCGTAGCATCATTGAGTTTGCGATAGTCTATACAAACTCTCCACCTTGTAACGAGACGGGTAGGAATCAACTCGTTGTTTTCATTGGGCACAACGGTGATTCCGCCTTTCTTAGGCACACAATGGACCAGACTAACCCATGGTGAATCCGAGATAGGAGATAACCTCTTTTTTGATAACATCATGGATCTTGGGATTCACCATTCTTTGGCTTTGAATAATGGGTTTAAAATCGTCCTCCATGAGAATTTTATGTGTGCAAAAGTGAGGATCAATTCCACGAATATAGGATATTTTCCATGCAATCACTTTCGTATGATTCTTCAGCACGGCGAGTAAGTCGGGATTTTTCTTCTTCTTTCAAGTCCTTTGCGATGATGACGGGTGATTTGTTGTTGTCGTCAAGGAACACATATTCAAGATGAGACGGTAGATCCTTAAGCTCTAAATCCGGAGGATTTTTGAAGGACGGCGTTTTCAAATTCGGATCATCGATAGAGATATCCTTAGGAGATGGTGGAGAAATATGGTCCTCATTGAAGAGTTTCTCAGTGGTACGAATGTCTTCATCCCAATTGGAGGGAGAATCGTCATATTGCAAATCCACATCTCCCAAAGTTGCTTCAAAGTCTTTGAAAATGAAATCACTTTCTCCAAATGGAGTTAGTGATGGAGCAAAAGAGGCAACGGTCTCAACAATGGGTAGAGAAGCAGAACCACTTTTACAAGCGTCTTTAAAATGTTCTTCACAAGCCTCATCAAGAACGTCAATGAAATTAACGCTCTCATTTTCAGAAGGCTGCTTAGAAAGTTTACCCATGTTGAAGATGATTTTATCATCACCAACTCTCATGATTAATTCGCCCGCGGCTACATCAATGAGAGTACGACCGGTCCTCAAGAATGGACGTCCAACGATTAATGGACCACGGGGGTCCATCTCGTAGTCAACGACAACAAAATCCACCGGAAAGGTGAATTTCTCGACACCGACGAAGACGTCTTCGACAATCCCTACCGGATAAGCAACTGTACGGTTAGCTAATTCCAATTTCCTTCGGGTGGGGACTAGCTCGGGTAGAGATAATTGTTTCCAAACACTTAATGGGATTAAGTTGATACTAGAACCTAGATCGGCAAGGGCCATACAATTCTCTACCCCGGGGAAGTTGCAAGGAATCAAGAAACGACCCGGATCACCAAGTTTCATTGGTAATTTTCTTAAGAGGACTGCAGAGCAATTCTCATTAAGTTGGGTTTGAGCGATATCAAGGAGTTTCTCCTTATCACCGAGAAGATCTTTAAACATTTTCGCATACTTTGACATGTGAGCGAGAGCCTCAACAAAGGAGATATTGAAATTCAGTTGTTTAAACATTTTGAGAAAGTTAGAAACCTGAATATCATCCTTGTTCTTCAATTTCTCTTTCCTCAACCTTGAGGGATAAGGTATATTAGGTTGAGATGAAGGCTTTGGTATGGAATTCTAACTCACATCCTTGGGTGGTGGAGGGGTGGAGGTAGAAGGTGGAGTAATTGGAGAAGGGGACTCGTTTTCCTTTGTCACAATCACCAGTGTAGGTGTAGGAATCTCGGGTTCCTTTAAACCTTTGCCACTTCGGGTGATGATTGCTTTCATCTCCCCTCTTGGATTAGCAACGGTGTTACTCGGAAGAGAACCCAAACCAGAGGCTTGATTACTTGGGAAAAAACTAGCCATCATATCCCTTAAGTTATTTGTTTGATTGTTCATAGAGTTTCTCATGTCGGCTTGAAGAGCATTCCCTTGTTTCGCCATGTCATTCCTTAGCTCGGCTCGAATATCGTTCCCTTGTTTTGCCATGTCACCTTTCAAGTTAATGAATTGGCTTTGAAGATTCGTCACCATCTCTCTATTGGTCCTCATGTAAGTTTCGAGGTCTTGGTTCAATGCCGTGGGTTGATTAAGAGGTGGAGCCTGGTAAGCTGAATTATTTCCTTGAGGTGGATATGGGTTTCTTTGGGATTGATATTGATTCGTAGCTCGAGGTTGGCTTTGATTTTTGCGGTTGAAATTGTTTTGGTTTTGCTTTTGAGTGGAAAAACCGGGTGGAGATAGATAGTTATTCGAACGATAATTAAGCAAATTGCGGTCACCTTGAGGACGTGCTTGATAGCCTCCCATAGAAAAGTTACCGTTGGTGGCATACACATTTTCCGGAGTGTCTTGAGTATAAGGACAATCGGTGTATAAATGAGAATCCCCGCAAATCCCACAAGACGTGGCTACAGTTTTAGCTTGTTGAAATTGGTTAGTGGCTAAAAGTTCAATCTTTTTGCTCATTTCGACTATTGCGCGGGACATTTCGGTAATATCAGGGTTTGAAGAAGTAGAAGAAACATTGACTCTCGGGTATGATCTTGAGGATGCGGATGAATCCTAATGTTTGTGGTGAGTGGTCATGTTCTCAATCAGCTCTCGACACTCCTCAGGTCTTCTCTTCATGAATGTAACACCGGCGGCAGCGTTAATCGTATCACGATCACGAAAAGTTAAACCATTATAGAAAGTATCAATCAAAGTAACAGGTAGCATGTTATGGTTTGGACAACGGTCGATCAAAACATTATAGCGTTCCCAAGAATCTAAAAGCGACTCATCAGGTTCTTGTGTGAATCCACTGATTTGGTTGCGAAGCGTGACCATGGATGGTGGAAAGTAGCGCGACAAAATTTTTTGAGTCATGTCATCCCATGTTTGAATTGAGTTTTTGGGAAGACGTTCAAACCATTTTTCGGCATGATGGGATAAAGTGTGTGGAAAAAGGTGAAGGCGAAGAAAATCATTGGAAGCACCGGGAAGTTTCATGTTTTGGGTGATGGTAATGAACTTGTCGAGATGTTTGTTGGCATCATCATCCGGTAATCCGCTAAACAGGCAAGCGTTTTGAACTTGTTGGATCATGTGATGCTTCAACGAAAATTCAGGAGTCGTGATTTGCATCGGCGCAATCGGTCCTCCGCGTCCGTTCATGGTGGGTTGACAAAGTTCCTCCATTGTTCGTAAATCAGGTGGGGAAACATTGTTGTTGTTGTTATTGTTATTCAAATTCGATAGAGGTGGGTTGTTATTGTTGTTATGCACACCAGCCATATCTAAATCTTCACGAGTCTCGGGCTCAGAATAATTTGAAGATCTAGTACGCATAGACCTGCAAAAAAAAAATAAAGAAACAGAGAATATATATATATATATATATATATATATATATATATATATATATATATATATATATATATATATATATATATATATAATCTTTTTGGTGCAAAACTTTGAAAAAGAAATGCTTTTTATGATTTTTTTTTAATGTTTTTGTATTTTTTTTTTAATTTTTGTGGATTTTTGAAAATTTTTAAGCAAGTAAAATAACGTTCCTAAAAGAACGGATCACAAAATCCAACGCGTCTCTCACTAAAAACCGTTAATCTTAACGAAAGAGCCGGCAGCGGCGCCATTTAATAACTAGTTTTCACTTAGTTATGAAAGTTCTTTGAATCCGATCTTTTCAAATTGATTATCGTTAATTAGTGCGACTCAGTCGTTCTTGGTGGAAAATGATTTGGGTTGGGAGATTATCTATTTTTAAACTAAAAGCAAATAAATGTCGTTGAGTAAAGTTAAAGCTTTTAAAAATTAAACTAAAAATTACTAGAAAAACACTATAAAATAAAACGTAATGAACTTGAAAATTTTAAACTTAAAAACTTAAACTATTGGAATAATAATAAACCCAATATGTCGGAATGTATGCAATCAAACCCATCGGAATATCAAAGTAAAGCCATCGGAATAATCCATCTGAATAACCATCAGAATGTAACAAAGTTGAATCTATCGGAATGTGTGGCTATCGGAATGTTCAGATCGGAATAATAGAAACACTTTTGTCGCAATACACTACTATCGAAATGCCCAGATCGGAATACAAGGTTCAATCTCGTCGGAATGTTGTTAACAAAATTTGGGCAGCGTTTCGACTTGAAATAACCTTAAGACCCGTCGGAATATGCGATCGCAATGAGCGATCGCAATCCCAATCGGAATAAGGGGGAAAAACCTTAGATCGCAAAGTAGAACCACAAGGGTTATTGCGATACAAACAAGCTGCCGTCGGAATGTGTAAACCCTCAATATTGCGATGAACACCAAATTATCAGAAAATGGAGATAAGCCAAAGTCTCAATAAGCAGTTCCAATAAGAACTCTTAACCGAATCTTGAACAACTCAATAACCATAAATTTGACAACTTTCAAAACTCCAAATAAACAACTTTATAAATCGAACCTTTTAAAAACACTAAACTTTTTAAGAAATCCGAAATTCAATAACCTATATATATGAAACAAGTCAATAAGCACAACAATCTTATAGCTTATACCGTATAAAAGCTTAGTGAGGAATAAAAAGATTAACTTTTTAATCACTAAAACATCAAAATCAAACACAAATCTTTAAATTTCGGAACAAAGTATAAAGCAAAATCAAGAAAGGAAGAAAAAGATAAAGGATTAAAAGCTTAAATTGAACTTCTTGATTAATGGAATCCAAATACAATGATTAAAATAAAGCTTAACTTGAAAGAAAAGATGAAGTTTTAGTGAGAGAAAGTTAAACACTTTCTCTCTCTAAAATGAAAACTAAAACAAAGAAAATTAAACTAGCTAATGACTAACACCCTCCTAATGTGTCATTAGGAGGGTATATATAGGGAGTGGGGAATGCATGTGTGCTTCCTTATTTCTTTTTTTTCTTCTCGACTCGATCTAAATTCTTTGTCTTTCTCGACGTCGTCTCGGGATTTGTCGTTGTAAATTAAACTTGTCTAGTAATTTTCTTCTTCTATTAGACTTGAGTTCTTAGACTTCATTAAACTTCCGTCTGTAGACTTTTTCTTTGATAAATCTTCAGAATAGACCTTGAACTTCCGTTCTTTTTGCACTCTTGATCTTTTGACTTCGTCTTTTCTCGTTTTCTTCGATAAAAGCCCGTGAAAGCCCGTGTTTTCTTCCTTTTTCATCTTTTGGACCTAAAACACAATAAAAACACAAACCACGCATAATTCCGACTTTTACGACATAAAATACACGTTTTGGTCTTGTTATTATTGGAAATAAGTGGTAAAAGGATAAGTGTTTTCACACTTATTAGTGGAAACCGGGATCATGTTCCGGCGTGTTTAGTGCATATGTTATATTTCATCTTTACCAACACCAATTACAATTTGGCATATTTTATCACTCAACGGATCAATTATGCTATTCACAAGCCTAAAACAAACCTCCCTTACGTAAGGCTTCTCACTCTCCTTTTTAAAAGGGTTGGCCGTAATTTTCCAAATCTTGATCTTTCTCAGTTTCAACCGGTCAAACGGGTCATGCTACCTATTCAAGAGGTATATAAGAGAAAGACAAGATGTGATCGTAAATCCGACCAACAAGAATCCAATGATGAGGACATGGACATGCCAACAAGTGATGGTGATGGCATTGGCACAAGTGCTCCCATTGATTCTTCGAGTACTTCTCACCACTCCACAAACTCATTCGTGGATGGTTTAGATGACATTTCTTCCCCTCCTCATCATTCCACTAGTGAAGTTCCTAATAATCTCAATTTAGAGGAACTTTACCGTCAAAATCTTCGAACCCAAGGTGACTTGCATGTAACACCCCCAAATTTATATAACTCAGTACAGCGGAAGACTAGTTGGTGTTACGGGATAGCACATTACTCACATCATAGACAACGCTTAAAAGTCACGTCGTTTTAATAATAAAGCATTTCCATTCATAAATATCAAAGTTACATAGGTCCCAAGTCATAATATTTCATACAAGTTTTACAAACCATTTGAATGGAAATTATTGATTAAGTGCGGGCCATGAATTCTTGTCATCTTCCCGAGAATTACCTTCAAGTACCTGAGATAAAACATGTTAAAAGAAAAAGGGTCAGCGATAACGCCGAGTGAATTCATAGAGTTTAATAAAATCCATCAATTTAACATCGGTATAAAATTATTACCGAAAATCATTTTGTACAATTCATTGTAATAGGCCATAAAATAGCCAAAGTCATTTTATACAAATCCTTATCAAAATCATAATATAGGCTTTCGCCTTCAAAATCATTATACGAACCAATGTCGTAAAAATATCATACAATACGTTTAATAACGTTGTATGGAGTTAAATAAAAACCGTTATATGAATATGGTTATATAAAACCAAAACACGAACATAATATCAAAGATAAGACCCTATATTGCTAGTCATGCAATATATCGGAATTTAATGCTTAAAGCATTATTTCGGTAATTAGATTATTAAGCCGCATGACATTGTTACCTTACTACAAAAAACAACAGGTAGCTAGCCCGAAATTCATTTGCCCATCTAAATTAGCGTGTCGTCACAAAGGTCACGCTATGTAAATCTTCTCATACATAAATCCGCTTACCAATCAATGTGGCATGACGGGGATCAACCGTCAAGGCGCGAACTGGGGTGATCGTCCCCAAATAGTACTATTATATGCATAAGCGTCTACCAAATCCCGGTACTTCACAATTCATGCTAATGGGACTTTTAGTGACATAACCTAACTTTAATAATCCATTTTATTTCATCTATCGGGTCATTTAATCATTCATAGGGTCATACAATCATCCGGGTCCAAATCAATAAACAAACAATCGGGACAACTAGTGTCCTATTTCATAAAAACTAACATGTTATCTCCCTCGCGGGTTTATAAAATATTTCATAAAAACATTTAAAAGAGTACAAGGCTATGAACTCACGTTGATGTGGGAAGGCGATTATCGGCGATTTGGATATACGGTACGTGCTTCAATCACGGAAACCTAGACAAATAATACTCGTCTTAGACTCTTGTCCAATGACTTTATAAAAATAACAATTATGTATACATATAATGATTATATATATATATGATGATCAAGTGGGTTTACATATTCTCATTTACTCATTTTAATGTTATGTGTTGATAACTTTTATACTAGTTTACTAGTTTTACCTATTCGCGTGTTTTAGGTCCAATAAGCCTATTATAAGTTCAATCACTTTTATTAATTCATTTTATACTTGTATTATCAGTATTTATACTTTACATGTTGGGCCAAATGGGTTAAGCCCAATAAATAGGTTTATAAGTGTTTAGCCCATTTTGTTGTATTGTTAGTCCAATAACGTTAACTTAACCCGTTAATGTCCGTATGTTATATAGTTCGGGTTTTATCGGTTTTTACTTGTTATATATGTTTATATATCAGTATATGAGTTTATAAAAGTTTACATTAGACGGGTCCAACCATCTAAGTTTTACTTAACAAAAACGTTAATTTTACGGTAATAGCCGAAAAAGTCGTAAAAATCATGTTTATAGTTTTTATAACTTATAAAACTTATTAAACTACTATTTTTATAAAATGTCTATTTATTTATCCTTATATATATTTATATAAATGTATTATATTAGTTAGTGGGTTTTAATTCACATTTTATACTATTTATATTTGAGTGCTTATATAATACTATTATACTTTAATTTCCAAAATCTAATATTTACTTTCATGTTCACCAAAACAGCCATATCTAGAGTTCTATATGGAGATAGAAGCTCAAATTTTTATGTCATAAACTACATGATATGTGCTCCATTTAATTCTTCTATGGATACTGTTGAATCAGCTTCTAAGTATTTTATAAAATTCGTCCAAAACAGTATACTCAGATTTGCACTCTAATCTTGTTTTTATCATATCTCACTCATCCTAATGATTCCATTGCATGGCCAACTCTCACATGTGTACAAGACATATTAATTACTGTATATCCATTAATCTATGCCATTTTATCAGTTCATCACATGGTTCTTTACTGTTTTATACAGCCTACTAAATGAAGCAAGATTAACCACTTTTACATATAGTTTTTCATCTTTTTACCCATGATTATCAACATCAAATCCCCACACAATATTTTTATCATCATATATTCATCATATACATATACAACAGGAAAGAAAATACATGATTACATAATCAAAAATAAAAGAGGATGGGGAGAACAATCTTTATACCACCATGATGATGTAGGTTATGATCAAGACATGGATTTTGATGGAGAAACTTGTGATAAACCAAGACCATCTTCTAGACCACCATTCTTCAAGAACTCCTTGTGGAAAATCAGCTCTAAGACTCCATAGAAACTCCTCCTTGGATGTTATAACTTGCATCAATCAATAGGGCTTCAAAAGGGCTTATCATATATGTAAATAACATAGGATTTGTGGTTGAATCAAGATCAAGTGAGGGTGTTTATGGTGTAAATGGGACGGAATCTAGAGAGAGGGAGGAGAGGATTTTGGTTGTTTTGCATGTCACAAATGAATGAATGGTTTGAGGTAGATGGTTTTGACAAGTTAGTGGCTTCAAAATGAAGCTAACTAGACAAGTGTTTAGCTTATTAGCTAAACTTTGACACATAAGTGATGTGTTGGTGGTGTTAGGCCGGTTATGAGTGGGGGTGGGACAAGTGTCCCACTTGTCTCATCCCCATTTATTTACGGGTACTCCTCGATTCTAGTTTCCTCGATTTGCGTGCCCTCGGGTCGTTTTACGAAAAACGTTTTTATAAATTATGAATCAACGGCACAAAACGAATCTAATAAAAATTGTCAAATCAAAAACGGAGTTCGAAAACGTAAATACGTAATCCTAGGGTTTCCGGTTTAGTCGTAAAGGACGTTAAATTATAATCGTAAGTCCTAATCTCTTCTCGTAAATTTGTGAGTTTATGAACCAACACAAATTTAAAACTCCAAAATAATATTCACGGATAAATTTATTTTCTAAAATGTCGGACTGTCACCAAAGACGGTGTATGTAAACGTGAGCACGTAACGTAGAATCCTCCGGTTTAGACGTAGTCGATGCTACTTCAAGACGTAAATCCAAATTACTTCCCAAAATAAGTGAGTTTATAATATAACATTAAAAATAATGTTTTTAAATAATACTTGAGAATAAAATATCAACCATAAATTGACGGATTGTCACAGCATTTACCCCTAAACAGGATCTTTGTCCTCAAAGATCATCTTACCTTACTACTCGCTTCTTATAGAGTTAAAGCCATGTGGGTATTTCCTCCACATTCGGTCTTTTCTCACAAGTTTAATCCATTACAATACGCGAGTTTCATCAAACATAACTACATGAATAAGATCAGGCTTAATGTTGACTTACTTTCTCTATCCATGATGTTCACGGGTTTTTGATGAATGCAACTTTTCGCCGATCTAAACTTTATCAAGAAGTGATCAGATTCTCACTTGATAGACATTTTATCAAGTTCGATATACGAAATATAATTCACGCAGCTCTTGAAGTCCTAGGGTAGATCCAGCTTATATGCCTTTCAAACCAATCTTTTACATCATCTCAATGGTCCCATACAACGGGGACTTATATCCCATGATCTTCCAGATCATAAATTCATTTTCCATGGTTAAAATTTTTGGCATAACTTCGCCACCCATCTGGCACTTCAAGATCTACATTTCATATTCACATAACCTCTTGCCCACTAGCGGCAGTCAATAATCAGATCCTAATTCTCAACAATCATTTCAGGTCTCGCGGGTCGAGTATTTTGTATGGTTAGGTTCTCCATCATAGGAAACCTTAAACCTAAAAGACATTTCCAACTCACAATGGGTGTATGTCGGGTGTCTTAATCTCAACTCCTGCTTACACATGCTCTAATATATAAATCTTAACAAGATTCGATCTCGATCCTAACACGATAATTATTAATGACAATCTCTCCAAAGGAAAACGATTATACGGTTCATTACCAAAGGTCAATCATTCAAACATAAAACAAGACTTCGAGTGTTTTGTATTGTTACTTTACCTCGTCCCTTCGATTTGGGGTGGTAAACAGTACTCTCATCAAGGTTCGTTCCCAATGACTTCTGAGCAAATCTCTAGAAATTCGATGCGAAGCGAGGATCTTGATAAAGATGTTCGATACAGGCACACTATGTTTACATAACTCCTTTAAATACAAAAGAGTCAATTTCTTCATCAAGAATTTATCACTAACGAGAATGGTATTAGCAGATTTGGTCAGTCTGTCGACGATGACCCAAATCGAATCAAATTCAGATGATGACCTTTGCGATAGCTAGACGTTTACTAATGTATGAGGCAATGTCTGCCTTCATAAATTTTCATTAGTACAAATTCTTCAGACAAAGATACATTTAGTCAAAAATATCATGAATAGAATACTTATACTTACGAGATGACTACATCTCAAAATCTCCATATTTAGGCAACCACAAGTGGCCTTTTATACATCTAACGCCATCGGCTTCTCAATTCTAATGGTTTATATTTGTCGCGAACCCCTTTTTATTATCTATATTATCCTTTTTACAAACATTGTTTATTTATTTTTTTTATTTTTTTATATCATTCGGCAATTTATTTTGCACCTTAATTACTAAGGAACACATCCTAATTGGTTCTTTATATTTTCTACATAATGTGTCAGTAATTATGTTCACCTTTCTTCATATTTTCTATGTTTCAGTTTCGTTTCAGCTATTATTTTTATCAGTTTTGCTTAATCCGACATTTAAAGCGTCGATAATTATTACAACTAATTAAATAAGAAATATTTAATTTTTATGAAACGTAACGTAAAATTTTTAGTTTTCTTAGTTCGACCAATTATAAAAATGTTCAAAATAAATTTGAATTTAATTAACAAGATTTTTGTTGATTTATCGAAAATAATTAAAATAATTAATAAGATCCGTAAATGTTCGAAAAATCTTTGGTTATACTTTTGTCAAAATTTTCTTAGTTTGAGAAGCGTAAATTATCATTTCAAATTTTAAGTCATGGTTTAAATGGTTTCCTCAATCCCTCTTAGGTTGTCTTGAGGTATACACGAACATTTACCCCTAAACAGGAGTATAGTTAAATGTTCTGGGTATAAGGGAATAATCCCTCAAAAGTTCTTTTTGATAAAACATTTGTCAAAATGTATTTGCACTTTCTTTTTAGTAATACTCAAAGTCTTAAAAGGGCTCTTAATTTTTGAAGAGTCAATATATATTCCATTATCTTATTAATCACACAGTTAAATAATATAGAGGATTAAGTCTTTAATCACATGTTAAATATTTAAGATACAAGTTTTTATTGTTCGGCCAATTCAGGGCAATCTATAAATAATTATTAACTCATTCTTATCCTTATAAGCAAACAAATAGTCCTTAATGATCACGAGCATTAATTTATCAAATTACAGCCTACACACGCGATTCACCAAATTTATGAATGCTACATGTGTATTAGTTAATCCAAACAACATAATATGAAACTCATAATGTTCATTACAAGTTTTGGATGTAATGATTGGAACATATAATCTCTTTTCGCGGACGCGAATTGATGATAATCATGTCGTGGATCAAATCTTTAAAACATACGCTAGAACCTTGTAAATGATCGAACAAATCTTCCATTTCGAGTCATGGTTATCGTTTTCGATTGTCAATTTACTCAGTTCTCAGTAATCAATAAATATAAGGAATGATAATACCATATCTCTCCATAATGACGAGCTTGGTAGAATAAAATCTTTCTCCGACAACTCTCTCAGTTGTACGGTAATTCCTTTAATTCAGATGGTGCTGACGTACAGTGCACATGCCACAGGTGCAGCACCGGGAATATAATCAATACCAAATTCAACTTGCCTTAATGGCGAAAGTCTAGGTAATTCACCAGCAAATACTTCCTAAAATTTCAGATAACAGAAACATCTTTAAATAATTTCATATTAGGTTCTTTCTAGATTATAATATCTATGACTAATTCACAACCATTCACGGTATAATTTTAAGTCTAAATACAGGATATCGTCATCCACCAAGAATTATTTAGATCACTTTTGATAATCAACATCTTATCATTTAGGGGATTTCTATTCGAGTTCCCATCAATTAAGACAATGTCGTCATGTCATAATCAATCAATCCATTCTACTGGCATTACCAACTTTTCAGTTTTATTGCCGTCGATAAGATGTGAACTTCTCAAAAGTCTAATAATAACTCATAATCCTTAACAAATTCAAGGATATCTGGAGACGTAACTAACCTTAAAAGAGTAAGGTCAACGCATCATCTATGCGAGGGAATTTCAAATCAGATACAGACGAAAACATTTAACGAATATGAATATATCCCATGTTTTCATAATTTGAGTACGCATTCGAAAGCTCCTCGGATCGTTACCTAGGTCATTCAAATGAAATCAAATCATAAGAAATGATAAGAACGTCAATACATCCAATCGGGTATCAACACTCGGTAATCATATACTTTTTCAAAGAATCTCACTACGAGAGAATTGGACAAGAAAGAGAATATCAATTGTCAATTAAGACAATATCGACAGATGAGTAAATTCGAATCAGAAGAATAAATAGTACGGGCACATATGTAGGTGTCCCTAACAATATGTCCCTATTTTGCACTTCTTGCAGATCTCATAAAATTTAATCTTTCATAACTTCAATGAAAATATAGTGTTTATTAATCAATTTTATGGTGACTACTAATCAGCCTTGCATGGTCCCTTCCAAATTGTATGTAGGCGCGCAACTATATACAATTTCAAGATTAACGATGCAATACTCAGTTCGTCAAAATTTTATCATCATGTTTATAATAAAAACATTTTCATGCTTAATTCTTAAATAAGAATCAAAAATAAATTTACAATGATTTTCTTTGTTATGAAAACAATTAAGTTTTCCAAGGTGTTTTATAAACAACTTCATTTCGATAACGATTACTTATAAATCTCACTTTGAATAATCCGTATGATGATGAAAATTCAATTTTTCTCAAGGGATACGGTTTTATCTTATAAAAACAATGAGTGATCCGCAAAAGAGTGATGAAAAATTGTTCACCAAGAACTAACTTCAATATATCAGGAAATGAGCTTAGCCAATTAATCATAAGGTGCATGACCTCGATGGCACTCAAAAAGAATAATCCACAACATAACTCAATTCGAGATGAGTACTTGTTCAATGGTTGCATCACTAATGCGAGCATTAGGAAGAAGCAAGAAAAGATATAGCAATCAAAGGTAGTCTTTTCATTAATCACAAACAAGTCAAATTATACCGTAACACATTACGTGTCACTATGTCATACAATTTCCAAAACTCATCCTACCAACTGATATCTCAGTTAAGTTAGGGATTTTTAAAAGATACCACAATGAATACTAATCTACAAGAGTCATTAGGTGTTCCACATGTCCCGGAAGATCCATCGGTCCCAATTCAGAAGAAGATTTCTTCAATTCATTTCTTGGACACTAGGCATCCTCATCATTGGACAATGACCTAGGAACAACCCTTAACACAAATCAACAATCATTTAAAACCTTATAATTCAATCACAAAACTTAACGACTTCCTCTTAACAATCTCATATTCCATACAAGTTAAATTTTACTTCATTCAAGTTTCAATCAACTTATACTCAATGTGATATCCTACCTCATTTTCCAATACTTTCAACCTTATTCTCAGACCTTCAAAGGGCAATAAAAGCTCGATATGAACAACACTTAATTTCCAAGCCTATATCTCTTACAACAACAATTATCAAATGAGTCACTAGTATGAAATGACTTGATCATTCAACTAGACTTCTCGGAAAGGTACTAGTGGCATGAGGCTTTTGGGTAATGGTCCCAATGACAGCCTCAAGTGCAACATTCACCCCTTTTGATTTCAAATTTAAGAATTGGGTGACAACGAATCAGATGACACCTTTCCAGGTGGTAACGTTTTGTCAAACTCCACTCTATAAGGAAAGATCGTCATGACATCGATATCAGATTTAATTTCGTCAATTCTTCTTCAACATCACAATTAACTAATATCGACATTTCTACGAATATCAACCATTTGTCGGGATCATAAGTATCCACAACTTGGTTTAGATCTAGGAGTACTAGAATTCCTACGAGAATAGCTTCGATAAATTTACTAGGGGATTTAGGGTTCCTTGTGACAATCTACGTCGTATAAATACCTCGTATAAATATCAAAATAATCATCAAACAATCATGTAATAAATTACATCATATGTATATATATAATCCAAGTTATATATATATTAAAATAACACTTCTCAGTCTGGCCTTGTCGGTAACTCGGGAATTCTTCGGCACCGTTATAGTCAAAAGATTTTTAGATATTTTTAGAAAAATGTTTATAGTTAAAAGATTTTGTAATGTATTATTCAAAACCTTAGTTTTAAAAATCTTTCGTTCTCTATAACGAGAGCTCTGGTACCAAACTGTAACACCCCCAAATGTATACAACTCAGTACAGCGGAAGACTAGTTGGTGTTACGGGATAGCACATTACTCACATCATAGACAACCTTAAAAGTCGCGTCATTTTAATAATAAAGCATTTCCATTCATAAATATCAAAGTTACATAGGTCCCAAGTCATAATATTTCATACAAGTTTTACAAAGCATTTGAATTGAAATTATTGTTTAAGTGCGGGCCATGAATTCTTGTCATCTTCCCGAGAATTACCTTCAAGTACCTGAGATAAAACATGTAAAAAGAAAAAGGGTCAGCGATAACGCCGAGTGAATTCATAGAGTTTAATAAAAGCCATCAATTTAACATCGGTATAAAATTATTACCGAAAATCATTTTGTACAATTCATTGTAATAGGCCATAAAATAGCCAAAGTCATTTTATACAAATCCTTATCAAAATCATAATATAGGCTTTCGCCTTTAAAATCATTATACGAACCAATGTCGTAAAAATATCATACAATACGTTTTATAACATTGTATGGAGTTAAATAAAAACCGTTATATGAATATGGTTATATAAAACCAAAACACGAACATAATATCAAAGATAAGACCCTGTATTGCTAGTCAGGCAATATATCGCAATTTAATGCTTAAAGCAGTATTTCGTTAATTGGATTATTATAAGCCGCATGACATTGTTTCATTACTACAACAAACAACGGGTAGCTAGCCCGAAACTCATTTGCCCATCTAAATTAGCGTGTCGTCACAAAGGTCACGCTATGTAAATCTTCTCATACAAAATTCGCTTACCAATCAATGTGGCACGACGGGGATCAACCGTCAAGGCGCGAACTGGGGTGATCATCCCCAAATAGTACTATTATATGCATAAGCGTCTACCAAATCCCGGTAGTTCACAATTCATTCTAATGGGACCTTTAGTGACATAACCTAACTTTAATAATCCATTTTATTTCATCTATCAGGTCATTTAATCATTCATAGGGTCATACAATCATCCGGGTCCAAATCAATAAACAAACAATTGGGACAACTAGTGTCCTATTTCATAAAAACTAACATGTTATCTCCCTCGTGGGTTTATAAAATATTTCATAATAACATTTAAAAGAGTGCGAGGCTATGAACTCACGTTGATGTGGGAAGGCTATTATCGGCGATTTGGATATACGGTACGTGCTTCAATCACGGAAACCTAGACAAATAATACTCGTCTTAGACTCTTGTCCAATGACTTTATAAAAATAAAAATTATGTATACATATGATGATTATATATATATGATGATCAAGTGGGTTTACATATTCTCATTTACTCATTTTAATGTTATGTGTTGATAACTTTTATACTAGTTTACTAGTTTTACCTATTCGAGTTTTTTAGGTCCAATAAGCCTATTATAAGTTCAGTCACTTGTATTAATCCATTTTATACTTGTATTATCATTATTTATACTTTACATGTTGGGCCCAAATGGGTTAAGCCCAATAAATAAGTTTATAAGTGTTTTAGCCCATTTTGTTGTATTGTTAGTCCAATAACGTTAACTTAGCCCGTTAATGTCCGTATGTTATATAGTTCGGATTCTATCGGTTTTTACTTGTTATATATGTTTATATATCAGTATATGAGTTTATAAAAGTTTACATTAGACGGGTCCAACCGTCTAAGTTTTATTTAACAAAAACGTTAATTTTACGGTAATAGCCGAAAAAGTCATAAAAATCATGTTTATAGTTTTTATAAGTTATAAAACTTATTAAACTACCATTTTTATAAAATGTCCATTTATTTATCCTTATACATATTTTTATAAATGTATTATATTAGTTAGTGGGTTTTAATTCACATTTTATACTACTTCTATTTGAGTGCTTATATAATACTATTATACTTTAATTTCCAAAATCTGATTTTTACTTTCATGTTCACCAAAACAGCCATATCTAGAGTTCTATATGGAGATAGAAGCTCAAATTTTTATGGCATAAACTACATGATATTTGATCCATTTAATTCTCCTATGGCTACTGTTGAATCAGCCTCTAAGTATTTTATAAAATTCGTCCAAAACAGTATAGTCAGATTTGCACTCTAAACTTGTATTTATCATATCTCACTCATCCTAATGATTCCATTGCATGGCCAACTCTCACATGTGTAAAAGATATATTAATTACTGTATATCCATTAATCTATGCCATTTTATCAGTTCATCACATGGTTCTTTACTGTTTTATACAGCCTACTAAATTAAGCAAGATTAACCAGTTTTACATATAGTTTTTCATCTTTTTACCCATGATTATCAACACCAAATCCCCACACAATATTTTTATCATCATATGTTCATCATATACATATACAATAGGAAAGAAAATACATGATTACATAATGAAAAATAAAAGAGGATGGGGAGAACAATCTTTATACCACCATGATGATGTAGGTTATGATCAAGACATGGATGTTGATGGAGAAACTTGTGATAAACCAAGACCATCTTCAAGACCACCATTCTTCAAGAACTCCTTGTGGAAAACCAGCCCTAAGACTCCATAGAAACTCCTCCTTGGATGTTATAACTTGCACCAATCAATAGGGCTTCAAAAGGGCATTATCATATATGTAAATAACATAGGATTTATGGTTGAATCAAGATCAAGTGAGGGTGTTTATGGTGTAAATGGGACGGCATCTAGAGAGAGGGAGGTGAGGATTTTGGTTGTTTTGCATGTTACAAATGAATGAATGGTTTGAGGTAGATGGTTTTGACAAGTTAGTGGCTTCAAAATGAAGCTAACTAGACAAGTGTTTAGCTTATAGCTAAACTTTGACACATAAGTGATGTGTTGGTGGTGTTAGGCCGGTTATGAGTGGGGGTGGGACAAGTGTCCCACTTGTCTCATCCCCATTTATTTACGGGTACTCCTCGATTCTAGTTTCCTCGATTTGCGTGCCCTCGGGTCGTTTTAAGAAAAACGTTTTTATAAATTATGAATCAACGGCACAAAACGAATCTAATAAAAATTGTCTCATCAAAAACGGAGTTCGAAAACGTAAATACGTAATCCTAGGGTTTCCGGTTTAGTCGTAAAGGACGTTAAATAATAATCGTAAGTCCTAATCTCTTCTCGTAAATTTTGAGTTTATGAACTAACACAAATTTAAAACACTCCAAAATAATATTCACGGATAAATTTATTTTCTGAAATGTCGGACTGTCACCAAAGACGGTGTATGTAAACGTGAGCACGTAACGTAGAATCCTCCGGTTTAGACGTAGTCGATGCTACTTCAAGAAGTAAATCCAAATTACTTCCCAAAATAAGTGAGTTCATAATATAACATTAAAAATAATGTTTTTAAATAATACTTGAGAATAAAATATCAACCATAAATTGACGGATTGTCACATTGCATGAACACCAAATTGAGTCAAGAAAGGGAATCAAGTACTTAGGAAAAATGATCAAAGGATTGGGAAAGAAGAGAAGATGAAGACTTTGAGTTGTTTCAAAGTATACATGTTGGTAAACATGTTTTGTGGTGTTGAACATTTGCTTCCTCTTATTTTTATCTTGGATGTGTATTAACTATATTCTACTTGTTTGGATTATTTGTTATTTATCCTAAATGTTTGCCATTGTGATGTGCATAGCTTTGTTTATCCTATGTGTTAGTTAGCTTCCTAGATTTTGGTCAGTAGTTAACTTTGGCTTGAAAATTCCTTGATAAAAATCTGGGCTAACCAAAATTTGATGAAATACCTTTTTTAAACACCACTAGTCGTGGTTCTTTATCAACCAGCGGTTCCTTATTGACAAGGAACCGCCGCCCTTAGATAAGGAACCGCCGGCTACTGTGTCCGACAGCATATTTGCTTTACAATATTTTCCTTAATCTGTATAAACCTTGCTTGATTCTTTGCAAAAACCTACACATTTCCTAAACTAGGTTAGCTAAATTCATTGTTCACATAAAATGTTTTTAACCCATTAATAGTTTGGATCATCCCTTCACCCTTTTAAACCCACCTTGCTAGCCATGTTCTTCACACATCAAACCTTCTTCCTTAAACCTTAAACCCTTCATCTTAACCATGGTTTCTACAAGAAGCTCAAACTCATCCAAAACCTTCACCACAAAGAACAGTCTTAAGATTAAGATTAAAATGGCTAAACCCAACTCCTCACCCTTTCACACTCCCAAAAATGAGATTGTACCAATTCTAATTTCCTCATCAAACTCACCACCTCTTGCTTCATGCAAGACTTCATCAACCCATGGAACCAACCATTCTCATGGTTCTACCTCCTCTTCATTCCAATCTAGGATGAATGAGCTTTCCTCACCCTTCACTCCAAGTAATCTCTTAGATGTGACCATCCAACCACAACCCATCCAAAGCATTCCCATTGTGAATGACTTTGATGATACCATGGCGACTTCACCATTTACCCCTCCCAACTCACCCTTTTCACCATTGGAGAGCTTGCCTCCACACTCACCCACATCACCCTTGGAGAACTTTCCTCCTCCACCTCCACCTCCCTCAAACACTCCCATTTTGGGTGTTCCACTTCCCTTCTTTATGGGTGATCCTTACTTTTTTAGGTTCATAGAAGCTCATGGTTCTCATTGTCCATGTTGCCTCTACAATAACTACATCATTCAAAACCTTAGGAGGGAGATGTTGGGACTCCATATGAGGTTGCAAGATTTCTTCCTCACCTTGTTTAAAATGCCTCCTCCTAGGACATGAATGGTGATTTTTAAAAATAGTTTTCAAGAAACTTCAAGCCAAGGAAGATTACTAATCAAGACCTAGCTTTTTACCTATCTTTTGTTTAGTTAGTTGTTTTTCTTTATTTTCCTTATGTATCTCTTTCATGATATTTTATGTGAATGAATTATGGACTTGGCATCATGTGCTTCTATCTCTATGTGGACATTAATCAACTTTAATTCCAAATTAAAATTGAACCTAAATCTATCATAACCTCTAAAACTTGACTAAAATTGGTTCAAAATGTTATCCAAAATTTTGTCACCCTTTTACAAGACATTCTTGGTGAATGTGTTGCTTTTATGCAACCCTAACAAAATTTTGGTGCTAATAGAGGTAAAATTCCATGATTTGCAATTTTTTGAAAAAGTCTTAGTTTTTCTCAAAACCCTGGAAAATCTAGATTTCAAGTCCACTGCACGCGGTACCTTAAAGAACGCGTGATTCCTTAAGTGATAAGGAACCGCCGGTCCGTATAAGGTACCGCGCACAGAAAGCCACTTTTTGGCTCGTTTTTGGTCTTCCTTCATCACCCTATCCCCAGTCAAGATTCCATGTTTACTCAATTTGGCTAAACATCCCTTGACACTTTATATTTGTTCTTCAAACCTTTGCCTTGTATACTTTCTTCTTATACCCCAACCTTGAGATTTCATTCTCACACCTCAACAATGCCTAACTCTCCCTTTCATAACCTTGACATTTCTTTGTCACAAACCTCCTCACCCAAAGCTTCCTCATCAAAGCATTCAAAGAAACCGAAAATCTCGGTTAAACCTATTTGGATCAAGAAAAATGAACCTTCTTCATCGAAACCACCCAAGAACCCCAACTTCTCTCCAATCAAGTATTGGGATGAGACCTACTCCATTAACCCAATCACCGGAGAAAAGGAGAATCTCCCCCCACTACCAAAACCCTTTGACACCCCTCAACTCAATGATCTCTCAACCTTACCAAACCTCACAATGCATTGTGAAAACATTACCTACCCACTATCCTCACTACCACCAAACCCTAGGTGTGATGGCCTTCCCCCATCAACCGAATTTGTGTTGCATCATGGATCCTCGTGTGCTTGTTGTTGATTTCAACAAACTGAACTTGCTCATGTGTATGAGAAGTTAAATTTTCTTGAAATCCTCCTCACTCGACCTCCTCTTAAATTTTTCGTTCCCGTGGACAAAACTTCGAATGATGCATCGTCGTCTTATTTTTCCAACTAAAGGACTACACTCCATTGGAGTCAATGAAACTTTAGTTGTTTAGAGTCATTTTTTAACAATCTTGGAAAATTGTCACTATTAGACTAGCTTATGCTTTGTGGTTTATTTTCCATATCTTTAGCTTTAGATACTCATATTGTGTGTATGACTATCTACTTTGCTTGTCTTTTTCATATTATGTAATATGAAATCTTTGTGTTGTCTTTGTTTTCTTTATTTGATCATTCTCTCTTTCTTTTGAGTTGATCGTGGTTAATCTTTAGAATTGTTTATGGGTGATTCCATCAATTCTAAATTTTAACCCCTTGACAAATTAATCATCTTCATTGGTTGGATGTTTCCTTTCTACCTCCATTCCATCAATTGAACCTTGATTTTTTCATTTACCTCTTTGGAGATACTTAGCAAATACTTGCTTCTAATTTGAGATTTCTTTTCCTTCTTCCTCTTAAGTTACTTAGTAGGTAGTGATCATATATACATTGGTGTTTCTTTCCTTTCTAATAACCTTTGTGTAGCATGTCACCTTAGCTCATACACTTGGTGCCCCAAGCAAGGGGGAGCAACCACCAAGGGGGAGCTACTAGCAAAGTCCGGATATCTACTAAGACTTGTGCTTACCTTTTCGCTACGACAAAGGGGGAGAAATGATTGTGATAAACTCGTTAATAATTCGATATTTTGTGTTACTAAGTAAATGAATTTATAGTTTGTCGTATTCAAAAAAGGGGAGATTGTTAATGCAAGTGATGCCTAAAAACATTATTAGTGTTAACTAATCTTTCTTAGTTTTGATCACAACAAACTATACAACACATTTAGTGTAAAACACAAAACGAATTATTTAACTAACACTATCATCAAGGTAATAATCATATCACTAACCTTTCTTATTCATACTTAGTGATCATCAAAGTGATTATCCTTAAAAACTCACTTTTGTTAATATAAAAAAGATTTTTTTAATAAACTTTCTTTTTAAGAAAATGTTTTATTAAAATGGAAAATGTAAATTTGAAAATGGCATATTCCATATGCCATAAGAATATCCTTTGAAGGTTTAAAAAACCTCAAATATTCCTACCCCACTAAAAGACAAAAAAGGGAGCGGACTCTACTAGGCGGTACCTTAAAAAGCCTAGGCAGTTCCTTATCGATAAGGTACCGTCGGCAAGATAAGGATCCGCGCCCAGCTAGCCATTGGACTTTGTCTTTTATAAATAGTGGCTCAAATCTCATTTTCCAATAAGCCTCTTGGACGTTTTTCTCAGCCCCCTTTCTCTTTTCTATAGCATAATCATTAGTAAATGATCACTTAAAGTGTTAAGTATGTTTACATATGATTATCCTCTTGATCCCCTCCTTTACCTTGTCCAATTAGAATATCACTCACTCACTAGTGTTGTGATAAAGATGAATCCATGAATTAGTCATGTTCATCATGTTAGCCTTTTTATTTTTGTTAATCCATTCGTATTTATGAAACACTTGGACTAGTTGTGTTCATCCAAGCTATTTGTAAATACTTGGATTTGTTGTGTACATCCATTGCATATGTGTTTGCTTGGATATGTGTTGTGTAGATACAAGCTACATGTGTGTACTTGGATATGTCTAGTTGAGTTGTAATAGATTTGTGTAGTAGTTCTCACTAAACTATAAAGTGATGTGGTTGTGTCTTGTGAGTTCTCACTAAACTTGAAAGTGATTAGTAGTTGTGTTCTGTGAAGTTCCCACTTAGCTTCAAAGTGAAGAGTCATGAAGACTGGTTCTAGCTTTGGATTAGATCTCGACATCTAGCCTTGTTTCGTTAAATGGTGAAGTAGGCAACGTCGTAAAGATTGGTTCTACCTTGAGATTAGAACTCGACATCTAGTCGTGTGTCGTTAAATTGTGAAGTAGGCAAAGTTGTGTAGATTGGTCCTAGCTAATGATTAGGTCTCGACATTTAGCTTAGTGTCGGAATATAATGTAAGCGACGATGTAAGGCTTTCTCCGCCAAGAAGGGAGCTTGTGGATATAGTGGAAATCTCGAGTAGGTGTACTCGAGGAGTGGAGTAGAAACGAGGATAGAGCCTCGTTGTCGAACCACTATAAATCTTGGTGTCTTGTCACTAGGTTGTCTCTTTCCTTACTCCTTACTTATTTCATTATCATTATACTTACCTATTACCATTGCTAATGCATTTGAATTGAACCTAATCATTATGCAACTTAGCTTTAAGTAAAAGATAGTTTTGATACACACTTAATTCAAAGTAATTTAAATTAGGTGACTAATTGAAGAGAAACTATTCAACCCCCCCCCCCCCCCCTCCTTCTAGTTTCTACACTTCTCATATCATTTACATTATTTATGTTTTGGTCTTATGTTTGGGGACCGATGTTTGATTCCGGTTTTCCCTTTTGGTCATGTATGTTCTAGTACATATTACCTTGTATGCTTTGATGACACGCCATAAATACACGTAATGGTCTACTTATCAAAGTGGGGTGTTACAATTATGGTATCAAAGCCAAGGTTTTGATCTGTAAGCTCTAAAACATGACATGTGACTAGTGGGTAGTTACCAGGAGCTTCCTAAGCCGACACTTGTTATTCCACATATTAATGTTCTCAGCACCTTAATGTTTTAACCATGATATTTTTCTCGATTTTTTTTGATATGGATTGAACAACCGTCATCCATACGTAGTTACATGTCATTGTTTTATGCGTGATGCTCTGTGAGAATTTTGGCCAATATGGACCGAACCACCATAGTTCATACTTGGTCATACATTTCTGTTAAGTTTTGACAGTTGATTTTCACTTATTTATTTTCATGTATTATTGTTGCAGGTATTTTGACTAAGTAATGGTTGGTACAGGACTGGCCATATTTAGTCGCATGTGCTTTTCATTCGAATTTTGTTTTGGTGAACTGACCCATAGGCGTTCACCCTTGCCATACCAATTTTGTTTTGGTGAACCGACCCATAGGCGTTCATCCTTACTCATGTCAGTTTTGCGTTGTGAACCAGCCCATGGTCGTTCACACCAGCGATTTTTCGGATTCATTTCATTATAGTCATAATTTTTTTCATGTCCCCTCATTAATTTCTACGTTTCTTTATGTCAAGTATGTTTCATACTATCATGGTTAACTTCGTTTTCATGATGATTATGTTTATGCTCCTTCATGTTAATTTTGTTCCATGTTTCTTCATGTTGATTTCGTCTTCGTACTGATTATGCCTTAAGTCTCTTATGTTGACTATGCTTTCATCATGTTGATTATGCTTTCATGCAAGACATTGAGGGATTTCATTTAAATCATGTAGTTATCATAGTCATGGTTGGTTTTCATTAATCAGGCTTTCATGCAAATCGTCGTCGAATTTCATTTAACCACACTTTTAGCATTTTCTCTATGCAACCAGAATGATCTCTATGCTGGAATTTCTAGGCTATCATAATGCTCATCCCACTTCGATTTTCTAACCGTTTAACCAAATATTTTCCTTTCAAATCATGTCAGACGATTGACCCCAACCGATTGTATCATATGCATTCCATGTGTACTCCATGTACCATATCTCGTGGCGTCGCTTTACAGTTTTGGCCATATATTTATATTTTTATGTGGGGCGTATGGGTGCATCCTAGTTACATGTTTTACAGGATTTTCAAGGTGAATGCAATGTGTGCCTTGCATCCTTCACAAGGAGTTGATCCCTCCTGGGACAGTCCATCAATTTATGGTTGATATTTTATTCTCAAATATTATTTAAAAACATTATTTTAATGTTATATTATGAACTCACTTATTTTTGGGAAGAAATTTGGATTTACGTCTTGAAGTAGCATCGACTACGTCTAAACCGGAGGATTCAACGTTACGTGCTTACGTTTACATACACCGTTTTGGTGATAGTCCGACATTTCAGAAAATAAATTTGTCCGTGAATATTAATTTGAGATATTAAATTTGTGTTGGTTCGTAAACTCACAAATTTACGAGAAGAGATTAGGACGTACGATTTTAATTTAACGTCCTTTACGACTAAACCGGAAACCTTATGATTACGTATTTACGTTTTCGAACTCCGTTTTTGATTAGACATTTTTTATTAGATTCGTTTTGTGTCGTTGATTCATAATTTATAAAAACGTTTTTCGTAAAATGACCCAAGGGCACGCAAATCGAGGAAACTAGAATCGAGGAATACCCGTAAATTAGTGGGATGGGACAAGTTTTACAGTTGCCCACCCCACTAAGTGTGGCGTCCAACATTAAGCCACCTCACCCCATGAGGTGTCCAAGCTTAACTAATAAGCTTCAACACATGTAACTAGCCTAACATTTAAGCTAAATTTACCTCAAAACAACTAAAAGCTAAACCGTTTGTTCATTTTTACATGCAAAACCACACACATTTTCTCTCTTGTTCTCTCTTTGTGCCATCCACTTCACCATCCAACACCATCACTTGATCAATTTTAACCACAAACATATGTTATAATTAACATATGTTAATCTCCATTCAAAGAGATGAAGATTGGTGCAAGTTTTAACATTCAAGGAGGAGTTTCTATGGAGTCTTAGCGCTGATTTTCCACAAGGAGTTCTTGAAGAATGGTGGTTTGAAGATAGTCTTGATTTATCACAAGTTTCTCCATCAAAATCCATGTCTTGATCAGAACCTACATCATCATGGTGGTATAAAGATTGTCCTCCCCATCCTTTTGTTAATTTTGATTATGTAATCATGTATTTTCTTCTTAAATATATATATGTATGATGATATATGATGAGAAAAATATTATGTGGGGATTTGGTGTTGATAATCATGGGTAAAAAGATGAAAAACTATATGTGATTAGGTTAGAAATCATGCTTAAAATGATGGCTGTATAAAACAGTAAAGAACCATGTAATGAACTAATAAAATGGCATATATTAATGAATATACAGTAAGTAATATGTCTTGTACACATGTGAGAGTTGGCCATGCAATGGAATCATTAGGATGAGTGAGATATGATCAAAACAAGATTAGAGTACAAATCTGAGTTCACTGTTTTAGACGATTTTTAGAAAATACTTAGAGGCTGATTCAACAGTAGCTACAAAAGAGTTAAATGGAGCACATATAATGTAGTTTATGTTATAAAAATTTGAGCTTCTATCTCCATATAGAATTCTAGATATGGCTGTTTTAGTGAACATGAAAATAAAAATCAGATTTTGGGAAATTAAAGTATAATAATATTATATAAGCACTCAAATAAAAATAGTATAAAATGTGAATTAAAACCCACTAACTTATATAATACATTTATATAAATATGTATAAGGATAAATAAATGAAAATTTTATAAAAATGGTAGTTTGATAAGTTTTATAAGTTAGAAAACTATAAACGTGATTTTTACGCCTTTTTCGGCTATTACCGTAAAATTAACGTTTTTGTTAAATAAAACTTAGACGGTTGGACCCGTCTAATGTAAAGTTTTTAAAACTCATATACTGATATATAAACATATATAACAAGTAAAAACCGATAAAACCCGAACAATATAACATACGGACATTAACGGGCTAAGTTAACGTTATTGGACTAATAATACAACAAAATGGGCGAAAACACTTATACACTTATTTATTAGGCTTAACCCATTTGAGCCCAACATGTAAAGTATAAATACTGATAATCTCGTGGCGTCGCTTTACAGTTTTGGCCATATATTTATATTTTTATGTGGGGCGTATGGGTGCATCCTAGTTACATGTTTTACAGGATTTTCAAGGTGAATGCAATGTGTGCCTTGCATCCTTCACAAGGAGTTGATCCCTCCTGGGACAGTCCATCAATTTATGGTTGATATTTTATTCTCAAATATTATTTAAAAACATTATTTTAATGTTATATTATGAACTCACTTATTTTTGGGAAGAAATTTGGATTTACGTCTTGAAGTAGCATCGACTACGTCTAAACCGGAGGATTCAACGTTACGTGCTTACGTTTACATACACCGTTTTGGTGATAGTCCGACATTTCATAAAATAAATTTGTCCGTGAATATTAATTTGAGATATTAAATTTGTGTTGGTTCGTAAACTCACAAATTTACGAGAAGAGATTAGGACGTACGATTTTAATTTAACGTCCTTTACGACTAAACCGGAAACCTTATGATTACGTATTTACGTTTTCGAACTCCGTTTTTGATTAGACATTTTTTATTAGATTCGTTTTGTGTCGTTGATTCATAATTTATAAAAACGTTTTTCGTAAAATGACCCAAGGGCACGCAAATCGAGGAAACTAGAATCGAGGAATACCCGTAAATTAGTGGGATGGGACAAGTTTTACAGTTGCCCACCCCACTAAGTGTGGCGTCCAACATTAAGCCACCTCACCCCATGAGGTGTCCAAGCTTAACTAATAAGCTTCAACACATGTAACTAGCCTAACATTTAAGCTAAATTTACCTCAAAACAACTAAAAGCTAAACCGTTTGTTCATTTTTACATGCAAAACCACACACATTTTCTCTCTTGTTCTCTCTTTGTGCCATCCACTTCACCATCCAACACCATCACTTGATCAATTTTAACCACAAACATATGTTATAATTAACATATGTTAATCTCCATTCAAAGAGATGAAGATTGGTGCAAGTTTTAACATTCAAGGAGGAGTTTCTATGGAGTCTTAGCGCTGATTTTCCACAAGGAGTTCTTGAAGAATGGTGGTTTGAAGATAGTCTTGATTTATCACAAGTTTCTCCATCAAAATCCATGTCTTGATCAGAACCTACATCATCATGGTGGTATAAAGATTGTCCTCCCCATCCTTTTGTTAATTTTGATTATGTAATCATGTATTTTCTTCTTAAATATATATATGTATGATGATATATGATGAGAAAAATATTATGTGGGGATTTGGTGTTGATAATCATGGGTAAAAAGATGAAAAACTATATGTGATTAGGTTAGAAATCATGCTTAAAATGATGGCTGTATAAAACAGTAAAGAACCATGTAATGAACTAATAAAATGGCATATATTAATGAATATACAGTAAGTAATATGTCTTGTACACATGTGAGAGTTGGCCATGCAATGGAATCATTAGGATGAGTGAGATATGATCAAAACAAGATTAGAGTACAAATCTGAGTTCACTGTTTTAGACGATTTTTAGAAAATACTTAGAGGCTGATTCAACAGTAGCTACAAAAGAGTTAAATGGAGCACATATAATGTAGTTTATGTTATAAAAATTTGAGCTTCTATCTCCATATAGAATTCTAGATATGGCTGTTTTAGTGAACATGAAAATAAAAATCAGATTTTGGGAAATTAAAGTATAATAATATTATATAAGCACTCAAATAAAAATAGTATAAAATGTGAATTAAAACCCACTAACTTATATAATACATTTATATAAATATGTATAAGGATAAATAAATGAAAATTTTATAAAAATGGTAGTTTGATAAGTTTTATAAGTTAGAAAACTATAAACGTGATTTTTACGCCTTTTTCGGCTATTACCGTAAAATTAACGTTTTTGTTAAATAAAACTTAGACGGTTGGACCCGTCTAATGTAAAGTTTTTAAAACTCATATACTGATATATAAACATATATAACAAGTAAAAACCGATAAAACCCGAACAATATAACATACGGACATTAACGGGCTAAGTTAACGTTATTGGACTAATAATACAACAAAATGGGCGAAAACACTTATACACTTATTTATTAGGCTTAACCCATTTGAGCCCAACATGTAAAGTATAAATACTGATAATACAAGTATGAAATGGATTAATACAAGTTAATGAACTTATAATAGGCTTATTGGACCTAAAACACGTAAATAGGTAAAACTAGTAAACTAGTAAGAAGTTACCAAAACATAAACACTAAAATGAGTAAAAGAGAATATGTAAACCCACTTAATCATCATATATATAAAATCATCATATGTATACATAATTGTTATTTTTATAAAGTCATTGGACAAGAGTCTAAGACGAGTATTATTTGTCTAGGTTTCCGTGATTGAAGCACGTACCGTACATCCGAATCGCCGATAACCGCCTTCCCACATCAACGTGAGTTCATAGCCTCGCACTCTTTTAAATGTTTTTATGAAATATTTTATAAACCTTCGAGGGAGACAACATGTTAGTTTTATAAAATAGGACACCATTTGTCCCGATTGTTTTTTTATTGATTTGGACCCGGATGATTGTATGACCCTATGAATGATTAAATGACCCGATAGATGAAATAAAATGGATTATTAAAGTTAGGTTATGTCACTAAAAGTCCCATTAGCATGAATTGTGAACTACCGGGATTTGGTAGACGCTTATGCATATAATAGTACTATTTGGGGACGATCACCCCAGTTCGCGCCTTGACGGTTGATCCCCGTCGTGCCACATTGATTGATAGGTGTGTAAAAACCCATCCTTTTACCACTTAATTCGGGCTAAAACGAGACCAAAACACGTATTTAATATCATTTGTTTGGAATTATGCGTGGTTTTTGTGTTTATTGTGTTTTCAGAGCCAACCGGATAAATATTAAAGAAAACATGGGATTGCACGGGATTTATCAAGGAAAAAGACTCAAGATAAAGTCTACTGTCCAAGAGATGCAAAAGATTTGAAGTCACTGGGCCTATTCGAAGATTTATTGAAGAAAAGGACTAAAGACGGAAGATTTTCATAAGTCGAAGAAACTCGAGTCTATTTAACGAAGAAATTGAAAGACGAGTTGGATCTAATCGACGACAAATCCCGAATCAGAATCGAAAACGTCAACTTTTCTGAAAAGACGAGAAGACAAGAAGAAAGGTAGAAAGCCCACTCACCAACCAACCACTAGGAGTATAAATAGAAACTCCCTTCAAACAATTAGGGAGTTAGTTCATTTTTTTCTTTTCCCCAGTATCTTAGGTTCGTTCCATCACCAACTCCATTAGGGAGTTTGGTGATTTTCATCTTTCTCTTTCAATCTTGTAATCTTTAATCATTAACCTTGTTACTTTTACATTGATTAATCCATTCCATCTTTCTATTCATCTTGTTCTTCATCATTTGTATTGCAAGTTTCTAAGTTTCTTATTTGATTCAAGTTTGATTTCAAAAAGTTGTTGATTTAGTGTTTTTATTGGTGGGATTTGTTACTTAAGGTATTTAAATGATTTGTGTTTGATTTGGTAAAACCTTCTTAAGTATTAAGCTTGATCTTGGATTAATTCGTGTCTACTGTTGAACGACTGCTACTGTTCTTTTTCTCTTCCCAGAATTTTCCGAATAGGTGAATTTGTGCCTTCCTTACTCGGAATATTGGTTATTCCGAATAGGATTATTTACATTTCCTTTACTCGGAATATTTCATATATTCCGCATGGTCCTTACTTTCCGCACTGAGCAAATATTCCGAATAGGTGAGTTTCAATTTGCCTTATTCGGAATCTTTCCAATATTCCGAATGACCTTAATTTTCCGCATAGCCAAAGTTGTAATTTCCTTACTCGGAATATTTTAAATATTCCGAACAGTGTTCTTTTTCCGCATAGACTTGATTTTTCCGCATAGAGCATTTTATTCCGAATGAAAGAGTTTTTCCGCATAGATGTGTTTTTCCGAATAGGAGTATCTTCCGCATAAGCCTACTTTCCGCATAGAGATCTTTTTCCGCATAGGCAATAATTTCCGAATAGCACATTATTTTCCGCATAGGACTTTTTATTCCGCGTAAGGACTTATTCCGAATAGGGGCATTCTTTCCGCATAAGCCCAACATTCCGCATGGGGTATTTTTTTTAGATTTGATTTAATTATTGTATTAGTTATTCGTCTTTGATTGTTTTAAGTTTATATCACTATCCTTTTAATCATTTCTCTGTTTCGTAGATTAGATAACCAAATCCACTTTTTGTCACCAAGAACAAATCATTCCACTTTTAACTGAGATCAATTCGAGAGGATTCCGAGAATTCGAATATTTTGAACCCACACAAAATCAGTGTATCAAATGGCGCCGCTGCCGGCTCCTCTCGTTAAGATCAAAAGTTTTTTGTGAGAACTTGGATTTTGGGATCCGTTCCCCGTGAACGTTACTTTTTCCTAAAAATTTTCAAAAACACTAAAAAATATAAAATTTTCAAAAATCCTAAAAAGTAAAAAACAATAAAAACCAAAAATATTTTTGTTTTGCTTTTCTTTGTTCGTTCTTTTGCAGGTGTATGCGCACTCGATCCACGTCTTATCAAGAGCCCGAGCCTCTAGATAACTTAGACATGGCTGGTGTACAAAACAACAATAACATACCACCTCCGAACAACAATAATAACAACAACAACAACATGAACAATAATAACAACAATGAGCACCTTCCGGATAACCGCCCCATGATTGAACTGCTGCAAGCTCATGTTGATGGCAACATGGATCCAATTGTTATACCACCAATTGCCGCCAACAATTTCGAGCTAAAGTCAGGCTTTATCCAGATGGTCTCAGCTCAACCATTCTTGGGACGCATCATTGATGATCCACACGACCATATCAAGAGATTTCTACAACTCACCAACACGGTCAAGCTCAATGGTGTTCCACAAGAGGTTATAAGGTTACAACTTTTTCCCTTTTCTTTAGAGGGACAAGCCCGGCATTGGCTTGCTAAGGAACCGCCACAGAGTATTCTCTCGTGGACGGATTTGGAAACAAAGTTCATCAATTACTTTTTTCCACCCTCTCGTACTACCGCTTTGCGGAATGAGATTATAAACTTTGAACAAAAGTACGATGAGTCATTCAGTGAATCTTGGGATCGTTTTAAAGATCTTTTAAGAAAATGCCCACAACATGGTTTTACCAAAGTACATCAAATCAATACTTTTTACAATGGTTTAAGCATGAGTGACCAAGATTCACTGAATAGTGCCTCAGGGGGTAATTTATTGGCTAAGACTTCCAATGCTGCTTGGGACATCATTGAGAACAAATCTCGTGTGCAAACCAAGAGTGTTAGGACCAATGTTGCTAGTGCTAGCACTAATGATAGCGACAAGCGATTGGACAAACTCACTACGCTTCTTGAAACGCTTGTCACCCACACCGTCAGCAACAACAATAGCAACAACGCCAAAAATGCACAAGTGAACGCTGTCAGCCAACCTTGTGAGATATGCGGTGGTCCTCACTCTTACACAACTTGTACCGCTACCCAAGATTACCCTGCTGAGAATGTGAATGCGGCATATGGCACCTACCAACAACCTGCTTATCAAGCTAAACCTCAAGGTGACCATAACTTGCTTAGCTACCGCAGCAACAACTATCTTTCACCACCTGGTTTCCCTCCTGCCAACACAAACCAACAACAAAACCTTAACCGCTCTCCTCAACAACAACAACAACCTCGACAACCATACATCCCTCCTCACAAGCAACAACAACCACCTCCACGTAACAATCAAGTTTATCAACAACCTGCTTACCAACCACCTGCATACAATGCTCCTCCCAACCAAGCCACCACTGCATTACACCAAGAAGTTGCAACCTATATGAGGACCAATGATGTGATAGTGGGAAATCTCCAAGAGGAAGTACGCAATTTGAAGGCAGATTTGGTCAAGCAAGGAAATTATTTAAGAGTCGATATGAGAAATACGTTGGATACCCAAACAACTGATCTGAGGAACATGATGGCTAGTTTCTTCAATTGTAATCAACCCTCTTCTTCGGGTACTCTTCCGAGTAACACCGTTGCAAACCCAAGAGGGGAGATGAAAGCAATCACCACTCGAAGTGGTAAAGGTACAAAGGAACCCGAGCTTCCTATACCCCCACCGGTGGTTGTGACTAAGGAGAACGAGTCGCCTGCTCTTATTCCTCCTCTTTCTCCTTCCCCAATTTCTCCACCTCTTCCTTCTACCCCTCCTCCACCCGTGGTTGTGAGTGACCCTATTCCTCTAAAGCCTTCATCTTCTTCCAATATACCTTATCCTTCAAGGTTGAGGAAAGAGAAGCAAAAGAGCAAGGATGATATTCAGGTTTCGAATTTCCTTAAAATGTTCAAACAACTGAATTTCAATATCTCCTTCACTGAGGCTCTCGCTCACATGCCCAAGTATGCTAAAATGTTTAAAGATCTTTTGAGCGACAAGGAAAAGCTCCTCGACATTGCCAACACCCAACTTAATGAGAACTGCTCTGCAGTGCTCTTAAGGAAATTGCCAACCAAGCTTGGTGATCCGGGTCGTTTTCTTATCCCTTGCAATTTCCCGGGTGTAGAGAATTGCATGGCCCTAGCCGATCTAGGTGCCAGTATTAATCTCATGCCTCTAAGTGTTTGGAAGCAATTATCTCTCCCAGAGCTAGTCCCCACTAAAATGACTTTGGAATTGGCCAACCGTACGGTTGCTTATCCAGTGGGGATAGCCGAAGATGTCATTGTAAGAGTCGACAAATTCACCTTCCCTGCTGATTTTGTTGTCGTCGACTACGAGATGGACCCTCGTGTACCATTGATTGTTGGTCGTCCATTCCTTAGGACCGGTCGCACTCTTATTGATGTTGAAGCCGGAGAGCTTATCATGAGAGTGGGTGACGACAAAGTAGTCTTCAACATGGGAAAGTTGTCTAAACAGCCTTATTCATATGAGAGCGTTAATTGTATTGACGTTCTTGATGAGGCTTGTGAAGAACACTTTAATGATGCTTGCAAAAGTATTCCTACCTCTCTTCCCACTGTTGAGACCGTGTCCTCTATTGATTCATCGTTGTCTCTATTTAGAGATAGTGATTTATTCTGGAACAATCTTGAAGATGCCATGGGAGATGCGAATTTAGCTACTAATGATTCTCCCACCGAGGGGGATGTAGACATGAGTTTCTTTGACAATCTTCTCGCCGAAGACAATCCTTCGCCTCCATCTCCCACGGTTATTGCTATCGATGCCACGACTTTGAAAACGCCTCCAGTCGAAAATCCTCCGGATTTGGAACTTAAGGAGTTGCCGCCTCATCTCGAGTACGTGTTCCTTGACGACAACAAGAAGTCGCCCGTCATTATTGCAAAGGATTTGAAAGATGAAGAGAAGACTCGCCTCGTTGCCGTGCTGAAAGCTCATACGAAGGCTATTGCTTGGAAGATTTCCGATATTCGTGGAATTGATCCTCACTTCTGCACACACAAAATTCTCATGGAGGACGACTTCAAGCCCACTATTCAAAGCCAACGAAGGGTGAATCCAAAAATACATGAAGTCATCAAAACAGAGGTTATCAAACTTCTTGATGCGGGTATGATTTACCCTATTTCGGATTCCCCGTGGGTTAGTCCAATCCATTGTGTTTCCAAGAAGGGCGGAATAACCGTTGTTCCCAATGAACACAACGAGTTGATTCCCACTCGTCTCGTTACTGGGTGGAGAGTTTGTATAGACTACCGCAAACTCAATGATGCCACGAGAAAGGATCATTTCCCTCTACCTTTCATGGACCAAATGCTTGAACGATTATCCGGTAATGAATATTACTGCTTTCTCGATGGTTTCTCGGGTTATTTTCAAATACCCATCGATCCCCAAGATCAAGAGAAGACTACATTCACTTGTCCCTATGGCACTTTCGCTTACAAAAGAATGCCTTTTGGCTTATGTAATGCGCCCGGGACTTTCCAAAGGTGCATGTTAGCTATCTTCCATGACATGGTTGAACAAACCATGGAAGTCTTCATGGATGATTTCTCGGTTTTCGGGGATTCATTCTCTTCTTGCCTTGCCAATTTAGAACGTATGCTAAAGCGGTGCGAAGACACTCGCCTTGTTCTAAATTGGGAAAAATGCCATTTTATGGTAAAAGAAGGCGTCGTGCTTGGACATAAAATCTCGAAAGCCGGTCTTGCAGTTGACCGTGCTAAAGTCGATGTTATCGCAAAGTTGCCTCCACCTTCAACCGTGAAGGGTGTGAGAAGTTTCTTGGGTCATGCGGGCTTCTATCGTCGATTCATCAAAGATTTTTCTCAAATCGCTCGCCCGATGACCCACCTCTTGGAAAAAGATACTCCATTTATCTTCTCCAAAGAGTGCCTTGAAGCCTTCAACTCGCTTAAGGATAAGCTAACTAAGGCACCCGTCTTGGTTACCCCTAATTGGGAGCTTCCCTTTGAGTTGATGTGCGATGCTAGCGATTTTGCTATTGGAGCGGTTCTTGGACAAAGAGTGAACAAACACTTCCAACCGATCCATTACGCTAGCAAGACAATGACTGGGGCACAATTGCATTATACGACAACCGAAAAAGAGCTTTTAGCTCTTGTCTATGCTTTTGAAAAATTCCGCCCCTATCTTGTCCTTTCTACCACCATTGTGTACACCGATCATTCCGCGCTGAAGTACTTGTTGACAAAGCAAGATTCCAAACCAAGACTTCTTCGCTGGGTTTTGCTGCTCCAGGAATTTAAAATCGACATCCGCGATAAAAAAGGAGCAGAAAACCTAGCCGCGGACCATCTGAGCAGACTTGAGGATCCATACCAAGGGGATCATCCGACCAAAGAAATCAATGATTCTTTTCCCTTGGAGACCTTAATGTCTATAAACTCGAAGCCGAATGAAACCCCGTGGTTTGCGGACTTTGCAAACTACTTGGCGGGTGGAATTCTCAAGGAAGGGTTGACGTCCCAGCAAAAGAAGAAGTTCTTTACCGACATCAAGAATTACTTTTGGGACGACCCTTACCTATTCAAACAATGTGCCGACCTGATTATCCGTCGATGTGTTGATGGACCGGCAGCGTCTGACATCCTTGATGCTTGCCACAAAGGACCTACCGGTGGTCACTTTGGTCCCAACTACACCGCTAAGAAAGTGTTTGATTCGGGATTTTATTGGCCCTCCATATATCGTGACGCTCACGATATGGTCAAGCGATGTGATGTTTGCCAAAAGCAAGGCAAAATCACACATAAAGACGAGATGCCTCAGAATTTCATTCAAGAGTGTGAAATTTTTGATGTTTGGGGTATCGACTTTATGGGGCCATTCCCTTCTTCTAAAGGAAACAAATACATCCTTGTAGCCGTTGACTACGTTTCAAAGTGGGTTGAAGCCAAAGCTTTACCTACTAATGACGCAAGGGTGGTTTGTAACTTTTTGAAAGCTCTATTCGCTAGATTCGGTGTGCCTCGTGCCATTATTAGTGATCGTGGGACTCATTTCTGCAATGACCAATTTGCTAGAGTCATGGCTAAGTACGGTGTAAACCATCGTCTTTCCACAGCCTATCACCCACAAACTAATGGCCAGGCTGAAATATCAAACCGAGGGCTGAAGCGAATTCTTGAAAGAACCGTGGGAGAGCATCGTGCCGCATGGGCTGATAAACTTGATGATGCTTTGTGGGCTTTCCGTACTGCTTACAAGACCCCGATCGGCTGTACGCCTTATCGTCTTGTGTACGGGAAAGCATGCCACCTCCCCATTGAGTTGGAGCACAAGGCTTATTGGGCCTTGAAGTGGGCTAATTTTGATATCAACAAAGCCGGTGACCTACGCAAGATCCAACTCAATGAGCTGAATGAACTTCGGAATGAGGCTTATGAAAATTCTTTGATTTATAAGGAACGAACTAAGCTCATTCACGACTCCAAGATCAAAAACCGAGAGTTCCATGTTGGGGACAAAGTCTTACTTTTTAACTCTCGGTTGAAAATCTTCTCGGGAAAGCTCAAATCTCGTTGGTCCGGCCCATTCACCATTACCCAAATTTTTCCATATGGTACTCTCGAGCTCGCTCAACCTAATGGACCAAATTTTAAGGTGAATGGCCAACGAGTGAAGTTGTACTTTGGTGAGGACACCTCTCAGGAGGTGATTCCATCCCTCACCACGTTCCCCATGAACTAAATTTGGGTCGAGTCAGGCTCGTGACTCGGTTATCAAAAACAAGCGCTCCTCGGGAGGCAGCCCGAGTATCTATCCCTTTAACCCCCTAAGTGTAGGGGAGGACCTATTTTGGTCGTTTGTGTTTGTGTGGTGATATGCTTACAGGGATAACTGCAATCTTGGAAATCTTTGAAGAACCGTGCTCCCGTGTTATCCGAAATCCGGTTCTATCTCTCTACTATCGTGATTCAATTTTCTTCATACTCACATTTGAAATTGATCACTTTAGTCGTCTCTTCCTTAACTTGAGTTAACCAACGTGCACAATGTCATAAGTGTAGGGGAGACTTTTCCCACATGCTTAAACATTGAGGACAATGTTTATCTTAAGTGTAGGGGAGACTTCTATCGAAGTTTTAAGTGGACTTTTCCATGAAAATGCCTTCATTTAACCGGAAAATCATATTTTTCAACATTTTTCAAATTTTTTATTAACTTTGGCCATTTAGTCGTAATTTTTAAACTTTTATCGTTGCTTTCATATGTATATATCCCGCAATAAAGTCAAAAATATTAATAAAGTGGTGTAGCTAGTTTAGAAGTCTTTGACATATTAGGCCCGTTGCGTTTATTTTGACTCAACCCGAATAGACTTATCCAAGTTTATTCTAGCTAGTATCCTTAACCATATAGGCCTTAATTGGTTTATTAGGCTAAGTGTCCACGAGTCTCATTATTTGAGATTTTAAATTGTGGAGGACGAGAAATGATAGAGTCAATTATAAGTCGGTATTCTTGCGCAAGCTCACTTGGTGTAATTATTTGCCTATTCTCCCATCACTTGCTAATAATTTATCTGCAATAAGTAAGGTCTTACGATTTGAAAAGTTACTTAGCTTCTAGCCCAAGATCGTTTAAAAGTTGCTCGGTAATGATAAGAGTTCATAGCCAAGGCATAACTTATGAAGCAGGGCGCGAAGATTGGCGAGTCCGAAAAGGCCCTAACAAGGCATGAGGACTCAATTTTATTGCTGAAGATCCAAAGTGATGTGAAAAGCATTATTCCTAAAGTCAATATGAAGGATCAAGACTCACGACGAAAAGCAATCAACTCCCATAAAGATCATGGAGAAGTCTATCCGAAAAGACCCTAACAAGGTATGAGGATAAATAGATCCAAGTCCGAAAAGGAGGCGGATCGTTGTATCTCAAAATCCCAATTAGAGATTGAAGAAATAATCATGAAGTCGTGGTCAACAAAGTTGGAGTACCCCTCAAAAGTCTCCAAGTGAAGAAACTCTATTATGATGAGAAGACCATTATCTCAAGAACGTCTCTCGAAGATATGAAGTATGAAGTACATGCCAAATATCGGCCCGAGAAAGGTCTCAAATCGTGAACCAAGTTATGCCAAGATATGAACTTTTTGATATCCCGAGAAGCAGTTTTAAGAGATTTTGTCATGTAGCTAACTATTGATCAAATCGTCCTACTTTGCTTTCAGCTTTAATAAACTATCGAAATAAGTCCAAAAATGCATCTTCATGATCATTCTAAGACAAAAATAAAATATAAGAGATACAACTAGGAATAAGGGAGTTTAAGCATTTAATTAAGCCATGTGTGTAAGTGTTTGATTTACTAACTTATAATAACAATGATCTCGTTTTCAAGCTTAGTTTGGGGAACGTGAAACTTGAGGGTGATAAATCTTCGCAACACCAAAGCCCTAATGTAAGTCCTTGATTTCTTTACAAGTTGTTTTCATCCTTTCGTTTATTTTAAAGTTTTAAGTTCTCTTAATATTTTAATTGTTGTTTAGTAGAATTTAAATAAGGCCAAGGTTGATTGATTATGAGAAAAATGTAAAATTGCTTTATCACTAAGCATTGCATGAGGGCATGGCAATGGTTAAGTGTAGGGGATTTGATAGGTGTGTAAACACCCATCCTTTTACCACTTAATTCGGGCTAAAACGAGACCAAAACACGTATTTAATATCATTTGTTTGGAATTATGCGTGGTTTTTGTGTTTATTGTGTTTTCAAAGCCAACCAGATAAATATTAAAGAAAACATGGGATTGCACGGGATTTATCAAGGAAAAAGACTCAAGATAAAGTCTACTGTCCAAGAGATGCAAAAGATTTGAAGTCACTGGGCCTATTCGAAGATTTATTGAAGAAAAGGACTAAAGACGGAAGATTTTCATAAGTCGAAGAAACTCGAGTCTATTTAACGAAGAAATTAAAAAACGAGTTGGATCTAATCGACGACAAATCCCGAATCAGAATCGAAAACGTCAACTTTTCTGAAAAGACGAGAAGACAAGAAGAAAGGGAGAAAGCCCACTCACCAACCAACCACTAGGAGTATAAATAGAAACTCCCTTCACACAATTAGGGAGTTAGTTCATTTTTTTCTTTTCCCCAGTATCTTAGGTTCGTTCCATCACCAACTCCATTAGGGAGTTTGGTGATTTTCATCTTTCTCTTTCAATCTTGTAATCTTTAATCATTAACCTTGTTACTTTTACATTGATTAATCCATTCCATCTTTCTATTCATCTTGTTCTTCATCATTTGTATTGCAAGTTTCTAAGTTTCTTATTTGATTCAAGTTTGATTTCAAAAAGTTGTTGATTTAGTGTTTTTATTGGTGGGATTTGTTACTTAAGGTATTTAAATGATTTGTGTTTGATTTGGTAAAACCTTCTTAAGTATTAAGCTTGATCTTGGATTAATTCGTGTCTACTGTTGAACGACTGCTACTGTTCTTTTTCTCTTCCCAGAATTTTCCGAATAGGTGAATTTGTGCCTTCCTTACTCGGAATATTGGTTATTCCGAATAGGATTATTTACATTTCCTTTACTCGGAATATTTCATATATTCCGCATGGTCCTTACTTTCCGCACTGAGCAAATATTCCGAATAGGTGAGTTTCAATTTGCCTTATTCGGAATCTTTCCAATATTCCGAATGACCTTAATTTTCCGCATAGCCAAAGTTGTAATTTCCTTTCTCGGAATATTTTAAATATTCCGAACAGTGTTCTTTTTCCGCATAGACTTGATTTTTCCGCATAGAGCATTTTATTCCGAATGAAAGAGTTTTTCCGCATAGATGTGTTTTTCCGAATAGGAGTATCTTCCGCATAAGCCTACTTTCCGCATAGAGATCTTTTTCCGCATAGGCAATAATTTCCGAATAGCACATTATTTTCCGCATAGGACTTTTTATTCCGCGTAAGGACTTATTCCGAATAGGGGCATTCTTTCCGCATAAGCCCAACATTCCGCATGGGGTATTTTTTTTAGATTTGATTTAATTCTTGTATTAGTTATTCGTCTTTGATTGTTTTAAGTTTATATCACTATCCTTTTAATCATTTCTCTGTTTCGTAGATTAGATAACCAAATCCACTTTTTGTCACCAAGAACAAATCATTCCACTTTTAACTGAGATCAATTCGAGAGGATTCCGAGAATTCGAACTTTTTCACCACACTAAAATGCGTGTATCATTGATTAGTAAGAGAATTTATGTATGAGAAGATTTCCATAGCGTGACCTTTGTGACGACACGCTAATTTAGATGGGAAAATGAGTTTCGGGCTAGCTACCCGTTGTTTGTTGTAGTAAGGTAACAATGTCATGCGGCTTATAATAATCCAAATTAACGAAATACTGCTATACGCACCGAATTACGATGTATTGCCTGACTAGCAATACGGGGTCATACTATTGATGTTAAGTTCGTGTTTTGGTTTTCATAACCATAATCATATAACGGTTTTTATTTAACTCCATACAACGTTATAAAACGTATTGTATGATATTTTTACGACATTGGTTCGTATAATGATTTTGAAGGCGAAAGCCTATATTATGATTTTGACAAGGATTTGTATAAAATGATTTTGGCTATTTTATGGCCTACTACATGGATTGTATTAAATGATTTTCGGTAATAATTTTATACCGATGTGTTATTGATAGATTTTATTAAACTCTATGAATTCACTCGGCGTTATCGCTGACCTTTTCTTTTAACATGTTTTATCTCAGGTACTTGAAGGTAATTCTTGGGAAGACAACAAGAATTCATGGCCCACACTTAAATAACAATTTCCATTCAAATCTTTTGTAAAATTGTATGAAACGACCATGACTTAGGACCTATGTAACTTTGATATTTATGAATGGAAATGCTTTATTATTAAAACGACACGACTTTTAAGTGTTGTCTATGATGTGAGTAATGTGTTATCCCGTAACACCAACTAGTCTTCCGTTGTATTGAGTTTTATAAATTCGGGGGTGTTACAGTTTGGTACCAGAGCTCTCGTTATAGAGAACGAAAGATTTTTAAAACCAAGGTTTTGAATAAAACATTTCAAAATCTTTTAACTATAAACATTTTTCTAAAAATGTCTAAAAATATTTTGACTATAACGGCGCCGAAGAATTCCCGGTTACCGACAAGGCCAGAATGAGAAGTGTTATTTTAATATATATAACTTGGATTATATATATATATATATATATATATATGATGTAATTTTATTACATGATTGTTTGATGATTATTTTGATATTTACACGAGGTATTTATACGACGTAGATTGTCACAAGGAACCCTAAATCCCCTAGTAAAGTAATGAAGCTATTCTCGTAGGAATTCTAGCTATACTAGATCTAAACCAAGTTGTGGATATCTATGATCCCAACAAAATGGTTGATATTCGTAGAAATGTTGATAGTAGTTGATTGTAATCTTGAAGAAGAATTGGTGAGATTAAATCTGATATTGATGGCATGATGATCTTTCCTTATAGAGTAGAGTTTGATAAAACGTTACCACCTGGAAAGGTGTCATCTGATTCGTTGTCATCCAATTCTTAAATTGAAATCGAAAGGGTGAATGTTGCACTTGAGGCTGTCATTAGAACCATTACCCAAAAGCCTCATGCCACTAGTACCTTTCCGAGAAATATTGAATGTGTGAGTCATTTCATACTAGTGACTCATTTGATAATTGTTGTTGTAAGAGCTATAGGATTGGAAATTAAGTGTTGTGCATATCGAGCTTTTATTACCCTATTAAGGTCTAAAAATAAGGTTGAAAGTATTGTAGAATGAGGTAGGATATCGCCTTGAGTATAAGTTGATTGAAACTTGAATAAAATAAAAACTTAACCTGTATGGAATATGATATTGCTAAGAGGAAGTCGTTAAGTTCTTTGATTGAATTATGAGGTTTTAAATGATTGTAGGTTCGTGTTAATGGTTGTTCCTAGGCCATTGTCCACTAACGAGGATGCCCAGTGTCCAATAAATAAATTGAAGAAATCTTCTTCTGAATTGGGACCGATGGATCTTTCGGGACATGAGGAACCCCCATGACTCTTGTGGATTAGTATTCATTGTGGTATCTTTTAAAAATCCCTAACTTAACTGAGACATCAGTTGGTAGGATGAGTTCTGAGAATTGTATGACATAGTGACACGTAATGTGTTACGGTACAATTTTGACTTGTTTGTAATTAATGAAAAGACTACCTTTGATTGCTAAATTCTACATGTATCGATGATATCTATCTTTTATTGCTTCATCCTAATGTTCGCATTAGTGATGCAACCATTGAACAAGTACTCATCTCGATTTGAGTTACGTTGTGGATTATTCTTCCTCAGTGCCATCGAGGTAATGAACCTCATGACAAAGTGGCTAAGCTCATTTCCTATTATATTGTAGTTAGTTCTTGGTGAACAACTCTTCATCACTCATTTGCAGATCACACATTGTTTTTATAAAGTTAAAACCGTATCCTTTGAGAAAATTTAATTTTCATCACTATAAGGATTATTCAAAGTGAGATTTATAAGTGATTGTTATCGAAATGAAGTCGTTTATAAAACACCTTGGAAAACTTAATTGTTTTCATAACGAAGAAAATCTTTGTAAATTTATTCTTGATTCTTATTTAAGAATTAAGCATGAAAATGTTTTTATTATAAACATTATGATAAAATTTTGACGAACTGAGTATTGCATCGTTAATCTTGAAATTGTATATAGTTGCGCGCCTACATACAATTTGGAATGGACCATGCAAGATTGATTAGTTGTCACCATAAAACTAATGAATAAACACTACATTTTCTTTGAAGATTGTGAAAGATTAAAATTTATGAGATCTGCAAGAAGTGAAAAATAGGGACATATTGATAGGGACACCTACATATGTGCCCGTACTATTTATTCTTCTGAGTCGAATTTACTCATCTGTGGAACTTGTCTTATTTGACAATTGATATTCCCTTCTTGTCTAATTCTCCCATGGCGAGATTCTTTGAAAAAGTATCTGATTACCGAGTGTTGATACCCGACTGGATGTATCGACGTTCCTATCATTTCTTTTGATTTGATTTCATTTGAATGACCTGGGTAACGATCCGAGGAGCTTTCGAATGCGTACTCAAATTATGAAAACATGGGTATATTCATATTCGTTTAATGTTTTCGTCTATATCTGATTTGAAATTCTCTCGCATAGATTATGCGTTGACCTTACTCTTTTAAGGTTAGTTATGTCTCCTAATATCCTTGAATTTGTGAAGGATTATGAATTACTATTAGTCTTTTGAGAAGTTCACATCTTATCGACGGCAATGAAACTGGAAAGTTGATAGTGCCAGCAGAATGGATTGATTAATTATAACATCACGACATTGTCTTAATTGATGGGAACTCGAGTAGAATTCCCCTAAATAATAAGATGTTGATTATCAAAAGTGATCTAAATAATTTTTGATGGATGACCATATCCTGTATTTAGACTTGAAATTATACCATGAATGGTTGTGAACTAGTTATAGATATTGTAATCTAGAGGAACCTAATATGAATTTATTAAAAGATGTTTTCGTTATCTGAAACTTTAGGAGGTATTTGTTGATGAATTACCTAGACTTTCGCCATTAAGGCAAGTTGAATTTGGTAATGATTATATTTCTGGTGCTGCACCTGTGGCTTGTGCATTGTACGTCAGCACCATCTGAATTAAAGTAATTACCGTACAACTGAGAGAGTTGTCGGAGAAAGATTTTATTCTACCGAGCTCGTCATCATGAAGAGCTATGGTGTTATCATTCCTTATATTTATAGATTACTGTGCACTGAGTAAATTGACAATCGAAAACGATATCCATAACTCGAAATGGACGATTTGTTCGATCATTTACAAGGTTCTAGCGTATGTTTTAAAGATTTGATCCATGGCATGGTTATCATCAACTTCGAATCCGCGAAGAAGATTATCTATTCCAAGTACTACATCCAGAACTTGTAATGAACATTATAAGTTTCACGTGATGACGTTTGGATTGACTAATACACATGTAGCATTCATAAATTTGGTGAATCACGTGTGCAGGCTGTAATTTGATAAATTCATGCTTGCGATCATTAAATACCATTTGTTTGTTTATAAGAATAAGAATGAGTTAATAATTATTTATAGATTGCCATGAATTGGCCGAACAATAAAAACATGTACCTTGAATAATTAACATGTGATTAAAGACTTAATCCTTTACATTATTTGACCGTGTGATTAAAAGATAATGGAATCTATATTGACTCTTCAAAAATTAAAAGCCCTTTTAAGATTTTGGGTTTTACCAAAAAGAAAGTGCAAAAGTGTTTTGACAAATGTTTTAACAAAGGATTTTTAAGGGATTATTCCCTTATACCTAGAACATTTAACTAAACTCATGTTTAGGGGTAAATGTTCGTGTATACCTCAAGACAACCTAAGAGGGATTGAGGAAATCGTTAAACCATGACTTAAAATTTGAAATGATAATTTTTGCTTTTCAACTAAGAAAATTTTTACCAAAGAATAAACGAAGGTTTTTCGAACATTTACGGATTTTATTAATTATTTTAATTATTTTCGATAAATCAACAAAAGTCTTGTTAATTAAATTCAAATTTATTTTGAACATTTTTTTAATTGGTCGAACTAAGAAAAATTAAAATTTTTACGTTACGTTTCATAAAAACTTAATATTTATTGTTAATTTACGTGTAATAATTATCGACGCTTTAAAACGTCAGATTAAGCAAAACTGATAAAAATGATAGTCGAGACGAAACTAGAACTTAGAAAATATAAAGAAAGAATTTCTGAGTAAATTGTGGACATGATAATCATTTCATCAAAAAAATGAATATAAATACTGTCACGTTATGTAGAAAAGGATAAAGAACCAATTAGGATGTGTTCCTTAGTAATGATGGTACAAAATAAATTGTTGAACAATTTAAAAATAGCTAATGCTTGTTAAAAGGATAATATAGATAATAAAAAGGGGTTCGCGGCTAATGTGAACCATTAGAATTGAGAAGCCGATGGCGTTAAATGTTTAAAAGGCCACTTGAGGTTGCCTAAATATAGAGGATTTTGAGATGTAGTCATCTCGTAAGTATAAGTATTCTATTCATGATATTTTTGACTAAATGTATCTTTGTCTGAAGAAGTTGTACTAATGAAAAATTATGAAGGCAGACATCGCCTCGTACATTAGTAAACGTCTAGCTATTGCAAAGGTCATCATCTGAATTTGATTCGATTTGGGTCATCGTCGACAGACTGACCAAATCTGCTAATATCATTCCTGTTAATGATAGATTCTTGATGAAGAAATTGACTCTTTTGTATTTAAAGGAGTTGTGTAAACATGATGTGCCTGTATCGATCATCTCTATCAAGATCCTCGCTTCGCATCGAATTTCTAGAGATTTACTCAGAAGTCATTGAGAACGAATCTTGATGAGAGTACTGTGTACCAACCCAATCGAAGGGACGAGGTAAAGTAGCGATACAAAATACTATAAGTGATGTTTTATGTTTGAATGATTGACCTTTGGTAATGAACCGTATAATCGTTTTCCTTTGGAAGGATTATCATTGATAATCATCGTATTAGGATCAAGATCGAATCTTGTTAAGATTTAAAAATTAGAGCATCTGTAAGTTGGAGTTGAGATGAAGACACCCGACATACACCCACTGTGAGTTGGACATGTCTTTTAGGTTTAAGGTTTCCTATGATGGCGAACCTAACCTTACAAAATACTCGACCTGCGAGACCTGAAATGATTGTTGAAATTAGGATCTGATTATTGACTACCGGTAGTGGGCAGGAGGTTATGTGAATATGAAATGTAGATCTTGAAGTGCTAGATGGGTAGCGAAGTTATGCCAAAAATTTTAACCATGGAAAAAAAATGAATTGATGATCTGAAAGATCACCAGATCATGGGATATTAGTCCCCATTGTAAGGGACCATTGAGATGATGTAAGAGATTGGTTTGAAAGGCATATAAGCTGGATCTACCCTAGGATTTCAAGAGCTGCGTGAATTATGTTTTGTAAATCGAACTTGATAAAATGCCTATCAAGTGAAAATCTGAATTCTTCTTGATAAAGTTTAGATCGGCGAAAAGTTGCATTCATCAAAAACCCGTGAACATCATGGATAGAGAAAGTAAGTCAACATTAAGCCTGATCTTATTCCCGTAGTTATGTTTGATGAAACTCGCGTATTGTAATGAATTACACTTGTGAGAAAAGACCGAATGTGGAGGAAATACCCACATGGCTTTAACTCTATAAGAAGCGAGTAGTAAGATGATCTTTGAGGACAAAGATCCTGTTTAGGGGTAAATGCTGTGACAATCCGTCAATTTATGGTTGATATTTTATTCTCAAATATTATTTAAAAACATTATTTTAATGTTATATTATGAACTCACTTATTTTTGGGAAGAAATTTGGATTTACGTATTGAAGTAGCATCGACTACGTCTAAACCGGAGAATTCAACGTTACGTGCTTACGTTTACATACACCGTTTTGGTGACAGTCCGACATTTAAGAAAATAAATTTTTTGGTAAATATTATTTTGAGATTTTAAATTTGTGTTGGTTCGTAAACTCACAAATTTACGAGAAGAGATTAGGACTTACGATTTTAATTTAACGTCCTTTACGACTAAACCAGAAACCTTAGGATTACTTATTTACGTTTTCAAACTCCGTTTTTGATGAGACAATTTTTATTAGATTCGTTTTGTGCCGTTGATTCATAACTTATAAAAACGTTTTTCGTAAAACGACCCAAGGGCACGCAAATCAAGGAAACAAGAATCGAGGAATACCCGTAAATTAGTTGGATGGGACAAGTTTTACACTTGCCCACCCCACTAAGTGTGGCGTCCAACATTAAGCCACCTCACCCCATGAGGTGTCCAAGCTTAACTAATAAGTTTCAACACATGTAACTAGCCTAACATTTAAGCTAAATTTACCTCAAAACAACTAAAAGATAAACCATTTGTTCATTTTTACATGCAAAACCACACACATTTTCTCTCTTGTTCTCTCTTTGTGTCGTCCACTTCACCATCCAACACCATCACTTGATCAATTTTAACCACAAACATATGTTATAATTAACATATGTTAATCTCCATTCAAAGAGATAAAGATTGGTGCAAGTTCTAACATTCAAGGAGGAGTTTCTATGGAGTCTTAGGGCTGATTTTCCACAAGGAGTTCTTGAAGAATGGTGGTCTTGAAGATGGTCTTGATTTATCACAAGTTTCTCCATCAAAATCCATGTCTTGATCACAACCTACATCATCATGGTGGTATAAAGATTGTCCTCCCCATCCTTTTGTTAATTTTTATTATGTAATCATGTATTTTCTTCTTAAATGTATATATGTATGATGATATATGATGACAAAAATAATATGTGGGGATTTGGTGTTGATAATCATGGGTAAAAAGATGAAAAACTATATGTGAAAAGGTTAAAATCATGGTTAAAATGATGGCTGTATAAAAAAGTAAAGAACCATGTGATGAACTAATAAAATGACATATATTAATGAATATACAGTAAGTAATATTTCTTGTACACATGTGAGAGTTGGCCATGCAATGGAATCATTAGGATGAGTGAGATATGATCAAAACAAGTTTATAGTACAAATCTGAGTTCACTGTTTTGGACTATTTTTAGAAAATACTTAGAGGCTGATTCAACAGTAGCTATAGAAGTGTTAAATGTAGCACATATCATGTAGTTTATGTCATAAAAATTTGAGCTTCTATCTCAATATATAACTCTAGATATGTCTGTTTTGGTGAACATGAAAATAAAAATCAGATTTTTGGAAATTAAAGTATAATAGTATTATTTAAGCACTCAAATAAAAATAGTATAAAATATGAATTAAAACCCACTAACTTATATAATACATTTATATAAATATGTATAAGGATAAATAAATGGACATTATATAAAAATGGTAGTTTGATAAGTTTTACAAGTTATAAAACTATAAACGTGATTTTTACGACTTTTTCGGCTATTACCGTAAAATTAACGTTTTTGTTAAATAAAATTTAGACGGTTGGACCCGTCTAATGTAAAGGTTTTAAAACTCATATAATGATATATAAACATATATAACAAGTAAAAACCGGTAAAACCCGAACTATATAACATGCGGACATTAACGGGCTATGTTAACGTTATTGGACTAATAATACAACAAAATGGGCGAAAACACTTATAAACTTATTTATTGGGCTTAACCCATTTGGACCCAACATGTAATGTATAAATACTGATAATACAAGTATGAAATGGATTAATACAAGTTAATGAACTTATAATAGGCTTATTGGACCTAAAACACGTAAATAGGTAAAACTAGTAAACTAGTAAGAAGTTACCAAAACATAAACACTAAAATGAGTAAAAGAGAATATGTAAACCCACTTGATCATCATATATATAAAATCATCATATGTATACATAATTGTTATTTTTATAAAGTCATTGGACAAGAGTCTAAGACGAGTATTATTTGTCTAGGTTTCCATGATTGAAGCACGTACCGTACATCCGAATCGCCGATAACCGCCTTCCCACATCAACGTGAGTACATAGCCTCGCACTCTTTTAAATGTTTTTATGAAATATTTTATAAACCCGCGAGGGAGACAACATGTTAGTTTTATAAAATAGGACACCATTTGTCCCGATTGTTTGTTTATTGATTTGGACCCGGATGATTGTATGACCCTATGAATGATTAAATGACCCGATAGATGAAATAAAATGGATTATTAAAGTTAGGTTATGTCACTAAAAGTCCCATTAGCATGAATTGTGAACTACCGGGATTTGGTAGACGCTTATGCATATAATAGTACTATTTGGGGACGATCACCCCAGTTCGCGCCTTGACGGTTGATCCCCGTCGTGCCACATTTATTGGTAAGCGAAATTATGTATGAGAAGATTTCCATAGCGTGACCTTTGTGACGACACACTAATTTAGATGGGCAAATGAGTTTCGGGCTAGCTACCCGTTGTTTGTTGTAGTAAGGTAACAATGTCATGCGGCATATAATAATCCAAATTAACGAAATACTGCTATACGCACCGAATTACGATGTATTGCCTGACTAGCAATACGGGGTCATACTATTGATGTTATGTTCGTGTTTTGGTTTTCATAACCATAATCATATAACGGTTTTTATTTAACTCCATACAACGTTATAAAACGTATTGTATGATATTTTTACGACATTGGTTCGTATAATGATTTTGAAGGCGAAAGCCTATATTATGATTTTGACAAGGATTTGTATAAAATGATTTTGGCTATTTTATGGCCTACTACATGGATTGTATTAAATGATTTTCGGTAATAATTTTATACCGATGTTATATTGATGGATTTTATTAAACTATATGAATTCACTCGGCGTTATCGCTGACCTTTTCTTTTAACATGTTTTATCTCAGGTACTTGAAGGTAATTCTCGGGAAGACAACAAGAATTCATGGCCCGCACTTAAATAACAATTTCCATTTAAATCTTTTGTAAAATTGTATGAAACGACCATGACTTGGGACCTATGTAACTTTGATATTTATGAATGGAAATGCTTTATTATTAAAACGACGCGACTTTTAAGCGTTGTCTATGATGTGAGTAATGTGCTATCCCGTAACACCAACTAGTCTTCCGCTGTATTGAGTTGTATAAATTTGGGGGTGTTACACCTCCTACCCAGACTAATTAATTAGAGGCAACCCCTCTAATTTCTTGATGAGGTCTCTCCTCCAAGTATTCATGCACGGTGGAATCTCATGAACTATATGGGCTATTGGCTAATTAATACAGTTTTCATATTCAAATATAAGTCTTTTCAAACTATAAAAACCAGCTTTATGAATATGTCCCATGTTTTCCAGGACATATACATTTCTGTTGCTATTAGTCTTATTTATGTTTTAGCCATTCATACTATGTTATTTATCCGTTCACTGAGCGCTTTGCTCAGCCGTTACTTTCCTTTCCATGTCCCAAAATGGCAGGTACCCAGGACTTGAGCATTTGGAGGACGTGCATAGGATGGAAGCTTCCTTAGACTTCTTCTCCTTTTGCCTTCTTATACTTATTCTTATTTGGACACTTGTTTTGTCCTTCTGATATCATTTACTTTATTTATGTTTTGTGCTTATGTTTGGGGACTGATGCTTGATGTCGGTTTTCTCTTTTGGTAATGTATGTTCTAGTACATATTACCTTGCATGCTTTGATGACATGCCATAAATACACGTAATGGTCCACTTATCAAAGTAGGGTGTTACATATTCTTTCTAGCATATGTAGTCTTGATAGGTGGAGATGCTTCTTTCCGTCCAACAGTACTTGGATCTAGTCTAGGGTTACTTCCAAATTTTCTTTGTTGTTGGAGATGCTTCTTGACATCTTCAATATCCTTTTTATCCTTTTTAGATCCAATCTCAACAAAATTCAATTTGCTCCTCTTGTGTTGTTCATACAAAGCCTTTACTTCATCAAAAGTCTTTCTAACTAATTGAGCATGTGTGAAATGCTTAATTTTCATGAGATAAGACATCATCTGATTCCTGATTTGCATAGTAGTTGGAGGCTTAACTCTTTCTCTTCTTCTCTTTTCTACAAAGAATCTTTCTTGCTCTCTTACGAAATCATCAATCAACTTATCGTTCTCTTCTTCATCATAAGCATCCCTTTCTTTAGCTACTAAGGACTTTGCAAGAATTTCACTTGCCTTTAGTTCAGCCTGAATACTATCATATTCTGCTATGTTCCATTCTTGCTGCACTCTTTGGGCTTCAAACAATTGTTGCTTGGCTACAAGTTCTTCTTGTAACTCCTCATCATGAAATTTTGCTTGTAGTCTGACAGCTACCTCTTCATCATGCTCCAATTGATAAAATTTGTTCATGACTTTGCTTATATCATCATCTGAATCACTTTCATCTTCAGATTCAGATTGTAATTTCTTTTTGCCCTTATCCTTTGGATTTATCTTAGGTAATTTATTCAATAATCTTGAAGATCTTCTTTCTTCATCTTCATTTGATTGTTGTTGAATGATAATACCTTATGTAGTGGGCTGTGAAGCTTGAACTTTCTTACATTTGTCTTTATCTTTAATGGCAAGATTTTCTTGTTGTGTCTTCATCTCTTCTTCTACTTGTCTTGCCTTCTCAACTAAGCTTTTCTCTTTGAGATCAAGCAGTACTTATGCTTATGTCTCATCTTCTCCAAAAGATGGAGTTTCACTATCTTCAGAAGAAGGTAGTGAAGCTTTTTCACCAGTAGTACTTGTAGTTGGCTGAGTAGTACTTGGTGTTTCAACAGTATTTACTTCACCAGTTATAGACACACTTCTTTCTTTTATCACCAAAGTCTCTCTAGATACTTTTTCTCCTTTGGAAGCTGTCTTCTCAATTTCCAACTCCTCAGTATTGTCTGATTCAACATTCATTCTTGATCTTGACAGTACTTGGAAAGACTGTTTCTCATGAAACCAAAATTGTCTTTGTGGTGGAGTTGAAGACAAAGGAAACTTAACAGTTATTTCCCCTAGCTTCTCATAAAAACTACTCCAATTTGCTTGTAGCTGTGGTGATGGAGGTTGTGGCTGAGTTACCAACATATCTTCATCAGCAGATGGTTTTGGTTCCTCATGAGAAGTTTGTGGTTCCTCATGTTGAAGCTCCATATTTGTATGATCCAAACTTGTATTATCCACATCATTCTCTATGCCATCAACATCTTCAAAAAATTTAATGCCATCATTAGTTTCAAAATTGATGTCATTGCCAGAGATCCTTGTATGAAGATTAGAAGAAGGTCCTTGTTCTTCATCATTCCTCTCCTATTTGTTTGCATTCAGTTGCTTCTTCTTGAAGTTTTTGAACCTTTGCTTCTTAAGAGTAGGTCTCTGAATTACCCTGTGTTGCCTCATCCAAGGAGTGACTTTATTCCTTAGCTTTGTCAAGTTGGCTTCCAATTTAGTAATTCTGTTATCCTGAGCAAGCTTCTCTTTTTGCAAAACCTGTACCTGTTTGGACAAGATTGTGCACAAAGCAGTTAAAATTGCAACATCAACCACCTCTGTTGTTGTTTCCTGTGGAGAACCACTAGCAGCAATTGAAGCAGCAGGTGTGTAGATCATCTCATCAGAATTTGGTTGATTACCATCATGATGAGAAGAAGATTGTGTATTTTTAGATGATTGGGAGCTCTGGTGAGAAGGAGTTTGCCTAAAAGCACTAGCTGAGCTAGGTTCCTCACCTTCTTGATTGGCTGGTTGGGCTAACATATTTGCAAATAATGGTGTTACAGTTCCTGTAAAAGTACTTCCTGGTTTGGTCAAGAAAGAGAAAGTTCTCTTTGTAAAATTAGGAACATCGCATGTATTTGTCAAGTTTGGTGGGTTAGGGATTTGGTCATTAACTAAAGCTTGAATGAATCTTGGATACATTAAAAACTTTTTAAACCCTTCCAAATTCCTAGTCATGCCTTCAAAAATTAATCTCGAAAAATTAATGACTTTGTTATTTGCTAGACAAATACCAGCTGATGCCAAAGCAGCAGGGATTTGATCAAAAGATGTACTTTTAGAGCTTAAACAATGAATAATTGCATGATAAAGTAATTTCCATTATGGTGAAAATAAACCTTTAAAGAAAGTAAGACTTTCCCTACCACCCTGATAACCCATGGCTGCAAGGCCATCATGTATCTCTATGTTAGTCAACATACTAGTTCCATTAGCATCATCAAGTCTTAAACTAGCCCTTAACAATACCTCAGTCACATAAATATTTATATTATTAACCCTAGCCCTTATTCAAGGTTGATCATGGCGAGTACCTAAAACAACAGTATTCCAAAATTGTGTGACAATAGGAATAGAGACAATATGACTTACAGTAAGTGCAATACGTACATGACTTCGAGAGAGAAAGCCAAGTATCGCATGAAAACCAATAGAATCATCATTCTGAGTAAGATTAGCAATCTGGTTATGCTTAGAGATCACTTGTAGAGCAGCCATTAGTATTTTTGATGATCAAAAAAATAAAATAAATAGAAAGTTATCGAATCAAGGTATAAAAATAAAAGATTATTTGAATAAATTATATAATTGGAGTTAGTATTAATATAAATAAAAAACCCAAGTGCGAAGAAACCGCCAAATTTACAAAAGAGACCCTCAACGGTACAACGGTTATGTAGTGGTACATGGAACATACACGGTACTTCAAATTTGTCTAGCGGTAATTGGTTCCAAAACGGTACCTCAAAATTTTCACCGGTTCATGCATTCCACTATCATTGTAACTTATTTTATCTTTAATCTACTAACCTGCAATCACATCAAAAACACAAACAAACACTATACAATAATAATTAGCATAAAAATTGTACAACTGTTACCTCCCCTTAACATATGTAGCAGTTATTGGTTGAGCATACCAATATGTGTTACCAAGAACTCAAGCCTCTTTACATCAAATGCCTTGGTTAATAAATCAACTACATTGTTATATGTATGGATCTTCAAAACCTGAATGAGCTTTTTGTCATAAGCATCTCTTATAAAGTGATGTCTTATCTCAATGTGCTTGGTTTTAGAGTGAAAGACTAGATTCTTGACAATAGTACCTTCATTATCAATGTAGATATTGGTGTTCAAGAAGTTGATACCATAGTCTAACAACTGATTTTGGATCCAAAGTACTTGTCCACAGCAATGCTCAGCAGCTACATATTCAACTTCAATTGTAGAAGTAGCAACAATGGTTTTCTTCTTACACTGTCATGATATGAGTCTTCTGCCTAGGAATTGACAACCTCCTGTTGTGGATTTCCTATCATGATTGGCTCTAGCATAATCACTATCTGAGTAAGCTTACAAATCAAATGTAGAATCTCTAGGATATCATAATCCTAAATTAGGCTGACTTTTAAGATACTTAAAAATCCTTTTCACAACATGTAGATGTGACACCTTTGGATTGACTTGAATCCTTGAATAGGCACACAAATCAAATATAATATCTGGTCTTGAAGCAGTGAGATACATCAATGAACCAATCATTGATCTATATAGGTGAATATCAACATTTTCACCATGTTCATCTTTTGACAAAGTTTTCTTAGCTTCAAAAGGTGTGCTTGTACTCCTAGTATCCATACTTGAAAACATCTTTAAGACTTCAACAACATATTTATCCTGGGTAATAAATATTCCATCTTTCCTGTGTTTGACTTGTCGTCCTAAAATGAAGGTAAGTTCTCCCATAGAACTTATCTGAAATCCTCATTTCATTAAAGCTTCAAACTACTCACACCATGATTTCTTGGTTGAACCAAAAATAATGTCATCAACATAAACTTGAACTAGGGTAATATCCTTAGCATTCTTTTTGATGAAGAGAGTTTTGTCAATGGTCCATCTCCTATACCCATGTTCTAAAAGAAAAGTGGATAAAGTTGCATACCAAGCCCTTGGAGCTTGATGTAGACCATAAAGAGCTTTAATAACTTTGTAGACCATGTTGGGGAACTTAGGATCTTCAAAACCTAGAGGTTGTGAAACATATACCTCCTTAGAAATAGTACCATAAAGAAAGGCACTTTTCACATCCATTTGATAGACTATAAAACCCATATATGATGCAAAGGCCAAAAATAACCTAATGGCTTCTATTCTTGCCACTGGTGCAAAAACCTCATCATAGTCTATCCCTTCTTCCTGTCTATTGCCTTGAGCAACAAGCCTTGCCTTGATCTTCACAACAGCACCTCTTTCATCGTTTTTATTTCTGAAAAACCCACCTAGTACCAATAACTCTTTTTTCCAGAAGGAAGATCCACAAGAATCCAAACCTTTTGTAGTTCAAATTGCATTAACTCTTCTTGCATGGCATTTACCTAACTTTCTTCATCAAGATCTTGAGAAATGTTCTTAGGCTCTACTTGTGATAAGAAACAAGCAAACAAACAATGCTGAGTATCCTTATGATTAGTTATCTACTGTTGTTCGACATAGATCACAAGTGCTTGAGTTTCAGTATTAGCTTGAAGTTGTATTTTATTTTTTACAGCATACTTTGGTTCTCCCATAATTTGAGTTGTAGGATGGTTGTTGTTGACTTTATGAGTCGGAATAGAACTAACTGGTATTTCATTTTCCAAATTATTGAATTTAGTTACTTCACTCTGCTCATCATAGGAAGCTTTGGAGAAGATCCCTTCATTTGGACTAGTATATGCATCTTTACTATCCATTGCTTTTAAAACATCTTCTAATGAATCAACAGACTTTGCATAACTTGGCTTAGCAGTACTTACAGATGAAGTACCGCTAGGTTGAATATGTACTGCTGAGTGTTGTGATTCTAAAGATTATTCTCTTGAATGCTTATTAGCAGTTGTTGAATTCTTTTCTTGATCTTGAAGCCTCTTAAGCTCTTGTGAGGCTTGATCATCATTAAATTTCATTGGTTGCTTCTGTTGGGGGCTGGCAACCATAAGAGAAACAGTAGGCATACTGGTTACATAAATATAAACATCATCATCTTGAGAGTCTGATGAAGAAAGTCCTTCATGAGTACCTAAATTTGTTGTACCAGTCTGTTTACCTACATTGTTAGTTTGACAATCTTTTTGCACAGAATAGTAATCCTTGGAGTTAGTTAGATAACCAAAATCAAACATCCAAGCATAACCTATTCCTGGGACATTGGGCTTATTCTCTAATAAATTAGCATGGGCATTTTCTTTAACTTTTCTAGATGCCAAGTTATAAACCCTATATGCTTTACTTTGCAAAGAATATCCTACTAGATATCCTAAATCAGATTTTCCATCAAACATCCCCAATTGATCAAGAGTATTTAAAATAGACACATGACATCCAAAAGGTTTCAAATGACTTATGGTTCGCTTAACACCAGTCAAAAGTTCATAAGGTGTTTTGTTTTGAGGCTTGGTCACTAAGACTCTATTTAACACATAACATGCAGTATTGATTGCTTCTGCCCAAAAGGTGTTTGGCAAAAGAGAATCAGCTAGCTTAGTCCTAGCAGCCTCAATTAGTGTCCTATTTTCCCTTTTAGCTACTCCATTTAGTTGTGGAGTCCTAGTATTGCTAAATTGTCTCTTGATTCCTTTAGACCTATAGAATTCATCAAATTCATCATTTTTAAATTCTGTCCCATTATCTATCCTAATGATCAAGACTTGTTTAGTGAATTGCTTTTCAACTAAAGTGAAAAAATCATTAAGTAATTCATTGGTTTTATTCTTATGTGCTAAAAAGAAAACCCAACTAAATATACTAAAATCATCAGTTATAACTAGGCAAAAGGTCTTATGGCTAATACTCCTAACATAAAATGGACCAAACAAATCCATATGCAAGAGTTGCAAAGGCTTAGTCACAGAGTTGACAGTCTTGGTCTTACAAGAGGCTCTATATTGTTTACCTTTTTGACAAGCAGTACATGTGAGATCATTTTGAAAAGATTTGTTAGGTAATCCTCTAACCAAATTTCCACTAACCAATCTATTTAAGTTCTTGAAATTCACATGACCTAACCTCCTATGCCATAAATTAGACTCATTATTAGAAGCTTTATCCAGCAAACATGTAATGCCACCTGTTGGAGTAATAGTATGAAGATTGAAGGTGTACATATTTTCTTGCCTGGGTACCTTAAGCAGTACTTGAGCTTCCTTTGGCATCTCAAAGTCTTTGGAAAGCACCAAGCATTCTGTATCTATAAAGAGCACCTTGTTCTTTTTATCATACATATGTGATACAGAGAAGAGATTAAACTCATTCAATTCTTTTACAAAGAACACATCTTTAAATTCCAACTTTCATGTGTTGATTTTTCCTTTTCCAGTGATCCTACCTTTACTACCACCAAAGGCTACTGGTCCACCTCTGAATTCTTCAAATTCAGCAAGGAAATCTCTGTTCCCGGTTGATGTAGTAAAATATTACACGTTTTAGGAAAAACGCGTATAATCGGCAAGTATTAAACGTTCACATTTAGGAAAACGCGAATGCTCGATAAATACGAGTTCGTTCTCGAAGGAGGTGTAGTTGTGTGTGCCAATACGTATAAACAATGTTTGGATTAGTGTCGTTTTTTGGTTTTGAGAAGAGAAAATTAAAGACGAGTTACACTACGATTACACTATGACGTAAAACGTAAAAACGATGACGTAAATACGTAAAACGCGACGAAATTAAAAATTTAAGCTAAAAATTCATAAAAAATTCTAAGTTTAAAATGATATAAATAAGAATAAAAATTCAATAAATAAATTTTAAAACCTTTTATTAATTAAATATTCAATTTTAAATGCTAATTAAAGCCCTAAAATTAAATATAATTAATAAAAAGCCTAAAATATTATTTTATCAAACAAATATCTTACATATATTAATTAAACACTAAAAAGTATTTTTACTAAAATTTAGAAACTATTTTTCTCTTTTTTAAAAGCTAAAAATACCTTTTAAACTAAAATAATGATTAAAAACTAATAAAAAATGCTAAAATTAATTTAACATTTTGAAAAATCCTATATTATATATCTAAACAGTAGAAAAATAGAAAAAGTTGTAAAAAGTAATTTTTACTACTAAAAGACAAAATAGTTCTGATTAAAACCTATTTATACCTTAAATTAATTCTAGAAAATAATAAATTAAAGTGAACAGTGAAATTTCTTTTTTTTTAATCTTAGATTAATTTATTGAAACTAAAAAGATTTGTAAAACTGAAAAATTTGACTTTTTTCCACTAAAGACAAAATACAAAAATTAATAAAACTAATTAAAATTGAATTAAATCTAAAAAAATTACCAAATGAACAGTAAAATAAAAACTAATTTTGTGAAAAATCTTAAAATAAAGTGACCAAACAGGGAAAAATAAAAACTATGAAAAATGCTCAAAAAAGGCACTAAAGACAAAAAAAAACTAGATTCTGAAAGTGACAACTTGGGACTCTTTGTCCTTTTCCCCAGCAGTGGGTAACTTAAGTCTATCAGTGGGAAATTGTTCCCACTGCTCTAAAAAGAAAAACAAAGATGTGTGATTTAAGAGCTGATTTGTTGGTGTTGTTTGGGACCAAAGGCACCCCTACACTCAGTGGAGTGTAGGGAGTCAGTTTAAGCACAAAAACACACAAGTACAAGCACAAAATCACAAGAAAAATGAACAAATGCAGTCTCTGATATGACTGGTATGGGTCTGGAACTAGTCTGCTAATCTGATTGGTTTTTGGATGAATTTCAAACAAGCAAAACTAACACAAAACACTACCAAACTACAATTTAACTATTGATAACCCTAGACTACCACTTAAGTAACTGGTGAGAAAGATTTTGAAAGTCAAATGCACTAAAACGACTTGTATTGCCCTAATTGATGAAACTGACTATTTTTTACCCATTGTAGAACATGCAAACTCCTATTCTACAAGCAAACTCAAAGCAACCTACTGAATTTCTAAAAAAATACCTATTTGGGGCATGTTTAACCAGTTATGACCTAAAACTTTTGTCACTCAAGTCATGAAAAACCCACAACCAAACACCCCTTAATAACATATTACAAGAACTTATCAAAGCAAATTCCTCTAAAATCTACCCAAACTGATTTTAAGCTATCAATATCATTAAATCATTAACAAAGAACACTAATAAAACTGTTAGAAGTATTTAAAGTGATGGTCATATAATATACCGTTGTGAAGCTCGTGGAAAATGCTACATAATAGTGTTGAGAGTTATAGTGTAATGTTATGTATGTAACGGGAATTAGTCCAGAACACTCAAATGAGGAAGACCTTCTATACTTTACACTTGTAGTATAAAAGGCCCCTTGTGCCTCATTTGAGTTTGTGTGTCTTCCATTTTCATTGTTGGTAGAGAGAGAATTTTATGTCTTTCTCTCACTAGGATTTCAGAACCTTTGTTCTTCTCTTTTTGTTCATCTAATCTAATCGTTCTTTTTTGGTTTAATCTTCATCTTTCGTTCTATAGCCTATATAGTCGTGTGTATCAATTGTGACAATCTAACATTTTCAGGTAGTAAATTATTTTCTCGTATAATAATTTGAAACTTATTTTTGTGTTGGTTGATGAACTCACAATTTACGGATTTAAATTTGGGCTTACGTGCATAATTTAGCGTCCTTTCCGACTAAACTAGAAACCTTAGGATTTGATAAGTGTGAAAACACTCATCAATTATGATCCGAAAACCATTCAAAACACTGTCAAATACATAATATTTAACTTTAAAATATTATAATTACGCGTGTATTTGTGTTTTTGTGTTTTCAGGTAAAAAGATACATTTTGGAACAAAGACGCGTTTTCAAGGGATTTATATCACAAAAGACGAAGAAAGAGACGCAAGATGTTTTAAGGACTTTATTTGCCAAGTTTTCAAAGATCAAGGGCTGAACTTGCAAGTTTCTACAAAGAAAAGGATGAAAAAGAATTTGCTTGAAAGTTTTTATACACATTTGGAAAGAAAGAGGAAATGAAGGACTTAAAAGAGAAATTGATGGAAAGTTATTAATCTTTATTTACTTGGTCATTGACCAAAGACCGGTCAAAATATCACACACCCAAATACACGTCTCTGACTTCTTCAACCTTCAAGAGAGAGAGAGGCGGTTTATTATCCTCTTTTCATCTCCAAAACCTGCAATCGAAAATCAAAGACGATCCACGAAGATTCAATCGAAGACCAAAACTACAAAAGTTCTTATCTTCTTCTCCTCTACAAGAAGATGTGAATCAATTAGATCAAAAAGGAAGATTGAAGAAACCCCCAACTTCAAGAATGAAGAACGAATTCAAGAACCTCGTATTTTACACGTGGCATTCAATCATTGGATCGAACACGTCATCACCACCTCTATTTCACTCTCTCGACGGCTATAAATAGAAGACGAAGGCTTCATTTGAGGAGGGTTAGCTAGGTGTAGATTACACATAGTAGTAGGTGTAGTTAGTTAGTTAGTTTAGTTTTCTCTCACTTTTCTTGTTAAATTTTTGTAACGAAATCAGTTTTTAGTTTGTAACCGAATGTTTTATTTTCACCATTAATGAATTCAAGCTTTCTTTTCTTACTCTATATCTTCTATTTCTGATTACGATTAGCAAATAATTCTTACTCCATTAATGGATTCTTAAGTTTTCTCAACTCTTGTTCTTGATTACTGTTACTTCAAGAAGATTAATCAGTTACATTTTCGGTTATCAGTTTTAACTAATTCAGTTTTTCCATTAATGAGAACCTTCAGCTTTTTCATCTTTTTCATTCTAAATGATCTTGAGATGTTAATTCAAGTATTATGATATCAGTTTTTGTTTAGTTAGCTAAAAGTTAGATTTACTGTTTTCAGTTTACTAATTTTTCTAATAGAGTTGGAATTAGCTGATAAACTGTCACGTTTTCTTTTGAGTGGAATAGTTACGGTTGCTCATTAAGACTGCATAATTTCAGTTTTTTATGAAGGCTTTTAGTACAACATTTGATCGATGGTTAATACGTAGTAAACTGTTAGTTAAATTTGAGTTCGGTAAGCTCATGATGTTCCGTGTAGTTGAGATTTTTTTAAGCATAATCTTAGATCTAACCCACAGTTAGCAGAATCAAAGTTTTTGTTTCGTTTGTTTTTTTTATCAGTTTATGCAGGATTGAAGGTACAAGGTGTTTGGTTCTGAATTTTTGGCGAGAAGCAGATTCGTAGATGATGTGACTGCAGTTCCGTTTGGTTAGATTAGTCGGTTAGAAGTGAAGTCGTAGAGATCAGTTTATAAGGGCAGCTCAGCGCTGAACCCTCGCCATCAGCGGACTAAACGTCGGATGAATAGGTTAAGCGATTTTACATTTTCTGCAAATTGCTAGTTAATTTTGCTCTAAATGCTATTGAGTGATTCTACTTTAGACTTGCCTGTATTGTCCTGATTATTAGATCCTTCATTCCTGATTTAGTCTTTTACATTGTTTTCATAGCTGAATTATACTTTTGCCTTACAGCTTAAAACTTGCCCTTATTGTTTCTTGGAATTTCTAGTTAGACTGTTTGATGTTCGTTCAATTAGCAGGCTAATATGTTCCGTAATTCTCATAGTTAGATAAGACATCTTGTGTAAATTGATCTTGTGAATATAGACTTTGGACCTGTTCTTTAATAAGTGTTCTTTAATGTAGATTTTGTACCATTGCAGTTCATATTTGATAATTCAATGTTATACTGTTTGTTCCTTTACTCGTAGATATGTAGTTTAGTGGACTTGTAAGCTTAGTTTTATTTTAGTTGTTAAAAGTCCATCTAGGCCCATTTAGTTTAGTTGTAAATTGCTTTGGATTTGAAATACTGATCTTTTGGTTTGACTACTGGATTAGTCGTATATTCTTAGAGTTCATTTTTTTATTGTTAGTTTTATAAATTTCATTTTCTTATTTGTATTAATAGATAGTATTTTACTTGTGTAGAAATTGTTTTTGTTTTTACTTTGTAAGTTTGTATTTTGTAAGTGTAGGATAATTTTGTATTTTCAAATTTACATTTTGTTCATTTAAATGTGGTAAGTGCAAAATGTTTTTAGTTTAGTACGTATTACGTAGTATAGATACTATTTTCACATTTTTTAAGTTCTTTGTTTGTCAGGTAGCTTAAATACCAAAATTACAATTTTTAACAAAAAACAATTAAGTCGAGCTTAAAAACGTTAGAACAATTCGTTAAGATACCAAGAAAAACGAACTAAAAAGACAAATATTAAATGGCGCCGTTGCCGGTTCTTTTCGTGAAGATTAACGGTTTCGAGTGAGACTGATTGTAGTAAAAACACGTCTCTTGTTTAGGAAAACAAAAAGAACGTATATGAGCGGTAAGTATCGAGTGATGATTTTAGGAAAAATCAACACTAATGACCCACAATCACTTAAAAAAAAATGAAAGATTCGTTTCCCAAGGAGGTATGGTGTTGTGAATTAATTTGTATGTATTTGAGATTAATATTGAGAAGATGGAATGACGGTTTCTTGGAAATTACACTATGACGTAAAAAACGAAAACGTAAATCCGTACAAAAATTACAAAAATTAAAAATTAAGCTAAGACCAAAAACAAAATCAAGAAAAAGATAAAAACAAGCCTTAAATAATATAAACAAAGATAAAAATCCAACAAAGATATTTTAAAACCTTTTATTAATTAAATAATTAATTTTAAATGCTAATTAAAGCCCTAAAATTAAATTTAATTAATTCAAATGTCAAAAATATGATTTTATTGAACAATTACTTAACTTATATTATTAGAAGACTAAAAAGTAATTTTCTAAAAATTAAAACTTATTAAAACTATTTTTAAAACTCTAAAAATGATTAAAAGTAATTAAAAACTAATTAAACTTAAAATAATTATAAAAATAAATCTAAAAGTTATAAAAATAATCTAAAAATGGAAATAGTCCTATTTAATGCCAAAGAACCTAAGAAAAATGAAAATTAAAGAAAAAGAAAATTGAAAATTAAATAATAATAAAATAATACAAAAAAAAATAAAAGTCACTTAGTTGCGCCGCAACGTTTGTGTCTTGCGCCGCAACTAGTGTTACGAGATCACCAGATCAGCAGCACCTTCAGTTGCGCCGCAACGTTTATTCCTTGCGCCGCAACAAGTGAAACGGGAAAACCAAAATCTGCAGCTCCTTGAGTTGCGCCGCAATACTTCTGTCTTGCGCCGCAATTGGTATGACGGACCAGCTATGAACTTTAGCACAAGCAGGTTTGAGCTTGTGTTTTGCTTGAGATTTTAAGCCAAGAGGACTTGGGCTTATTGAGCTTATTTGGATGAATATTTTGGACAAAAGGGCACTCTTGTGATCCTTTGATCACAAGAAGTCAAGACAAACAAGCACAAATCACTTAGCACTCAAATTCAAGAAATCAAATGCACCAAAGATCATAAAAACAAGCAAGATAACACTTATGCAGATTTTTAACACCCTTAATCCTTTTTTACCACTCCAATTAACTTCTAACTTGATCAAAATTGATTTACCAACTTACTAACACCTAACTTAACCTTAATCTAGTAACCTAACATCTTTTAGCAACACAAATCAATGATTGTACCCTGCTTAAACCTGTTGCCAAACACCCTTTAAACTTTTTGAAAACCAATTTTTCCAAATCAAAACCTTATGAAACCTAACCAAATTGTTATCAAAGCTTCATAACATGTATATAACATAACATAAACACAAATCAAGTAACTTAAACACACTTAATCAATCAATCAATCAAATCATGTAACAAGCACTTTTATGAACTTTTTCAAGATAAAAGAAGTTTACCTTAGGTTCTTACATCCAAGAACCTAGAGGGTGTATAACCCTCCTTCAATCCAACCCGGGTTGGAGCTGAACTAAATCAACAAGCCTTCAACCTATTTGAACACAAAACAAAGAAACAAGAACAAAAATAATATGATATGATATGATTCTTTTTTTTTTTTTTTCTTTTTAAAACTCTTCCAAAACCTTTTCCAATTACTTAAAACGTATCATAAACCCTTAAATTACCAAAATCATGAACCAAGAACACCAAAATACCTTTTGAGAAGATTTTACCAAAATCTCTCAAAATCTCAAAACCTTAAACAACTTTGAAAATCAAAGTTGCTTAACCAAATAAAAGTGTGGAACTCAGAATCAATCTCCTCACAACACACAAACTTTTAAAAACAATAAAAAAGGAATTACACTTGAATATTTCAAAAACCAAACTTTTTATTTCTTTAAAAAGGAATTACATGTGAGAGACTAGAAACTGGAACCAAGGGATCACCACAACTTGGGTCTCCTTTTATATAGCCTATAGAACATCCTAGAAGCATAAAAACATATAACCCTAATACATAGAAAATCCCAAATGTGCCCTTGAGTGCATTTTGTCCTCTCATTTGATCTTGGCCTTTAAATTTTGCTTTGTGAGCAAGCATAGCATCTTAGACGTCCATTTTGCCACGTCACTAGTCTTGGAGGCTAAGGAATGATGTGATTGGTGGATTGGGGAATTGGGGGTTTGGTGCACATGAGTGGGATGCAGGTTTTTAGGAGTGGGAAGGGTTTTGGCATGTGTGAATTAAGTGTGTGAGAGTTTAATTGAGTTTTACCCAAGTAAATGTGAGGGTAAAATCTGGGTAAGTAAAAAGGTGAATAGTACCCCATTTGATCCGAAATTGGGGGTGGTGTGGGTGTTAGGCGCCTTATTTTTTTAAATGTTTCAGAGTTGGCGAATTTGGTCCTTTTGTTTTGAAGTTTTTGGCTTTTAAGGATTTTCAGCCTAAAATCTCCTTTCCTTTGTTATTAACTTTCCCACTTTGACAATTTTGGCACCAACTTTTGATAAAAGGTTATCAAGGATGTAATTTGACATTTGGTGATTCTTTAAGGACTAATCTTGGACAATTTTGATCTTCAAAGGTCTTCAATGAGTCTTTCACTTGTTGAGGGACCATTATTGGCAATTTGAAAATGTTGAGGGACTAAACTTGCCATTTCTTCAAAGTTGAAGGACCTTTTTGTAATTTTGACAAACTTAAGGGACCAAACTTGTAATTATTAATATACAAGGGTTTTAAGTGTCATTTCTTCATTCTTGGATGATCAATCTTGTATTGTCTTCAAGTCTTCAAGGGTTTTTGATGAAAATTCCATGATTAGGGCCCGGTTCTTTGTACGGCTTCGTTTCTCGTGTTCGTTTTTCCTTGTATCTTGTGATCTTTTGTCTTTTTCACGATATCCATACCTAAAATACACAAGTAAACAAACACAAGCATATATATGGTATTTTATGACATTTTTATGCATTTAAAGCCCGAAAAGAACGATGAGATCATGTATAAATGCCATCTCATCACTCCCCCATACTAAGCCATTGCCGTGCCCTCACGCAATGCTAGAATAAAGTATCTAAGCATCACCAAAGTTCAATTTTATTAACCTTTATTGAAGAGTAAAAGACTTGCAACATACTACGAGATTGTGAAAAGACATAATGTATGATTTTCATCACCAAAAAGGTGACTTTTAGGGTCAAAGAATAGAAACAAGTTAATGTCCCTTAGAGTGAATTTCGTCATCCTTGATTGTCATACATTCCATGCTAAGTGCAAAAACAAGATCATTGTTGGTACAAGTCACAATGCTAACACTACTCATACGTCCAAATTGTGTAATACTTTTTCTCCCCGCAATCCTAGTTATTATAAAAGGAAATGGGTTACTAGCATTTTTTATCTATTTGTCATGGATCACAAGTGATTCATATTGACTTATTTGAGTAGTTATTAGTCCGAAAGCAAAGTAGCACGATTTGATCAATAGTTAGCCGAAGGACAAAATCTTTTAAAACGGCTTCTCGTGTATCTCCTTAAGTTCATATCTTGGCATAACTCGTTTCACGATTTGAGACCTTTCTCGGACCGATATTTGGCATGTACTTCATACTTCAAATCTTGGGAAGACGTTCTCGAAATTATGGTCTTCTCTTCATATAATTGGAATTTCTTCACTTGACGTTTTTGAGAGATTCTTCATATAGGACCACGACTTCATCATTTTTCTTCAATCTTTACTTTGGATTTTGATATACAACGATCCGCCTCCTTTTCGGACTTGGATATATTTATCCTCATACCTTGTTAGGGTCTTTTTGGATAGACTTTCTCCATTCTTTAGGGGAGTAATTGCTTCTCGTCGTGTGTCTCGATCCTTCATATTGATTTTGGAACAATGATACTTCACATCATCTTTGGATCTTTAGCAAAAATAGAGCTCCTCATGCCTTGTTAGGGCCTTTTTGGATGATCGCCAATCTTCGCGTCCCGTTTCAATAAGTTATGCCTTGGCTATGAACTCTATTCAACCCCGAGCAACTTTTAAACGATCTTGCGCTAGAGGCTAAGTAACCTTTCAAATCGTACGACCTTACTTATTGCAATTATGTTTTATTCCTAATGCATTGATCTTATGGGAAGAAAAAGCCACAATTAAAAACATATGAGTTTTTGAAAGAACATTTTTGTGTTCTACGTTTAGCATGATCACTTGTCTAACTCTATCATTTCTCGTTCTTCACTATTTAAAGACCTCTAATTAAAGAGACTCGTGAATACTTAGCCATGCAAGTCAAAATTAAGCCAAATTTGGATTAGCTTTCATTAAGACTATATCAAATCAAAGTTTTGGGTTTTCAAGCCACCTATAGGATCTTGCACTTTCTTGGACTTTTTCAAGTTTAGAGAATGCATTTTAAAGTTCCCTTGATAAGTGACTTTCTAGAATCAATTATAGGAACTTGCGAAAAGTTCTTGTTCTTAACCCGAATGAATTAAGACTTTCGCGTTTTAAAGCTCCCTATATAAAAGTCTAGCAAAACTTGAATTGAGCGGGTTAAGGAATGTAAATGGCTCCAAATGCCCATCAAGTCAAAAATTAACTCTTATTCTATCCATCGGAAAATATACATTCGTGTCTTAAAAACACTTATGAAAACTAAGAAAAATTTTAAAATTTGGCCATTTTTAGCCTTATTAGCAAAACAAAACATTGAAAATTGGAAAACGTGAGGGCGTAGCAAAGCAAGTACCTATTCACCCCCCCATACTAAAAGTAAACATTGTCCTCAATGTTTCGAGTCTAAAGGTGGAGCACCCCCATACTAGAGACGAAGAATCGAATGCTTAGGATCTAGCATGGAAAGGGTGATCAACAATATATCTAAAGCCGTTTATTAATTATGCTAAAAGATAATTGTTAGAACAATAAAGGATATGTCATGGATTCGTGAAAAACTTCTTCAAACGAACGATGGAGGCTCACGTAAACGAACACGAGAGTCTTCAATCGTAGACGATGATGATGATCTAGATAACACAATCACAAACAACCACGAGACAACGAGTTGGAAGGGTACAAGTCCCCTTATTAGTGAATAAAAAGCATAAAGATAAGCATGGGATCTCCCCCACGAGGCACCTCGTTTTTTATTACCGAGTCATGAGCTCGACTCGATCCCCTCAATGTGAACATTTAGGGATATCATGGTGTGGTCAATTTTTTTGGCGGGGCTTACATGATAAACAAGGCCCAAAAAGCAACCGGTATAAAGGACTAAGTCCTTAAATGATGCAAAATACCGGGGTCGAAGATGGCGTTCTCGTTTCCATTGGAAAAACAAATTAACACCACTCCAACATGTGCCATAAACTCAAAGAGTTTGAAGAAAATAGATGAGAAGTAGAAGGGTGAGACAATTGGTAAGACAAACGTTTGAGCTACTCGAGGTAGACTCGCACCAAGCAAATAGATATTGTTTCCATTTATTGCATCGGTGGAAGACCGAGATTTCCCTTTACATGAAATTCCGGGATCGAATATCTCGTCCTCGGTGGACAAGGATGAGGGAACATAAGGGGCTTCCCCCATACTAGAACCACACAAAACATCGTCAAAAGGAGTAGACGAGTTTGTAGTACTCAAATCACGCGGTGATGACGGAGTTAGATTTGTAGAAAAATCAATTAAATTACATTTAAGATCTTTTCCTTTTTTATCTTTTAAACTCTCCTTATGAAAACCCTTGTTGATTATGTCGAAAATATTTGGTGTTTCTAAGACGATGTTAGTTACACTAAAAATTCTCACATTTTGAAACCGTTTTGGTTTTGGTGGTGGCAAGTTCTCAAAACGTTTATCGACGAAGAAAACCTCCCCATCGGGGCCAACATATTCATCATCCGAAAGATCTTCCGTAGAAACCGGCAACTTATCAACACTTTTCAAGAATGAAGGTGAAGGATTTTTCGATTCAAGTATTGATGGTTTCTTCTTTGTAGGCTTAGCACTCATAACCTCCACCGGCGGAGGGAATGGTAAATTGTTTTTGGAGACATTCCCTAAAACTCTTGGTGAAAATTCTTTGCAAACGACATTGGTCGAGTCACCATGGTTTAAAGTTGCAATAGAATATACATGAGAAAGATTGGAGTTTTGTGTTGCATTGATGACAAGTTCTTCTTCATTGAAACGAAGGGTGATTTTTCGAGCATGAACATCGATAAGTGCTCTTGATGTATCCAAAAATGAACGACCCAAAATGAGAGGAACTTTTCGATCGATGGGAATGTCTACAACGATAAAGTCAACGGGATAGTAAAACTTTCCGACTTTAACGAAAACGTCCTCGGCTACTCCACATGCCAAAATCGTAGAATGATCGGCCATCTCGATGGACATGTTCGAAGGAGTAAGAGCCGGAAGTGAAAGCGATTTGAAAATCTCGAGAGGCATTAAATTAATACTAGCGCCAAGATCGGCCAAGGCGTAGCATTCCTCCATATCTTGTATAGCACACGGAATCAAAAATTTACCGGGATCACCGACTTTTTGTGGTATGCGGCTTAGAAAAACCGATGAACAACTAGACGATTGTTGTAACTTTTCTTTGTTGTTTAGCATACTTTTGAAGTTTGCGGCGAATCGAGGCATCATGATTAAAGCATCGGCAAAACTTATGTTAAAATGCAAATCACGAAACATTTTCATGAATAGCTCAAATTGATAATTGTTCCTTTCTTGTGCTTTCTCTTTGTTTCGTCTCGAAGGGTAGGGTAAAGGTGGTGTGGGTTGGTCATTAGGCAACGGCCTTGGAATCTCGGGTTCCATACTTGGTATTGGTATAACCGTAGGTGTGGTATGAGCGGTACTTCGTGGGATTGTAATGTGCTCCTTTTCGACCATCACCTCGGGTTCTTTCTCGATTTCCTTCTCCGTAGAAGTACTTGGTCGAGAGATTGGTTCCTTGAAAGTTTTACCACTTCGTGTAGTAATAACCTTCAATTCTCCCTTCGGGTTTGCAATGGTATCACTAGGAAGACCACCCGAAGAAGAGGGTTTACACATGATTGCTTCGAACATCTTAGCCATTCGGTCCTCAAATTTTGATTGCCTAGCATCCGCTTTCAATAACTCTTGCTTAATCTCATGTTGTCCTAATTCCATCTTTTGTTGGTTTTGTTGAAGACGTTGGACATTTCCTTCCATTTTATTAGCATGAGTTTTAAGTTCATTAGCAAGTTCATTTTTAAGCTCGTTTTTCAACTCGGACCTTAAGCTAATCATCTCACGTTGCATATTATCAAATTTAGCATCATTTGCTTTTGCATAATCTAAAAATTCTCCTTGCAAATTTTTCGTGTGAGCATTTTGAAAACCTTGTGTAGTATTTTGAAAATCACGGTTTTGGTTTTGATTAGAGATTTGTCCATTCCCACTTTGATAATTCCCTTTGTTGTAATTGCGTGTGTTGCCTTGGTAATTACCTTGGTTGTTGTTTCGATAATTGTTAACATTTTGATTTGGTGGAGCTTGATTTTGGCGGGAACCTTGGCCGTTTTGGTTGTAAGTTCCCGTTGCTACATAAGCACTCGAAGTGTTACCATCCGCGGTAATGCACTCGGATAAATCATGAGCTCCTCCACACGATAAACAACTCTTAGCAACCGCTTTAACCGAAGCGGAATTGGAAGCTTCTTGAGCCTTCCAATGGGACATTAGATTAGCAAATCTATCAAAAAAACGATTTTCCTCATTAGCTTCATCATGTAAGGCATTAATGCCACGAGACGATTGTGATGACGATGACGAACCCATATTGGCAACACTCGGTGTGTTACGAGGGCTATAAACCTTAGATCGGTTTTCAATGATTTGTAAAGCCTCATTTGTCGTCTTACACAAAAAATTACCACCCGCGGCGGCATTCAAATAATCTCGTTCATGATCATTAAGCCCATTATAAAAAGTATCTATTTGATGCAATTCCGAAAAATCATGATGAGGACATTCATGTAACATCTCCTTAAATCGTTCCCATGCCATAGAAAAACTTTCATTGTTACGTTGCACAAATCGTGAAATCTCATTTTTTAAGTGTGTTGTTTTCGACGGTGGAAAAAACTTGTTCACAAACTTAGAAACGAGATCGGCCCATGTCAAAATCGAATTTGGCGGTTCTTTCTCGAGCCAAATTTTAGCGGGTCCATCCAACGAATATGGAAACAACATCATCTTAATGGCGTCATGCGGAACATCTTTGAATTTGCTAGTGGCCGTGAGACGGTTGAAATTCCTAATGTGGTAATGCGGGTTGTCTTTCTCGTGACCTCGAAATTTGTTTGCTTGTAGCATCGACATTAAACCCGTCTTAATTTCGAAATTCTCCGCAAGGATGGCGGGAATAACAATGGCCTCTCCAAAACCCTCGGTGGGTGCTTGTAGCAACTCCATCATAGTACGATTAGCCATTACGACTTCTTGTTCTATAATAGGTTCAACAATTGGAGGTTCTTCAACAATCAACGATCCTTGATTTGTTTGCTTTTGAAGTCGTTTACGAGCTCGTTTTGCTTGATTACGAGTGATCATAAACTTCACGAAGAATGGGAGGTGAGCAAAGAAGATTCTTTTTGGTTGTTTTGTGGATTTTCAATTTTTTTGTGTTTTTGATGATATTTAATTTTTTTGGATTTTGGGTGTATTACGTAGACAACAATCTACAAAATCTCTCCTCGAATCAAACTCTTGATTAAAGAAGCCTCAAAGGAATGAAAACGATCACGTGGAGTGAACGCCTTCGAATGACTTTAGAACTTTGGTGAAAACCAAATTGTTCACGAGGGTTTAATCACAAAGAAAACCAAGCAAATATAGTATACGTATTAATACTTTGGGCGGCAAAACCCTCGATTAGCCTTCAATCTCAAAATACTCACAAGCAAGCGGGGAAACGAGGCGGCGCGAAGCACTTAAGAGCCTTTTTCCTTAGGGTATATTTTATAATACCCGCCTTATACCCACCTTATAGTTCGTATCTTTCAAAATCGAGCTTCTCGAAAGTATTTATCTATTTTTGCCTTTTCTTTTTGTTTGAGATTCGAATACAATGATCGAGTGATGAAATCCCGAATCAAGGTTGTATTTTCACACTTTTGGAGATATTGTATTTTGATTGTGATACTTAATACAATATATTAATAATATTCACAAAGAAAAACCGAGAAAACCGATAATACGTGTTAAGGGAGTTCCACTTAACACAAATACTATTATGAATAATATCAAAAACAAAATTTTCCAAATTAAGACACGACACACCTCCCCGGCAGCGGCGCCAAAAATGATTGTAGTAAAAACACATCTCTTGTTTAGGAAAACAAAAAGAACGTATATGAGCGGTAAGTATCGAGTGATGATTTTAGGAAAAATCAACACTAATGACCCACAATCACTTAAAAAAAAATGAAAGATTCGTTTCCCAAGGAGGTATGGTGTTGTGAATTAATTTGTATGTATTTGAGATTAATATTGAGAAGATGGAATGACGGTTTCTTGGAAATTACACTATGACGTAAAAAACGAAAACGTAAATCCGTACAAAAATTACAAAAATTGAAAATTAAGCTAAGACCAAAAACAAAATCAAGAAAAAGATAAAAACAAGCCTTAAATAATATAAACAAAGATAAAAATCCAACAAAGATATTTTAAAACCTTTTATTAATTAAATAATTAATTTTAAATGCTAATTAAAGCCCTAAAATTAAATTTAATTAATTCAAATGTCAAAAATATGATTTTATTGAACAATTACTTAACTTATATTATTAGAAGACTAAAAAGTAATTTTCTAAAAATTAAAACTTATTAAAACTATTTTTAAAACTCTAAAAATGATTAAAAGTAATTAAAAACTAATTAAACTTAAAATAATTATAAAAATAAATCTAAAAGTTATAAAAATAATCTAAAAATGGAAATAGTCCTATTTAATGCCAAAGAACCTAAGAAAAATGAAAATTAAAGAAAAAGAAAATTGAAAATTAAATAATAATAAAATAATACAAAAAAAAATAAAAGTCACTTAGTTGCGCCGCAACGTTTGTGTCTTGCGCCGCAACTAGTGTTACGAGATCACCAGATCAGCAGCACCTTCAGTTGCGCCGCAATGTTTATTCCTTGCGCCGCAACAAGTGAAACGGGAAAACCAAAATCTGCAGCTCCTTGAGTTGCGCCGCAATACTTCTGTCTTGCGCCGCAATTGGTATGACGGACCAGCTATGAACTTTAGCACAAGCAGGTTTGAGCTTGTGTTTTGCTTGAGATTTTAAGCCAAGAGGACTTGGGCTTATTGAGCTTATTTGGATGAATATTTTGGACAAAAGGGCACTCTTGTGATCCTTTGATCACAAGAAGTCAAGACAAACAAGCACAAATCACTTAGCACTCAAATTCAAGAAATCAAATGCACCAAAGATCATAAAAACAAGCAAGATAACACTTATGCAGATTTTTAACACCCTTAATCCTTTTTTACCACTCCAATTAACTTCTAACTTGATCAAAATTGATTTACCAACTTACTAACACCTAACTTAACCTTAATCTAGTAACCTAACATCTTTTAGCAACACAAATCAATGATTGTACCCTGCTTAAACCTGTTGCCAAACACCCTTTAAACTTTTTGAAAACCAATTTTTCCAAATCAAAACCTTATGAAACCTAACCAAATTGTTATCAAAGCTTCATAACATGTATATAACATAACATAAACACAAATCAAGTAACTTAAACACACTTAATCAATCAATCAATCAAATCATGTAACAAGCACTTTTATGAACTTTTTCAAGATAAAAGAAGTTTACCTTAGGTTCTTACATCCAAGAACCTAGAGGGTGTATAACCCTCCTCCAATCCAACCCGGGTTGGAGCTGAACTAAATCAACAAGCCTTCAACCTATTTGAACACAAAACAAAGAAACAAGAACAAAAATAATATGATATGATATGATTCTTTTTTTTTTTTTTTTTCTTTTTAAAACTCTTCCAAAACCTTTTCCAATTACTTAAAACGTATCATAAACCCTTAAATTACCAAAATCATGAACCAAGAACACCAAAATACCTTTTGAGAAGATTTTACCAAAATCTCTCAAAATCTCAAAACCTTAAACAACTTTGAAAATCAAAGTTGCTTAACCAAATAAAAGTGTGGAACTCAGAATCAATCTCCTCACAACACACAAACTTTTAAAAACAATAAAAAAGGAATTACACTTGAATATTTCAAAAACCAAACTTTTTATTTCTTTAAAAAGGAATTACATGTGAGAGACTAGAAACTGGAACCAAGGGATCACCACAACTTGGGTCTCCTTTTATAGAGCCTATAGAACATCCTAGAAGCATAAAAACATATAACCCTAATACATAGAAAATCCCAAATGTGCCCTTGAGTGCATTTTGTCCTCTCATTTGATCTTGGCCTTTAAATTTTGCTTTGTGAGCAAGCATAGCATCTTAGACGTCCATTTTGCCACGTCACTAGTCTTGGAGGCTAGGGAATGATGTGATTGGTGGATTGGGGAATTGGGGGTTTGGTGCACATGAGTGGGATGCAGGTTTTTAGGAGTGGGAAGGGTTTTGGCATGTGTGAATTAAGTGTGTGAGAGTTTAATTGAGTTTTACCCAAGTAAATGTGAGGGTAAAATCTGGGTAAGTAAAAAGGTGAATAGTACCCCATTTGATCCGAAATTGGGGGTGGTGTGGGTGTTAGGCGCCTTATTTTTTTAAATGTTTCAGAGTTGGCGAATTTGGTCCTTTTGTTTTGAAGTTTTTGGCTTTTAAGGATTTTCAGCCTAAAATCTCCTTTCCTTTGTTATTAACTTTCCCACTTTGACAATTTTGGCACCAACTTTTGATAAAAGGTTATCAAGGATGTAATTTGACATTTGGTGATTCTTTAAGGACTAATCTTGGACAATTTTGATCTTCAAAGGTCTTCAATGAGTCTTTCACTTGTTGAGGGACCATTATTGGCAATTTGAAAATGTTGAGGGACTAAACTTGCCATTTCTTCAAAGTTGAAGGACCTTTTTGTAATTTTGACAAACTTAAGGGACCAAACTTGTAATTATTAATATACAAGGGTTTTAAGTGTCATTTCTTCATTCTTGGATGATCAATCTTGTATTGTCTTCAAGTCTTCAAGGGTTTTTGATGAAAATTCCATGATTAGGGCCCGGTTCTTTGTACGGCTTCGTTTCTCGTGTTCGTTTTTCCTTGTATCTTGTGATCTTTTGTCTTTTTCACGATATCCATACCTAAAATACACAAGTAAACAAACACAAGCATATATATGGTATTTTATGACATTTTTATGCATTTAAAGCCCGAAAAGAACGATGAGATCATGTATAAATGCCATCTCATCAGAGACGATTGGATTTTGGGATCCGTTCACTTTGTGAACGTTATTTTTACGTATTATAATAAAAAAAATAAAAAATCAAAAAGATAAAAATACAAAAAAATAAAAAATCACAAAATTCAATTCTTTTCCTAAAGAATTAAACCAAAAAAATAAAAAAATCCAAAAAGTAATATTTTTCCTAAAAGATTACAACAAAAATATATATTATATCGTTTTCAACTTTTTTACGTACATATAGTATTTTTCTTTAAAAAATCAAATAAATACAAAAAATATTTTCTCTATATTATTATATGTAAATACGTATATGTATAAGAACAACCAATTTACATATTCTCCATAAGTATTGTGGAGGCAATACACCGTGTTAGGGGGCGTTCCGGTCCTTGACACACGTATCGATCAAATTTAATAAAGCAAGAATAGATAAATACTTCCAATAGGCAATAATTCGAAGAATACAAACTACAAAGTGAATAGAAAGGCGATGTGCTATAAAATGCCATCTAAGGGTCAATAGGTACTTAAGTGCTTCGCGCCACCTAACTCCCCGTTCACTAGTGCGTATTCTAAGAAGGAAGGCTTTATTGGAGGTCTTCCACCCAAGTAGTAATTATATATATACTTTCTTGTGGATATTTCATATCGAACCTCGAAGAGGATAATTCTTTTCTCTTCAAAGTCGACCGAGGGCTACTCCCTCATTCCTCGAGATTACTTACACGTGTACTCGCACACGTGTAAACATACCACCTTTGGTGTATTACTTCCTTCCCCGAGGAAGCTTTTAAACGTCATTTTACTTGTATATACATTCGGCCACCTTGTTACACATGGATACTCGTTCCATGTTGGAGATTTTGCAACAACGATCCACCAACGCTAATTATTCGCCTTGTTCGACTTGTGGTGGTCCACACGATACTTATTTATGTGCTCAAAACAATGGCTATTATGGGGAGGGATATGCTTATAATGGAACCGAGAACCCTAATTTTCAGCCTAACTTTCCAATGGACCATACTTGTAATGACTATATGGGATATTCTGATTTTTCATCACGACCTCCACCATCATTTCATGATCAACCCTTTGATGAGCCATACCAAAACCAAGGATTTTCTAATTACGGAGGTTTTCCAAATAATGATAATTTTCAAGGCTATAATCAAGAAACCTTTCAAAACCAAGGATTTTCAAACAATGAAGGCTTTCACAATGATGAAAATTTTCCATGCCATAATCAAGATACTTTTCAAAATCAAGGATTTTCACCTTATGAGGGTTTTCAAAATGAAGGAAATTTTCAAGGTTACAATCATGAGAACTTTCATAATCAAGACTCTTTTCAAACCTATAATTCACCTAATTATGGAAATCCACCTCCTCCCTATTATTCGACTTATTCATGTGAGTTTTGTGGAAAAGAACCCCATTATGGTTATGATTGTAGACCGAAGGATCCGCCATCCTATGTCCTTCATAATGTCAAGAAGTTTTATTCTTCACTTGAGAGAATGAACAAGTCGAACGATGACGTTTATAAGATGATTGATAGTATGAAAGACATGAGCCTTGAGGAAATGAAAAACGCATGCCCGTTGTTAGAGGAACAAATTAAGTTTTTTGAGGAAGTGGAAATTATGACTTGGCAAATTTATAAAAACATTTTTTGTAAAACGACCCGAGGGCACACAAATCGAGGAAACTAGAATCTAGGAATACCCGTAAATTAGCGGGATAGGACAAAACAAGTTTATCCCACCCTGCTACTAAGGGACGGCCAAACTAGGGACACCACATCACTTGATGTGACACCCTTATAAGTTATAAGCTTACACATGTAAGTATAAGCTTAACATGTAAGCTACAACTTTCCACAAACCACAAAACCACAAAACCACTAAACCTTACTATTTGCACTCATTCACACATGCAAAACAATTCAAAAACTCTCTCACCCCTCCTTCCTTGCCGTCCCATATCCACCATTAAACACCCCATTTGATCAATTCTAGCCACAAATCTTATGTTATCTACTCACATCATTGAAAAACCTTGAAGCCTTGATTGATTGGTGATCATATTAACATCAATGAAGGTGATTTGCTTGTGTCCTAGGGCTAATATCTCAACAAACAATCTTGGTGGTTGATGATCTTGGAGATATATTTGGTGTTCATCAAGTTATTATCATCCAAAAACAAGATATAATCTTGGTTGGTAAAGAAGATCATCCTTTCCATTTCTCTTGGTATTTTTGTAAAGATCAAATGTATTTTCTTTCTTATTGTATATGTATATGATGAATATATGATGATAAAAATGTTGTGTGGGGATTAAGTGTTGATAAATATGATTAAAAAGATGAAAAACCATAAGTAACAATGTTAAAATCATGCTTAAAATATTGGCTGTATAAAAACAGTAAGTAACCAAGTTATAAACTGATAAAATTGCATGGTGGAATCAAGTTTCAGTAAGTATTAGATGTCATACACATGTGAGAGTTGGACATACAATGGAATCCTCAAAATGAGTGAGATATGATCAAAACAAAATTAATATACCAATCTGAATAGTCTGTTTTGTAGGGACTGTTAAGGATACTTAGACATAGGTTGAGCAGTAGATATAACTAATTTATTTGTATCACATAATATGAAGTTTATTCCATCCGAAAATGAGCATGTATCTCCTTATAGAACTCAAGATATGATAAAAATCGTGAAGAAGAAACTAAAAATCAGATTTTGTAAAATTAAAGTTTAATAGTATTATATAAGCACTCAAAATAATATAGTAAAAAATATGAATTAAAACCCACTAACTTATATATTTCATTTATATAAATATGTATAAGGTTAAACAAATGGACATTTTATAAAAATGGTAGTTGAATAAGTTTTATATGTTATAAAAACTATAAACATGATTTTTACGTATTTTCGGCTAATACCGTAAAATTAACGTTTTTCGCCAATTAAAATCTTAGACGATCGGACCCGTCTAATGTAAAATTTTTAAAAGTCATATACTGATATATAAGTACCTAATACAAGTAAAAACCGATAAAACCCGAACTATATAACATACGGACATTAACGAGCTAAGTTAGCATTATTGGACTATTAATCCAACTAAATGGGCTAAACACTTATAAATTTACTTATTGGTCTTGACCCACTTGGGCCCAACATGTAAAAGTATAATACAGATAATAAAAGTATAAAATGGTCTAATTTAAGGTAATAGACTTATAATAGGCTTATTGGACCTAAAACATGTAAATAGGTTAAACTAGTAAACTAGTATAAAAGTTATCAAAACGTAACACTAAAATGAGTAAGTGAGAATGTATAAACCCACTTTATGATCATCATATGTATAAAATCATCATATTTATACTTGTTATTTTGATAAAGTCATTGGACAAAATTCTAAGACCGATGATTATTTATATAGGTTTCCGTGACCGAAGCACGCCCGTAGCCGATAATCCGCCTTTCATTATCAACGTGAGTTCATAGCCTCACACTCTTTTAAATGTTTTATAAAATGATTTGTAAACCCGCGAGGGAGATCACATGCTAGTTTTTGAGAAAAATAGAACACAAGTAGTCCCGATGGTATGGTTAATGATATGGACCCGAATGATGCGAAGACCCAATAAAAGAGATAAAAAGGATTATTAGTAGTTAGGTTATGTCACTTAAAGTTCCATTAACATGAATTGTGAACTACCGGGATTTGGTAGACGCTTATGCATATGATAGTACTATTTGGGGACGATCACCCCAGTTCGCGCCTTGACGGTTGATCCTCGTCGTACCACATTGATCGGTAAGCGAATTTATGTATGAGAAGATTTACAAAGCGTGATTTTTGTGACGACACGCTAACTTAGATGGGCAAATTGTTTGTCGGGTTCGTGGCCCGTTGTTGTGATAGTAAGGTAACAATGTCATGCGGCTAATATTAATCCAATACGATTTAATAATGATACGAATAACGATAATAATATTACCTATAATGGTAATATTGAGGCTACGGTCTCATGGACGGTTTAAGATGTATGCTTTGCTTATATATTGCCTGACTAGCAATACGCGGACTTACTTCTGATATTATACTTGTGTTCTGATTTCAACGATTGTTTTATATAACGGTTTTATTAAACTCTATGAATTCACTCGGCATTCGCTGATATGATTTTTTCATGTTTTTATCTCAGGTGCTTGAAGGTAATTCGGATGGAGATCGACTCTGATGGCCCACATAATGATAAAAATGTTCATTCGATCTATGTTTTGTAAACATAATGATCTGTATAATTTGGGACCTGTTGTACACTTAAAACTTTTTATCGAATGAATGTATGTTGAACCTTGTACAACAATTTTTATGTGTTGTCTATGATTGGAGTTATTGTGTTATTCCGTAACACTCTAAAAGACTCTTCCGCTGTACCGATACGAAATTTGAGACTGTTACAGTTTGGTATCAGAGCTCTCGTTATAGAAAACGAAAGATTTTAAAAACCAAGGTTTTGAACAAAACTTTTCAAAATCTTTTAACTATAAACATTTGAGAAAATATTTGAAAAATCTTTTGACTATAACGGTGCCAAAGATCTCCGACGTTACTAACAAGCCCTATTGAGAAGATATATATTTTGATATATATAATTTAATTTATATATATGTATATATCGTGATTTCAGTATGTAACAGTTTAATAAGTATGTTATCCTAATACGAGATATATATATATATATATATATATATATATATATATATATATATATATAAATGCAGATTGTCATGGTTGACCCTAATATTCCTGTAGAGAACCATGCTATTCCCGAACCTAATGTAGATGATGACCCTTATTTAGAGTTAGTAGATTATGATATGGATGATGATGAGGAGGAACCATTTGAGGATCCCGAGCCCGAGATAGGACTAGGAGATCAGATTTCCCCTCAGGTTGATATGGTAGAGAATGAGATTGATAATGTTGATATTGAGAATGATGATGATGAGATTGGTATAGATAATATAGATGATGAGGTTGACGACGAGGATGTCGAGGAGTATATAGGTATAGACGATGAGATCGATGATGATGAGGAAGCTGAGCTTATTTACCCTTATGATGTTCCGGAGGGCGAGCCCTTACCCCCTCCAGTTTATTTGTCTGATTTTGAGGTTGAGCTACCTAGAGATGAAATGTCTGAATCGTCTGAATTTGATTCTGAATCAGAGGAGGATGAGGATGATGATTCACCTAACAGTACTGATGGTATTGCTACTCGTAGACATGTGGTAGGAGAGTCGTCTAGTGTTCGAGAGGCTACTCATATGATGGTCTTGCACCTTGGGCCTTGAGACGTGATTTAGATGCTTCCCGTGCTCAGAGTAGTATGACAGAGATTGGATTAGGTGTTGTTCAGACTCATGATGCTTATTTGGAGTCGAAGACTAAGGTTGGTGAGAAAGAGCGGGAATTTCTTAGTTTAGATTTGACTGATGTAGAGCGTGGTTTAAATGAGGCTTTTAGGAGGTTATCTGTGTTAGAAAGTGGTGAGTTTGCTGCAATGAAGAAAAAAGTGAATTCTATGGAGATTCAGTTGAATGTAGCTCGTGCGATGCGTGAGAAAGATGAGAAAGAGTTTAATATATCTGTGGGTTGGAATAGTAGATTTTATGCTGATATGGTTAAAAGAGGAGTGATCCGCAAGCGCCCAGCTGAAGATGTGTCTAGTGATCGTCCGACAAAGATACAGAAGACGATGGATGATGGACCATCTGGCGGTTCTCAGTAGACCAGTCTGTGTTTAGTAGTGACCTTTGTATCTTTTGTACCTTTGTAACTTTGACTGAACCGACTTGTTAGTAGTAGATCTGGCACGAATTTTGATTATGTATAGTGCTAGAACTTTGATATAGGATGTAATTAAGACAATGCTTTTGTTTCAAATCCAATGAAATATGTATCTTGTCTTAAATTCCATATTGTGCCTTATTTGTATCTTGATTATGAATTCAATCTATATTATATGAATCCTTTGTTGGGTGAATGCTTAATACCTTCAAATTGTGAAATTATAGAACTATGCCGCCCAAGAAAGCTGTGACTGAGGATGATGTACGTAGGATTATTACGGATCAAGTTACCGCATCTATGACTGAATTTACGGCAAATGCTAGAAATGAAGCTGGCGGTAGTAGAGCTGGCGATAGTGGAATTGGTGGTACTAATGTGAATGTGAATGGTAATAATGTGAATGCTAATGCTGGAGGAAATGTAGGAGGACTTGGAACTAATGCACGTGAAGTTTGTGGCTGTACTTATGTGACGTTCATGAAGTGTGAACCTCTACCTTTTAACAGAACTGAAGGTGCTGTAGGATTAAGCCAGTGGATTGAGAAGATTGAGTCGGTGTTTCGGATTAGTATGTGTAAGGAGGAAGATAAAGTGACTTTTTCTATGGCTACTCTTAAAGGTCGTGCGTTGACTTGGTGGAACGGAAGAATTACTTTCATGGGTATTGATGCTGCTAATGCTACTCATTGGGCTGAAATTAAGAAGTGGATGACTTTGGAGTTCTGTCCCCGTAGTGTGATTATTAGGTTAGAACAAGAGTTGATTCATCTGAGAATGAAAGGTGTGGAAACTGATAGTTACACAAACCGATTCCATGAGTTGGCCTTGATGTTTCCTTGATTGGTGGAACCCGAAGAGATCCGAATTGAGCAATATATTAAAGGGTTGACTAAGAATATCCGGGGGAACGTGACATCATCGAAACCACTGACCATTGATGATGTTGTTCGAATGGCTTACCAACTCATTGGACAGATAATTCAGGATAGGGAAGATGAAACCCGTGTTGGTGAGAAAAGAAAGGGTGATGGTGATCGTTTAGATAGAGGTGATAATAGGAAGAATTTCAATCGCCGTCAGAACCAGAAAAAGGGGAATGCAAATGCTCTTACCAACAACACATCGCGCAACGATGATAGATGTCCTAAGTGTGGCAACAAGAGGCATGCTGGCGACTGCTGGAAGTGTCGAAATTGCGGAAAGCTTGGACACAAGGTTGAAAGGTGTAAGAAGGGAACCATTTGCTTTAACTGTAATGAGGAAGGTCATAGGAAATCGGATTTCCCTAAGTTGAAAGCGATTGTACCTGGAAGAAACCCCTAGGGTGGTGCTTATCAATTTGGAACAGTCGAGGTGAAGAAAGAGGATCCGAATGTCGTTACTGGTACGTTTTTACTCAACAATCATTATGCTGTTGCTTTATTTGATTCGGGTGCTGATAGGAGATTTGTATCCACTAAATTTCGTGCCCTTATTGACATTGAACCTGTTGAGATAAATACCAGTTACGAGGTGGAATTGGCTGATGGTAAATTAGTGAAAACTAATAAGCTATTAGAAGGATGCTCTCTAAATCTCCTAAACTATTCCTTTCCGATTGATTTGATGTTGATACAATTAGGTAGTTTTGATATTATTATTGGTATGGATTGGTTGTCATTGAATAATCCTACTATTTTATGTGGAGAAAAGAAGGTAAAGATTCCTCTTAGGAATAGGATGTTAGTAATTGATGGTAATCGAGGTGAATCCCGTTTAAAAATAGTTTCATGTATTAAAGTCCAAAAGTACATCAGGAACGGTAGCGAGTTATTCTAGCTCAAGTGACCGGGAATGAGTCTAGGGAGAAACGATTGGAAGATGTACCTATTATTTGCGAATTTCCTGAGGTATTTCCTAAAGATTTACCCAGACTTCCACCGATAAGGCAAGTTGAGTTTCAAATCGATTTAATTCCTGGTGCTACACCGATGGCACGTGCGCCTTACTGATTAGCCCCTTCTGAATTAAAGGAGTTATCTGAACAACTTAAGGAGTTGTTTGATAAAGGTTTTATTCAACCGAGCTCGTCGCCTTTGGGAGCTCCAGTTTTGTTCGTTAAGAAGAAGGATGGATCTTTCCGTATGTGCATTGATTATAGGGAACTGAATAAGTTGACGATTAAAAATCGATATCCTTTACCAAGGATTGATGATTTGTTTGATCAACTACAAGGATCTAGTGTGTATTCTAAGATAGATTTGCGGTCTGGATATCACCAACTTCGCGTCCGTGAAGAAGATATTCCTATAACTGCATTTAGAACTCGTGATGGACACTATGAATTTCAAGTAATGCAATTTGGGTTAACTAACGCACCTGCGGTTTTCATGGATTTAATGAATCGAGTGTGCAAACCCTACTTGGATAAATTTGTGATTGTGTTTATTGACGATATTCTAATCTATTCTAAGGATGAAGATAAACATAGAGAACATTTAAGGATTATCATGAGTTTGTTAAAAGATGAAAGGTTGTATGCTATGTTTTTGAAATGTGATTTTTGGTTAGATTCTGTGCAATTTCTTGGTAATGTGATTAACAAGGATTGAATTCATATTGATCCTGCAAAGGTTGAAGCCATTAAGAATTGGTCTGCACCGACAACGCCAACGGAAGTGCGACAGTTCTTAGGATTGGCTGGCTATTATAGGCGATTCATTAAAGAATTTTCTTTAATAGTTAAACCCTTGACTAAGCTTACCCAGAAGAATAAACCTTTCGTTTGGGGAAGTGATGAAGATGGAGCATTTCAGATATTGAAGCAAAAATTATGTAGTGCGCCAATTTTATCATTACCCGACGGGAGTGAAGATTTTGTAGTATATTGTGATGCATCTCTTAGAGGCTATGGAGCTGTTTTGATGCAGCGAGAAAAAGTGATAGCTTATGCTTCTAGGAAATTAAGGAAGAATGAGCAGAAATATACTACTCATGATGTTGAGTTTGGAGCTGTAGTCTTTGCTCTTAGGTTGTGGAGACATTATCTGTATGGCACCAAGTGTACGGTATTCACCGATCACAAAAGCCTACAGTATATTCTCGATCAGAAGGAATTGAACATGAGGCAACGAAGATGGATAGAGTTGTTAAGTGATTATGATTGTGATATAAAATATCACCCAGGAAAAGCTAATGTTGTTGCCGATGCATTAAGCAGGAAAGATAGAGAGCCTATCAGGGTACGTTCTCTAGTCTTGACCGTGCACAATAATTTGCCTGAGTAAATTAGAAATGCGCAAATAGAAGCTTGTAAGAAAGAAAACTTTGTTAATGAAGGGTTCCGAGGAGAAGGAGATCCTTTAGAGGTTAGAGCTGATGGAGTGAAATGCTTAAGAGGTCGTATGTGGATACCTATGTTTGGAGGCTTAAGAGATTTGATTATGTTAGAATCCTATAAATTTAAGTATTCCATTCATCCGGGATCTGATAAGAAGTATCATGATTTGACGAAGTTGTACCTGTGGCCGAATATGAAAGCTGATATTGCTATGTATGTTCTTCAATGCTTAACTTGTGCTAGAGTCAAAGCTGAACATCAAAAGCCATCAGGACTACTTCAACAGCCAAAGATTCCTGAATGGAAGTGGGAGCGAATTACGATGGACTTTATCACCAAGCTTCCTAGAACATCATTGATGTTGGAGTTTTTACCACTCTTTAGGAAAAGAGCAATAAATAGGGCAAGTGAGCACGACGATTTAGGAAAACCGTGTGTGAATGACCCTAAGTGAGTTCGTTCTCAAGGAGGCTAGTGCGTTGTGTATTGAATTGATTAATGTTTGTGATTATATGATTGAGAAAGAAATGGGATTAGAAAAGAAAGACGGTTACGAAAACGGATTAAACTATGACGAAAAAGGCGAACACGTAAAGTCGTAAATAGTGCCAAAATTAAAATTTTAACCTAAAAATTCCTAAAAATTCCTAAAAATCCCCAATAATATTCTAAGAGTTTACAAAAAATACAAACTTGCTAAAACCTTTTAATTAATTAGATAATGACTTTTTAATGCTAATTAAAGCCCTAAAAATCACTTTTAATTAGTAAAAAGCCTTAAACAAGATCTAATAGTTTGTAAACCTCAAAAATATCCTAATTAAGCTAAAAACTATTTTTAAAAATTTTAAAACCAAATTAAACTATTTTTAAACACTTAAAAACTATTAAAATGTATTAAATCTTAAATTAATTCTAGAAATTAATTGAAAGGTCTAAAAAAATATTTGGAAAGTGACAAAACTCCTAATTTAATGTCCTTAACCTAGGAAAAATGAAAAAACTAGAAAAAATGAAACTTCAATTTTTAATAATAAAATAATATTAAAATATCTAAAAAATAAAAAGTTTGTAAACAAATTCTAAAAATTACCAAAAATCCTAAATAATGTAACTAAAACAAAAATGCAAACCAAATTTTCTAAAACCTATTTAATAATTTTATATTAAATTTTAAAGTTAGCTAAAAACCCTAAAATCCAATAAAATCAAAAATAAGCTAAATTGAAAACCTAATAAGCTGTAAACCTCAAAATTATGATTAAAAACCTAAAAACTATTTTTCCAGATTTTTAAATTACTTTTTGCTATTTTTAATTGACTTTCTAAAAATTAAACTTAAAATAATCCTAATAAATAAAATAATAAAGGGAAAAATTTACTTTTTGCTTAGAAAAGTCAACAACACTTATACAAACCCAGGAAAAATGCTAAACCTGAAAAAGCTAAAAGAAATAAGCTAAAAACTGCTTATTTAAAAGCTGTTAACTTAAATAAGCTAAAAAACAAAACACCTTAAATAAGTAATGAAAGGAAAGGAAAACGTAAAAAGCCATCTAGATCACTGGTTAACACGTTACTCCTTGGAACGCAAGGTCGCGTGTTCGAGTCCAGGCAGGGTGTGCTTTTTGCAAAACTTTTTTTTTTTTTTTACTTTTAAAACTTAATCCAGTGACCTATTTGATCACTAAAACTCAATCACAATTCAATTTTAACCAAGATTAAACAAGATACAAAGCAAAACGTGCTCAGTTGAGCACTTGGTTTCTGATGAACACAAGTGACCTTTTCACTTGTGCAAAGACCAAGAGGGCTTGGTTTTTGCCTTGTTTGGTGGTGATTTTGATGGAACAAAGGCACCCTTGTACTCTTTGGAGTACAAGGAGTCAAGAAGAACACAAAGAAACACAAGTTACAAGCAAAAATCAAGCACAAATAAGTCAAAAAGTTACTGATTAAGGCAATAAGCAGGTCTGAGAGTTTTTACCAATTTTACATGCATAAAAGTGAATTTCCAAGGCTCAAATTTTGCAAATAAGCTCACAAACTGACATACAAAAGATTCACAACCCTCAAATGACCTCAAATCTATCAGCTTAATAAACTTCAAGCACAAATTCAATCAAAACAGTCACTAATGGCAGTTTACTGAATTTAAGCTATTTTTCACTTTTTAATATGCATTAATGTTCAAAATTTGTTCCAAACTGAAAGCACAACTACCAGCAACCTATTTATACCTTATGGAGTGTATCTAGCAAGTTTTAAACACAAAATTCTTTCAAGATTATCACTTAAATAGCAGACCCAAACACTCCTTTAAAATCTGAAATCAAATTTTAACAAAGCAAAGCTATCTAAATCTAATTCAAACTGATTTAAAACCTGCCTATCATGCATATAATACCAACTTAACTCAAATAAAACCAAATAACAGTTACTAAAACACTTTTCAAGCAAAATCACTTAAATCACCAAAATAACACTTAAAACTGAAAATGAAAATGGGAAAAAGGAAACTACCTCAAGGGACCTACATCCAGGTCCCTTAGTGGTTGAAAAACCACCTCCAATCAGGCTGGGGCCTGAGCTGAATCTTGGGCTGATGAATAAGAAAGCAAAAGAAGAGAGGGTGGTGGTGGTCACTGTTGACACACACACCTCATGAACCTCAGAAGGATATGAGCTTTTGAAACCTGCTAAGAGAAGAGGGAAACACAAAGATCAACTTTTCACAATATAAATAAGCTACCAAACAAGCTTATTGATTAAGCTATTTGTTGCTTATTTATAAAATAAAGATAAGCTGATATTTTTTTTCTTTATATCTTGGAACTTTACCACAAATTAAATCAACAAAAGCTTAAACCCTCACTTAAGCTTGATAATCTACAAGATTATCAGGCTTATGATGCAAGCTTTAACCCTTGGACCAAATTCAGAAATTAAAAACTTAAGTTCAAACAGAAAAGTAAAACTGAGATTTAAACTAAAAAATTAAAATGCAGGAATGTAAAGAGGTTCTTTGCTTCTCATCAACAACACAATACCAATTTTATTTCAGAAAATAAAACGGATTTACAATGCTTGTGACAAAACGGAGAAAAAAGAACAAAATACAAGCTAAGTCCTATTGCCCTTTATATAGGGTCACATTTGATTCTAGAAACTTCAAAACAAGCTAAAACCCTAATGTATAAACTTCCTTCTTTGCCCTTGGAGATTCCCAGCATATGCCCTTTTGATGCCAGATTTTTGAATTTGCCAAGAAGACATGTGATGATTCTTGGACTATTGTGAAGATGCCAGTAGTGTAAAACTGTTTTTGGAGCGTTGGATGACACGTATGGAGCAAGAATGAGCCTTTTAGCCGTTGATCGGTTTGTACACTTTGTTTTCTTGTGCAGGGGAGGGTTAGAGGGACATGTGAGAGGGGATGGTGACATTTTGGGGAGGTGGGATGTGATTAGGATGTAGTAAATCAGAGTTCTGGAAATTATGGGGGTAAAACCCTTTGTTTTGAGGTGATTAAAAATTTAGGGTTTATGGGATTAAGGTGTTGAATAGTTGGGTTTGATGCAGGATTAGGGATGGATTAATTTAAATCTGTGTTTGCCCCAAAATTTAAAACCGGTTTAAAATTTATTTAAAAAGTGGTGAGTGGATTTGTGACGTGGAGGAAGGGTTGATTCTGATTGGGTGATTGTTTAAGGTTGGTGATGTGTCAAGCTGTGAGTGGGGGATTGTCTTAGGTTGTCTTGGCAGATTTGACCCCTCATGTTTCTTCACTCTTTAAATGCAATAAAATTCCATTCCCTTTGTATTTAAGTTTGGGCTTTTGGCAATTTTGGCACATATTGTTTATAAACTTGAAACAAGGACTACAAGTGCAATTTCTTCATATTCCAAGGACTGATTTTGACATGTCTTCATACTTCAAGGCTTTGACTTGTTTGTTGACTCCTTGGAGGACCAATATTGACAATTTAGTTTTGTTGAGGGACTAAATTTGCCAATTCTTCAAAGTTGAGGGTCCTTTTTGTAATTTTGACAAACTTTAGGGACCAAACATGTAATTATGAAGATACAAGGGTATAAAGTGTCAATTCTTCAAACTTGGAGGACCAATCTTCATGATTCTTCAAATCTTCAAGGGTTGATTTTGGAAATTTCTTCATTAGGGCTTGGTTCATCGTGCGGCTTCGTTTCCCGTGTTCGTTTTTGATTGATTCTTGTGATCTTTTGTAATTTTCTCAATATCCGTACCTAAAATACACAAGCAACAAACACAAGCATATAGTTGGGTATTTTGATGATATTTAATGCATTTTAAGCCCAATTTGGACGATGAGACTATGTATAAAAGCAGTCTCATCACTCCCTCATACTAAACCATTGCCGTGCCGTCACGCAATGCTAGAATAAAGTATCATAGCAGCTCCAAAATCCATTTTATTCACTTTATTGAAATGGTAAACTAGCTACACTACTACTATTGCTACTACATGTGTTATAGACATAATGTATGATTTTCATCGCAAAATGGGACGTTTAGGTTCATAGAATAAGAACACGTGAATGCTTCGTTAGAAATAATTTCATCGTCCTCGATTTTCACTTCAATTCCATGCTAAGCGTGCAACGAGATCATTGTCATTATAAGTTAGTAATGCTAACACTACTCATATGCCCTAATCACGTACTTATCCTCCCATTATTCCTAAGTTGTATCTCCTATATTTTATGATGTCTTGAATGTTTCACGAGGATACATTGTTTGACTTATGCGATAATAGAGATTTAGGTCTAAAAATAGAGTCCTAACGGTGTAACTAAGACCATCAAATTAATAACCCCTCCTAATAGACAACGATGTTAAAAAATTAAGTTGACAAGAAGAATCGATAAACACGGTTTTATAACGGTTTTGAACATGAGACTTATTACCAAGACTTTTATACGCCCCCTAACGGAAGGGCCTTATTATCTTTGGTTTACCTCCATCTTTTATTCAACTTCGCCATGAAGATTTTATTATGACTTCGGTCTTGCCTTGCCTTTTATTATCCGCCTCATCGGTGGTTTAATTAGCCAAAGACGTATATCCTCACGCTAAAGCGAATTTTGGATCTTTAAAGCTTCGAAGATTAAGGCTTGATTCACTTTCAATTTTTGCATAGATTTTTCGGCCTTGTGGGGCTTCAAATTGTTTGCTAGATTTAGGTGAGCACTTGAAATCTTATTATTAGGTGAAGCTTTCGATTATTGGGGTGTCAATACTTCAAAACCGTGACGCTGGCGATACCTTAATGTCTTCCCAATTTAATTACACGGAAGCTACTAGAAAAGATTAGAAACCCAACAATCCTAACTAAACCGCTAAGTCAATATTTATTAAGCAAAAAATACTTACATGCGAAGGGAGAATAAGCAAACAACTAGAACACATGAGTTTTTGAAAGAATACGAGTACTCTACGTTTAGCATAGTAACTTATAATTAACTCTATCATTTCTCGTCCTCATTTAAGAGACTTAGCCTAATGTGTAGTTAAGGAATCAAAGCTAAGTGCTCAACACGCACGGTCGAGTCAAAAATTACTCTTATTCTCACCATCGGAAAATCTACATTCGTGTCTTTAAACACTTATAAAACATGAGAAAAATTTTTAAAATTTGGCCATTTTTAGCCTTATTTTGCAACAAAAATGATAAACAAAACGATAATCTTTGGAAAGCGTGAAGGTTTGGCAAGGCAAGTATCTATTCACCCCCCCATACTAAAGTTAAACATTGTCCTCAATGTTTCGAGTCTAGGGGTGCAAACACCCCCATACTAGAGACGTAGTCGAATGCCTAATCTAGCATGGAAAGGGTGTAACCAATAAATTTAAAGCCGTTTATGAAGTGTGCTAAAAACCTAAGGTTAGAACAATCAAGGATATATCATGGATATTGAGAAATGTCTCCAAAGAAAACGATCGAGTGCTCCCATAAAACGAACACGAGAGGCTCCAATCGTGAAGATCATGATCATCTAAAGTTCACAATTCACAAACAACCACGGAACAAAGGTTGGAAGGGCACAAATCCCCACACGTAAGCTACATTAGACTAAGAAAGCGATAATATGTACATAGGATAAGCATGGGACTCCCCCACGAGGCACCTCGTTTTTGATTACCGAGTCATGAGCTCGACTCGATCCCCTCAATACTAATTATCATTGGGGAAGGTGACTTGGTCGAGGTAGTTCAAGGATGGAACTTCCCCACCAAAGTAGTGCTTCAACCTATGTCCATTCACCTTGAAGTTAGGACCATCATCTTGAGCTAGCTCGATGGTCCCATAAGGAAATACTTGAGTCACGGTGAATGGACCGGACCAACGGGATTTCAATTTACCGGAAAAGATTTTCAATCTTGAATTAAAAAGCAAAACTTGATCCCCAATGTTAAAAACCCGGTTTTTAATTTTTGAATCATGCAACTTTTTAGTTTTCTCTTTATAAATCAATGAATTTTCATAAGCAATATCCCTCAATTCATCCAATTCATTTAATTGCATTTTCCGGTGTTTTCCCGCGGTCTCCATGTCATCATTACAATGCTTTAGGGCCCAATAAGCCTTGTGTTCTAATTCGATAGGCAAATGACAATTCTTTCCATACACAAGCTTATAGGGAGTGCACCCAATGGGTGTCTTATGAGCGGTCCTAAAGGCCCATAAAGCATCGTCCAACTTATCCGACCAAGTTTGTCGGTTTTCTCCTACGGATCTCTCCAAGATCCTCTTCAAAGCTCGGTTTGAAAACTTGACTTGCCCACTCGTTTGTGGGTGATAAGCTGTAGAAAGCCGATGTGTAACCCCATATTTCCTTAGAACCCTTTCAAATTGGTCATTACAAAAATGGGTTCCACGATCGCTTATGATAGCACGAGGGGTTCCAAACCGAGAAAACAATTGCTTCAAAAACTTGACAACCACACGAGCATCATTGGTGGGCAAGGCCTTTGCCTCCACCCACTTAGAAAGGTAGTCAACCGCAACGAGAATGTACTTATTACCACGAGATGATGGGAACGGCCCCATAAAGTCTATGCCCCAAACGTCAAAGATCTCACATACTTGAATGATATTTTGTGGCATTTCATCTTTTTGTGAGGCTTTTCCTTGTCGTTGGCATGCATCACACGACTTCACAAGATCTTGTGCATCTCGGTAAATAGTAGGTCAAAAGAAGCCGGCATCAAACACCTTCTTAGCCGTGAGATTAGCACCGTGGTGACCACCCGTGGGTCCCTCATGGCAAGCTCTAAGGATGTTAGAAGCTTCGGTGCCAAATACACAACGTCAGATGATTTGATCCGCACAAGTTCGACACAAGTAAGGGTCGTTCCAAAAGTAGAACTTGACGTCACGAAAGAATTTTCGTTTTTGTTGAGTCGTCATACCCTTAATGATGAATTTACCCGCATGGTAATTTTCAAAGTCTGCAAACCATGGGGTAGAAGAATCAAGCTTAGAATTCACTACACCAAGTGTCTCGATCGGAAATGTTTCGGTGATTTCCTTGGGCTCGTAAACACTTTGGTGAGGATCTTCCAAACGAGAGAGATGATCGGCCGCTAGATTCTCGGCTCCTTTTTTGTCAACGATTTTGTGATCAAATTCTTGAAGGAGGAGAATCCAACGAAGTAATCTAGGCTTAGCATCTTGCTTTGCCATAAGATACTTGATAGCCGAATGGTCCGTATACGCTATGCATTTTGTCAAGACGAGATAAGGTCGGAATTTATCAAATGCATACACCACGGCAAGGAACTCCTTTTCCGTTGTAGTGTATTTAAGTTGAGCCTCGGTCATCGTCTTGCTAGCATAGTGAATAGGCAAGAAGTGCTTATCATGACGTTGCCCCAAAACGGCCCCAATGGCGTAATCACTAGCATCACACATTAGCTCAAAGGGGAGGTTCCAATTGGGAGCAACAAGAATGGGAGCTTCGGTAAGTTTCCTCTTAAGGATCTCAAAGGCTCGTACACAATCTTCGTCAAAGATAAAACGTGCCTCTTTTTCAAGAAGATGTGTAATGGGTCGAGAAATCTTTGAAAAATCCTTGATGAATCGATGATAAAAGCCCGCGTGGCCTAGGAAACTCCTAACTCCCTTGACGGTTTTGGGATGAGGTAATTTGGCGATGACGTCTACCTTAGCTTGATCTACCTCAATCCCCGCTTTCGAGACCTTGTGCCCTAAGACGATTCCACTCTTAACCATAAAATGACACTTTTCCCAATTGAGCACAAGGTTGGTTTCCTCACAACGTTTTAACATTCTCTCTAGATTCGACAAACACGAAGTGAAAGAATCACCAAACACGGAAAAGTCATCCATGAAGACTTCCATCATCTTCTCGATCATATCATGAAAAATAGCCATCATGCATCGTTGAAAAGTTCTCGGTGCATTGCAAAGTCCGAATGGCATTCTACGATAGGCAAACGTTCCATATGGACACGTAAACGTAGTTTTTTCTTGATCACGAGGATCGATGGGAATTTGGAAGTAACCGGAAAAACCATCTAAAAAGCAATAGAAATTGTTTCCCGCAAGACGCTCCAACATTTGGTCCATGAAGGGCAAGGGAAAATGGTCTTTTCGAGTGGCTTCATTCAACTTTCGATAGTCAATGCACACTCTCCATCCTGTCACGAGTCTAGTGGGAATCAACTCGTTGGCATCGTTTGGCACAACGGTCATCCCTCCCTTTTTAGGGACACAATGAATAGGACTCACCCAAGGGCTATCGGAAATAGGGTAAATCATCCCCGCGTCAAGGAGTTTAAGGACCTCCTTTTTGATGACGTCGTGAATTTTAGGGTTCACCCTCCTTTGACTTTGGATTGTTGGCTTGAAATCCTCCTCCATTAAGATTTTGTGGGTACAAAATTTGGGATCGATTCCCTTAATGTCGGATAACTTCCACGCAATCGCCCCTTTGTGGTCTTTAAGAACATCGACAAGTGCGGTTTTTTCATCATTCGAAAGATCCTTCGCAATAATAACCGGCAACTTGTCGTCCTCCTCCAAATAGACATATTCGAGGTGAGGAGGTAAATCTTTCAACTCGAGAATGGGTGGTTCCTCAAGTGAAGATTTGGGCTCGATACTCATAACCTCCTAGGGTGGAGGAAATGGGAAATCGTTGAGAAAATCCTTGATAATCAAGAAGTCCTCATCGTTGTCGAGGTCTTCGTCACAAGTACGTGGAACATCGAATTCTTCCAACTTAAAACCACCACCTTCGAAAGGAGTGAAGGTTGGTGTCGAATTCTCAAGAATTGGATCTAACATAGTGGGATTGCCACTAGTTTCTTCATCACCAAACCCTAAAACTTCTTGTGAAAATTCTTCACAAACCACGTCGATCATATCAACGAGGTTTATGGTTGCAACAGAATAAACATGAGAAAGTTGAGAATTTTGAGTTGCGTTTATAACAAGTTCCTCGTCGTTGAAACGTAAGGTGATCTTTCTAGCATGCACATCAATCAAAGCCATAGACGTATCTAAAAACGAACGACCTAAAATAAGAGGAACTTGAGGATCCGTGGGGATATCAACAACGATAAAGTCTACGGGATAGTAGAACTTCCCCACTTTCACAAAAACGTCTTCCGCCAAACCACATGCAAGAATTGTGGAATGGTCGGCCAACTCAATAGACATTCGTGAAGGAGTAAGATTAGGAAGATTGAGCGACTTGAAGATTGCAAGTGGCATCAAGTTAATGCTAGCACCAAGATCGGCCAAGGCATAGCATTCTTCCATATCTTGAATGGCACAAGGGATCAAAAATTTACCGGGATCACCGACTTTTTGAGGTATGCGATTAAGATAAACCGACGAACAACTAGACATTTGGTTCAATTTTTCCTTGTTGTTCAACATACTCTTAAAGTTAGCGGCAAATCGAGGCATCATGACCAAAGCATCGGCGAAACTCACATTAAAGTGCAAATCACAAAACATTTTCATAAAAAGCTCAAATTGGTAATTATCGCGCTCTTGTTAGTCTCGATGGGTAAGGAAAGGGTGGTGTGGGTTGGGGCATAGGCATAGCCTTTGGAATCTCGGGTTCCAATGTTGGTGATGGGTCAACCGTAGGTGTGGTATGAGCGGTACTTTATGGGCTTGATATATGCTCCTTTTCGACCACCACCTCGGGTTCTTCCTCAATTTCCTCCACCGTTGGAGTAATTGGTTGAGGAGTCGGTTCTTTAAGTGCCTTACCACTACGTGTGGTAATCACTTTCATCTCTCCCTTCGGGTTTGAAACGGTGTTACTAGGTAGACCACTCGAAGTAGAGGCTTTGTTCCCCATGACGGCTTCTAAAATGGCATTAAGCTTAGCATCAAAACTATTAAACTTAAAATCTTGGCTAGTGGCTTTTTGGTCAATTCTTTGTTCAAGCCTAGCATGACTTTGCTCTATCTTGTTGTTTTGACCTTGAATTTGGTTAGCAAAATCATTTTTCAATTCATTCCTCATGCTAAGATTTTCTTTAACAAAATTAGCTAACTCCTTGGTGTTCTTAGCCGTGTCCCTAGCTTGATTAGCCAATTGCTCTTGAATGTTTTCCAAAATCTTATCATTTGCCGTGGCGTAATTCACAAAGTCCATTGGAAGTTCTTTAGTGTAAACATTTTGAAGACCTTGACTCGTGTTTTGAAAATTACGGTTTTGGTTTTGGTTTTGCAATTGGCTACTACTACTCCCTTGATTCCCATAGTTGTTATTACCCTTGTAATTGTTCCTTTGATTGCTTTGGTAACCAACTTGATTGTTTCGATAATTGTTAGCATTTTGATTTGGTGGAAAACCCGGTGGAGTCAATTGATTAGTGCGAGGAACTTGACCGTTTTGGTTATAAGTTCCCGCGGCCGCGAAGGCACTCGAAGTGTTACCACCGTTGGTAATGCACTCGGAATAATCGTGAGCTCCACCACAATACATACAAGAAACCTCAACCGCTTTAATCGTAGCGGGAGCGGGTTGTTCACCAACTTTAAACTCAACTAACAATCCTTTCACTATATCAAAAATTTTGTTCTCCAAATTAGCCTCGATTTGGCAAGCATCAACGGTGTGTGACAATGAAGGCGAAGACGAAGACGAAGTCTTACGAACACTCGACGTGCTACGAGGACTATACACCTTAGACCTATTCTCAATGATTAACAATGCTTCCTCGACCGTTTTACACAAAAAATTACCACCCGCGGCGGCATTAAGATAATCACGCTCATGATCGTTCAAGCCATTGTAAAACGTGTCTATTTGATGCAAGTCGGAAAAACCATGATGAGGACATTCGTGCAACATTTCCTTAAACCTATTCCAAGCCGTTGAAAAACTCTCATTATACTCTTGTGAAAACTTTGAAATCTTGTTTTTCAAGTGCGTAGTCTTAGAGGGCGGAACAAATTGGTTCACGAATTTTGAAACGAGATCCTTCCACGTCAATATAGAATTGGGTGGCTCTTTCTCTAACCAATTTTTTGCGGGCCCCGCTAAGGAATACGGAAAAAGCATCATCTTAATCGAGTCATTTGAAACATCCTTAAACTTGCATGTGGCGGTGAGACGATTAAATTGGCGAATGTGGTTATGAGGGTTGTCCTTTTCGTCACCTCGAAACTTGTTGTTTTGAATCATGGACAACAAACCCGTCTTAACCTCAAAATTCTCCGCAAGGATAGCGGGAATCACAATCGCTTCTCCATAACCCTCGGTGGGTGCTTGAAGCAACTCCATCATAGTTCGATTAGCCATGGGTGCTTCTTTCACTACAATGGGTTCGTCAATAGGAGACTCCTCACTAGTAGGAGTGATGGATTTCTTTCTTTGTTTACGAGCACGTCTTGCTTTAGAGCGAGTTTGCATAAACGTCACGTACAACGAGAAGGCGAGCAAAGAAGATTCTTTTTGGTGTTTTTACTTTTTCAATTTTTTTGTTGTTTTTGATTGTTTTTACTTTTTTTTTGGATTTTTGGAATGTATTAGGTAGACACAAATCTACACATCTCCTCCTTAATCAAATCTCTCGATTAAAGAAGCCTCAAGGAATGAAAACGATCACGTGAAGTGAACGCCTTCGATGACTTTAGAACGATGGTGGAACACCAAATTGTTCAAGAGGGTTTAATCAATAGAAACCAAGAAAATATATATGATACTTAGTAATACATTGGGCGGCAAAACCATCGATTAGCTTTCAAAATCAAAATACGCACAAGCAAGTGGAGGAAACGAGGCGGCGCGAAGCACTTAAGAGCCTTTTTCCTTTAGGTCGTGAAATACAACCGCCTTATACCCACCTTAGAGTTTGTATTTCTCAAAATCGAGCTTCACGAAAGTATTTATCTATTTTTGCCTTTTTCTTTGGTTTGAGATTCGAATACAGTGATTGGGTAATGACCTCCCAAGTCAAGGTTGTGATTTCTTACGTATTTGGAGTACTTGTAAATTTATTGTTCTACGTATACAATATAGTAATAATATTCACAAAAAACGAAAAAACAATAATACGTATTAGTAGAGTGCTACTAATACAAATAGCTATTATGGCTATATATAAAAACAACAATGGTTCAACCAAAACACAACACGCCTCCCCGGCAGCGGCGCCAAAATGATGTTGGAGTTTTTACCACAAAGAGCAATAAATAGGGCAAGTGAGCACGACGATTTAGGAAAACCGTGTGTGAATGACCGTAAGTGAGTTCGTTCTCAAGAAGGCTAGTGCGTTGTGTATTGAATTGATTAATGTTTGTGATTATATGATTGAGAAAGAAATGGGATTAGAAAAGAAAGACGGTTACGAAAACGGATTAAACTATGACGAAAAAGGCGAACACGTAAAGTCGTAAATAGTGACAAAATTAAAATTTTAACCTAAAAATTCCTAAAAATTACTAAAAATCCCTAATAATATTCTAAGAGTTTACAAAAAATCCAAACTTGCTATAACCTTTTAATTAATTAGATAATGACTTTTTAATGCTAATTAAAGCCCTAAAAATCACTTTTAATCATTAAAAAGCCTTAAACAAGATCTAATAGTTTGTAAACCTCAAAAATATCCTAATTAAGCTAAAAACAATTTTTACAAATTTTAAAACCAAATTAAACTATTTTTAAACACTTAAAAACTATTAAAATGTATTAAATCTTAAATTAATTCTAGAAATTAATTGAAAGGTCTAAAAAAATATTTGGAAAGTGACAAAACTCCTAATTTAATTTCCTTAACCTAGGAAAAATGAAAAAACTAGAAAACATGAAACTTCAATTTTTAATAATAAAATAATATTAAAATATTCAAAAAAATAAAAAGTTTGTAAATAAATTCTAAAAAATTACCAAAATTCCTAAATAATGTAACTAAAACAAAAATGCAAACCAAATTTTCTGAAACCTATTTAATAATTTTATATTAAATTTTAAAGTTAGCTAAAAACCCTAAAATCCAATAAAATCAAAAATAAGCTAAATTGAAAACCTAATAAGCTGTAAACCTCAAAATTATGATTAAAAACCTAAAAACTATTTTTCCAGATTCTTAAATTACTTTTTGCTATTTTTAATTGACTTTCTAAAAATTAAACTTAAAATAATCCTAATAAATAAAATAATAAAGGGAAAAATTTACTTTTTGCTCAGAAAAGTCAACAACACTTATACAAACCCAGGAAAGATGCTAAACCTGAAAAAGCTAAAAGAAATAAGCTAGAAACTACTTATTTAAAAGGTGTTAACTTAAATAAGCTCAAAAACAAAACACCTTAAATAAGTAATGAAAGGAAAGGAAAACGTAAAAAGCCATCTAGATCACTGGTTAACACGTTACTCCTTGGAACGCAAGGTCGCGTGTTCGAGTCCAGGCAGGGTGTGCTTTTTGCAAAACTTTTTTTTTTTTTTTTACTTTTAAAACTTAATCCAGTGACCTATTTGATCACTAAAACTCAATCACAATTCAATTTTAACCAAGATTAAACAAGATTCAAAGCAAATCGTGCTTAGTTGAGCACTTGGTTTCTGATGAACACAAGTGACCTTTTCACTTGTGCAAAGACCAAGAGGGCTTCGTTTTTGGCTTGTTTGGTGGTGATTTTGATGGAACAAAGGAACCCTTGTACTCTTTGGAGTACAAGGAGTCAAGAAGAACACAAAGAAACACAAGTTACAAGCAAAAATCAAGCACAAATAAGTCAAAAAGTTACTGATTAAGGCAATAAGCAGGTCTAAGAGTTTTTACCAATTTTACATGCATAAAAGTGAATTTCCAAGGCTCAAATTTTGCAAATTAGCTCACAAACTGACATACAAAAGATTTACAACCCTCAAATGACCTCAAATCTATCAGCTTAATAAACTTCAAGCACAAATTCAATCAAAACAGTCACCAATGGCAGTTTACTGAATTTAAGCTATTTTTCACTTTTTAGTATGCAATAATGTTCAAAACTTGTTCCAAACTGAAAGCACAACTACCAGCAGCCTATTTATACCTTATGGAATGTATCTAGCAAGTTTTAAACACAAAATTCTTTCAAGATTATCACTTAAATAGCAGACCCAAACACTCCTTTAAAATCTGAGATCAAATTTTAACAAAGCAAAGCTATCTAAATCTCATTCAAACTGATTTAAAACCTGCCTATCATGCATATAATACCAACTTAACTCAAATAAAACCAAATAACAGTTACTAAAACACTTTTCAAGCAAAATCACTTAAATCACCAAAATAACACTTAAAACTGAAAATGAAAATGGGAAAAAGGAAACTACCTCAAGGGACCTACATCCAGGTCCCTTAGTGGTTGAAAAACCACCTCCAATCAGGCTGGGGCCTGAGCTGAATCTTGGGCTGATGAACAAGAAAGCAAAAGAAGAGAGGGTGGTGGTGGTCACTGTTGACACACACACCTCATGAACCTCAGAAGGATATGAGCTTTTGAAACCTGCTAAGAGAAGAGGGAAACACAAAGATCAACTGTTCACAATATAAATAAGCTACCAAACAAGCTTATTGATTAAGCTATTTGTGGCTTATTTATAAAATAAAGATAAGCTGATATTTTTTTTATTTATATCTTGGAACTTTACCACAAATTAAATCAACAAAAGCTTAAACCCTCACTTAAGCTTGATAATCTACAAGATTATCAGGCTTATGATGCAAGCTTAAACCCTTGGACCAAATTTAGAAATTAAAAACTTAAGTTCAAACAGAAAAGTAAAATTGAGATTTAAACTTGAAAATTAAAATGTAGGAATGTAAAGAGGTTCTTTGCTTCTCATCAACAACACAATACCAATTTTATTTCAGAAAATAAAACGGATTTACAATGCTTGTGACAAAACGGAGAAAAAAGAACAAAATACATGCTAAGTCCTATTGCCCTTTATATAGGGTCACATTTGATTCTAGAAACTTCAAAAAAAGCTAAAACCCTAATGTATAAACTTCCTTCTTTGCCCTTGGAGATTCCCAGCATATGCCCTTTTGATGCCAGATTTTTGAATTTGCCAAGAAGACATGTGATGATTCTTGGACTATTGTGAAGATGCCAGCAGTGTAAAACTGTTTTTGGAGCGTTGGATGACACGTATGGAGCAAGAATGAGCCTTTTAGCCGTTGATGGGTTTGTACACTTTGTTTTCTTGTGCAGGGGAGGGTTGGAGGGACATGTGAGAGGGGATGGTGACATTTTGGGGAGGTGGGATGTGATTAGGATGTAGTAAATCAGAGTTCTGGAAATTATGTGGGTAAAACCCTTTGTTTTGAGGTGATTAAAAATTTAGGGTTTATGGGATTAAGGTGTTGAATAGTTGGGTTTGATGCAGGATTAGGGATGGATTAATTTAAATCTTTGTTTGCCCCCAAATTTAAAACCGGTTTAAAATTTATTTAAAAAGTGGTGAGTGGATTTGTGACGTGGAGGAAGGGTTGATTCTGATTGGGTGATTGTTTAAGGTTGGTGATGTGTCAAGTTGTGAGTGGGGGATTGTCTTAGGTTGTCTTGGCAGATTTGACCCCTCATGTTTCTTCACTCTTTCATTTTGTATTAAATGCAATAAACTTCCATTCCCTTTGTATTTAAGTTTGGGCTTTTGGCAATTTTGGCACATATTGTTTATAAACTTGAAACAAGGACTACAAGTGCAATTTCTTCATATTCCAAGGACTGATTTTGACATGTCTTCATACTTCAAGGCTTTGACTTGTTTGTTGACTCCTTGGAGGACCAATATTGACAATTTAGTTTTGTTGAGGGACTAAATTTGCCAATTCTTCAAAGTTGAGTGTCCTTTTTGTAATTTTGACAAACTTTAGGGACCAAACTTGTAATTATGAAGATACAAGGGTATAAAGTGTCAATTCTTCAAACTTGGAGGACCAATCTTCATGATTCTTCAAATCTTCAAGGGTTGATTTTGGAAATTTCTTCATTAGGGCTTGGTTCATCGTGCGGCTTCGTTTCCCGTGTTCGTTTTTGATTGATTCTTGTGATCTTTTGTCATTTTCTCAATATCCGTACCTAAAATACACAAGCAAGAAAAACAAGCATATATTTGGGTATTTTGATGATATATAATGCATTTTAAGCCCAATTTGGACGATGAGACTATCTATAAAAGCAGTCTCATCAATCATCTGGAAATAAGTCGATTTGGGTTATTGTCGACAGACTGACCAAATCAGCACACTTCATTCCGGTTAAAGAGCAGTTCTCACTGGAGAAGTTGACTCGTATTTATCTTGATAATGTTGTATGCAAGCATGGAGTGCCTGTATCGAACATTTCAGATCGAGATCCTAGATTCGCATCGAATTTTTGGAAATCTCTCCAAAGATCTTTGGGAACGAATCTCGACATGAGCACTGCTTATCACCCCCAGACTGATGGGCAGAATGAAAGAACGATACAAACACTAGAAGATATGTTGAGAGCTTGTGTGATAGACTTTGGTAAGAATTGGGATAAATATTTGCCTTTACCAGACTTTTCATATAACAATAGTTACCATCCTAGTATAAGGCTGCACCGTTTGAAGCTTTGTATGGTAGGAAGTGTAGATCTCCTGTATGTTGGAGTGAAGATGGGGATACCCAGCTCACGGGACCGGAATTGATACGGGAGACTACGGAGATGATAGTTCAAATTAAGAATAGGCTGTTGACTGCCCGTAGTAGACAGAAAAGTTACGCGGATGTGCGGCGGAAGCCGATGGAGTTTAAAGTGTGTGACCGAGTAATGTTGAAAGTATCGTCATGGAAAGGCGTTATAAGATTTGGAAAGCGAGGAAAATTGAATCCTCGCTATATTGGACCCTTTAAGATTTTATCTCTGGTAGGTAATGTAGAGAATTTTGTGCAATTCTTTTTAGCAATTAATATTCGTTTCCTCGACTCACTCGAATTGATCTCAAATTAACGTGGATATATTTGTTCTTGGTGAAACGAATATTTTTGATATTTTAAAAACTAAAATTAGAATAAAAACTATTTAAACTATCTATTTGAACTATTTGAGCCAAATTTGAAAACCAATTTAAACTAATTAAAAAAATAAAACTATTTTTTAAATACAACTAAAATCTAATTGAAAACTAAAATTTAAACTAAATTTAAAAACATTTAAAATTCCTAAAGTAATTAAAATATTTTTTGATATTTTTATTTTTATTTGAACTTTATAAAACAAAATTTATAAAATACTTTAAATTGAAATTAAACTAAAAACGTGTATTTAAAATGAGACCTAAATCTGACAGCTTAAAAAATAACCCTGTATTAATTAAGAGACTAGAAGTTAAACACAAAACAGGTACTAGCTAAGATGGTTATGGCGTTTGGTTGCTGAACAGGAGGTCCAGGGTTTGAGTCCCAGGAGGGACGGAATTTTTGTTTATATATATTTTTTGGACTTTTGATATCTCAGACCAAAAGGGTCTGAGAGTTAAGCAGTATATATCAGCAAAACAGATAAATCAAATAAGCTATAACAAAGGACCAGATAAGCAGTTAAAATACGAATCAGCTAAACAAACTAGATAAATAAGCTAGCAAATACAAACAAAATAAGCACTATAAACAAAAACTAATCAGCAGATTAAATCCAACTTAATACTAATTCAAATATCTAAAACTGATAAGCAAATAACTAACTGAAAATCAGCATTCCTATTATCACTCAAATTAGACACAACAAAACTAAATGAACCAAATAAGAACAATACGGAAATAAGCAGATAAGGAGATTCAGACAATAAGCAATAAGTAGTTTATAAAATCAAAATAAAAGCTAGTAAAACTTAACAGACTAAAATCAAAAAAAAATCAGATAACCAAAATATCAGTACTCCATCCAAAACAATCCCCAACTTAAACAAATCTAAACAAAACTGAATAAACTTGAAAATAAAGCAGATCCAAACACTAAATAATAACACAAGATTTAAATAAACATAAAGTAGATCCAAACGCAACGCAAGCAGATATAATCAAACTGAAATGTAAACAGTAAATCAAACTTAAACAAAACTAATATTACTAAGCAGATTCAATCAACCTCAAAACACAAGTAGTTTAATAACCCTAAATTAAAACTTAACAAAAAAAATTAAAAAGAGAGCAGAACCTTTTGATGATACCCTTTGGGAAGAAGGTGGGCGCTGAACCCACTTGTAAACAAAACCGAAACCCTCCTTAACCAAACTCCATCATCATCTTCTTCGAACCAAATACAGTAACCAATCGAACCAATATAATTTTTAATCTTATAATTTCCCAGTAGGGGAAATTATTTCTACCTTTTTTTTTACTTTAATATTTATTTAATTAAAACAGTTTCAAGATCTAAATTGAAAGTAAATTAAATAGAGACAAAATTTAACAGAATATAAATTTCATTAATAATAAAAATTCGATTACAATACTTTTTTGAAAGAAAAATTACAATAAACCTATCAACTATTTTGCATAAAATAAAAATTAAAATAAAAGAAGGCACGAAAAATTACACAAATGAGGGGGGTTTTATAGCCAACCCCAAGGCTTCTTCATGAAGCTTCGAGAGTAAGTAATTCAATCTGAGCCACTCTTTCTTCTTTTCTCTCTCATTCTCTTCATCTACGGTGGAAAACACATCATATATCACACGGATCACCAGGGTGTCGAGTTTGTGCTAGTTGTGTTAGTTTAGGGGTGATGTGTACGATTTTTATTGGATGAGGTAGTGGTGGTGATGTGAATGATCCAATCAAAAGAGGGGATTTAGCCACGTCAAGATTTGGACCACCATCTTCTCATTCCGGTTTTGATGGTGATTTTTATGGGGTGTGTGATACACGCGCCTTAGATCATTAATATGTGAAAACCCCCAATTTTTACTAATTAATTTTTGTTTTAGGGTTTTGAAACAGTAAAAAGTGGTGTTGCTGCGTTTGTTTAGGGTTGAGGTGAGAGAGAGAGTATGTGTTCTTGTTTGTAACGAAAATGAGTAAAGGTGAGTGGGTAATTAAAAACGTTTTATTAATAAACGATTGGAGTGAGTGGGGTTGGTAAATAGTTTGTTTAATGTGCGGGTGTTGACCAGAGATTTGACCACAAGTGAATAAACCGTCCCCTTTTGTTTGTGTAAATGGGCTTAGCCCAAAGTCAAATCCGTATGTTGTTAAGGGGGAAATTGGGCCATTTGAGCTTATAGATATAAATCAAGCAACATTTAGCTTCCAAATGGGCATTTGAGCCCATTAACCCAATTGTGGGACCCACTTGGCCCAATTATCTTTGGAAATGATTAAATCCACTAAAACGAGCTCGATTTCAGTTTCCTTGATCATTTTTTCAAAACCGTGTCGAATTGCCGGTTTTCGTGATCTTTGGCACACTTTTGGTCTTTTGGCTTTGTCTTCGTCTCTTTCTTATACTTTTCTTCAACATTTGACCGTGAAACCTCGTGTTTTCTTTCCTTTTGATTATTTGTACCTATTTTACACAAAAACACAAAACTACGCGTAATTCTGACTTTTACGATATTAAACACATGATTAGGTCTTGTTTTTCCTTGATTTTAGTGGCAAAAGGATAAGTGTTTACACACTTATTAAATCCCCTACACTTGACCATTGCAATGACCCCATGTAATGGATTATTTTGAAGCATAAAGTTACATTTTTCTCATAATTAACCCATCTTGGACTTTATTAAGATATACTATTACTACTACGACGGAAAGATAAAAACATTAAAGGAAACAAAAATTATAATAATTTATTAACTTGGAAATTAGTTGATGGAAGAAACTCGTAAAGAAATATAAGACTTAAATTAGGGCTTTGGTGTCATGAATATTAATCACCCTCAAGTTTCACGTTCCCCATACCAAGCTTAAAAACGAGATCATTGTTTACCATAAGTTCCTAGGTTAAAACCACTTATATAAGACAATTGTGTAAAACTCTTTTTTCAATTCCTAAGTTGTATATCTAGCTTTTATTGATTGTCATTCACCCGTAGGCTCATTTGACTTATTTGATAATTATTAGGCCAAAAATGAAGGCCAAACGGTGCAAACCCGACACTCAAAACCTAACCTCGCCCTCAAAAACGTTGTCACTAAAGTAAGCCCACATCAAGGATGATTTAACACGATTTGGGGTATAAATTCCTGGACCCAAAATTTGGCCAATAATACTACTTATTAATTATTCCTCCAAAGTCATGTTGACTTCATGTGGAGTTTAGCAAGTTCACATCATATACCCTTAGGCTCTTTAAGATGTAAAAATGCTCCTCATTTATTGTCCACACCCTAAGGCTCCTTGAATGATTAATAAGTGTGAAAACACTTATCCTTTTACCACTAATTTCCAATAATAACAAGACCAAAACGTGTATTTTATGTCGTAAAAGTCGGAATTATGCGTGGTTTGTGTTTTTATTGTGTTTTAGGACCAAAAGATAAAAAAGGAAGAAAACACGGGCTTTCACGGGCTTTAATCGAAGGAAACGAGAAAAGAGGAAGTCAAAAGATCAAGAGTGCTAAAAGAACGGATGTCCAAGACCTATTCTGAAGATTTATCGAAGAAAAAGTGTAAAGACGGAAGTTTAATAAAGTCGAAGAACTCAAGTCTAAATTATAGAAGAAAATTATTAAGACAAGTTCAAGTCCCGAGACGACGTCGAGAAAAGACAAAGATTTAAATCGAGTCGAGAAGTAAAGAAAGAAGGAAGAACACCACACATGCACTCCCCATTTCCCTATAAATACCCTCCTAATCACATTAGGAGGGGGGTTAGCTAGTTTTAGTTTTTCATTTTCCTTTCTAGTTTTTAGAGAGAGAAAGTTCCCAACTTTCTCTTACTAAGTTTCATCTTTTTCTTTCAAGTTTAAGGTTTGAATCATTCTTGTATTTTGATTTCATTTTAATTTCAAGTTCAAGTTAAGCTTTTTGTTCTTTAATCTCTTTCTACATTTCTTGATTTCACTTATTCCTTGATCCGAAACTTCATATTTGATCCGATTAGTTCTTAATGCGTGATTGATTTTGATGTTTTAGTCAAGAAAAAGTTAATCTTTTATCCCTTCATAAGTTTTAATACGTATAAGTTATAAGCTTTTTATGCTTAGTGGCTTATTCGAATGTTTTAGCTTATTAACTTTTAAACTTTCTTAAAAAGTTCATCTTTTTAAGGATCGTATTATTAAGTTCATGTGTTTAGATTCAAAAGTTTTCGAATTTGTGCTTATTTATCTTTGTCTAGAAGTTTGAAAGTGCTTTTTGGTAACAGCTTATCCATTTAAGCTTAGTTACTTCTTGGACGCCATTTCTATCTTAGGAGGGTTTTTCTTGGTCACGATCTTGGGCTACGATCGCATTGAGTGCGATCATGTGTTCTTTCTTTGGCTACGATACAAATCCACACCACGATCATTGATTACGATCTGTGAGTGCGATGGTGTATCACGATTCCTAGTTGCGATCGCATTGATTGCGGTCAGTTGTGTTGCGATCACAAACCACGATCAAAGACCACGATCCACTTGTTGAGATCGTGGTTGCGATCTGGGAGTACGATCACGTTTACCCATTGCACTGCTGAGTGCGATCTGATTCCTAGGTTGCGATCGCATTGAGTGCGATCGGGGTTCACGATCCCTCTTACTATTTGGGTACGATCGCGTTGCGATCTTCTGTTGTTTTTGTTTTAATTTCCTTAGATTTTAAATTTAATCATTTCCGCCTTTTGTCTTAGCTTACTTTTTACTAAGTTTTCAAGTTTTCAATCGTTTATATTCAATTTCCAAAGATTGCAAGCTTTTATTTCTTTTAGTTTAATTTTTAAAATGCTTTCACTTTACTCAACGACATTTTAGTTTAAAATTAGATAATCAAAAAAATCATCCTCTTGATCACCAAAAGACAATTGAGTCGCACTAATTAACGGTAATCAATTCGAAAAGACTTGGAACAACGAAATTATTTTAAACTTGGCCAAAACCCTAGTATTAAATGGCGCCGATGCCGGCTCTTTTCGTTAAGATTAACGGTTTTAAGTGAGAGACGTGTTGGATTTTGGGATCCGTTCAATTTCGGACGTTATTTTCCTTGCTTTAAAATTTTAAAAAACCCATAAAAATTAAAAAATTTCAAAAATACAAAAAAAATAGAAAAACCATAAAAACCAAAAATATTTCTTGTCTATTTTTCTAATCCTTTTGTAGGTGTGCATGCGTACTCGTGCTCGTAAGAAGAAAGTAGCTCAAGCCGAAGTCATTACTCAACCAATTGTCACCATGGACAATTAACCAATGATCGAGCTTTTGCAATCGCACGTAGAGGGCAACACCGATGCCATTGTCATACCTGAGATTGGAGCCAACAATTTTGAACTAAAATCAGGCTTTATTCAAATGGTTTCCGCTCAACCTTTCTTGGGGCGTTCACTTGATGATCCTCATGACCATATTAAAAGGTTTCTTCAACTCACCAATACGGTTAAGTAAAATGGGGTATCACAAGAAGTGATTTGCTTGAAACTTTTTTCCTTTCTCCTTAGAGGGACAAGCCCGGAATTGGCTTGATAAGGAACCGCCACAAAGTATTCTTACGTGGACGGATTTAGAGACCAAACTCATCAATTACTTTTTCCCACCCTCACGTACTACCGCTTTGCGGAATGAAATAATTACCTTTGAACAAAAGTACGGTGAGTCATTTAGTGAATCTTGGGACCGTTTTAAGGAACTTTTAAGAAAATGTCCACAACACGGTTTAACAAAAGTACATCAAATCAATACTTTTTTTATAATGGTTTAAGCATGAATGACCAAGATTCAGTAAATAGTGCTTCGGGGGGTAATATTTTGGTTAAGTCTTCTAATGCCGCTTGGGATATTATTGAGAACAAATCTAGAGTGCAAACCAAGAGTGTTCGAACAAATATGGAATGTGCTAGCACTAATGAGAGCGACAAAAGAATTGATAAGCTTACTTTCCTTGTTGAATCACTTGCTCTCCAAGCCGCCAACAATGCCAAACAAATCACCGCCCAAGCTAATGCTTTGACTCAATCATGTGAAATATGCGGGGGATGTCACTCATACACCGATTGTCTTTCGACTCAAGACAATCCGGAAAATGTGTATGCCGCCAACGGTAACTTTGCTACGGGAGGCTATCAAGCACGTCCTCAAGGTGACCGCTATCTGCTCAACTACCGCTCAAACAACTATCTTTCACCACCCGGTTTTCCCCCACAAAACCCAAACAAACCCAATCGCAACAATCAAAACCAACCTCGTGCTCCAAATAAATATCAAATCCAAAGAACCCCATATCCACCTCAAAGAAACAACCAAGTTTACCAACAACCCGCTTATCAACCACCTGCCTACCATGCTCCTCCTCCCAACCAACCCACCATATTTAATCACGAGGTTGAAACTTACATGAGGACTAATGATGCGATAGTGCAGAATCTTTAGCGGGAAATGGCTAACATGAAAGCAGATATGGTAAAACAAGGGAATGATCTTCGAGCTGATATGCGAAACACTTTGGCAAGTCAAACAAATGACTTAAGGAACATGATGGCTAGTTTCTTCCCAAGTAATCAAGCCTCTGGTTCGGGTTCTCTTCCGAGTAACACCGTTGCTAATCCAAGAGGGGAGATGAAAGCAATCACCACTCGAAGTGGAAAAGGTTTAAAGGAACCCGAGCTTCCTACACCTACACCGGTGATTGTGACAAAGGAAAATGACTCTACTTCTCCGATTGCACCACTTTCTACTTCCACCCCCCACAACCCAAGGATGTGAGTGAGAATTCCATACCAAAGCCTTTATCTCAACCTAATATACTTTATCCTTCAAGGTTGAGGAAAGAGAAATTGAAGAACAAGGATGATATTCAGGTTTCTAACTTTCTCAAAATGTTCAAACAACTGAATTTCAATATCTCCTTTGCTGAGGCTCTCGCTCACATGCCAAAATATGCCAAAATGTTTAAAGATCTTCTCAGTGATAAGGAGAAACTTCTCGATATCGTTCAGGCCCAACTTAATGAGAATTGCTCTACAGTGCTCTTAAGTAAATTACCAACCAAACTTGGTGATCCGGGTCATTTCTTGATTCCTTGTAACTTCCCCTGGGAAGAGAATTGTATGGCCCTAGCCGATCTAGGTGCTAGCATAAACTTAATGCCATTAAGCGTTTGGAAACAATTGTCTCTACCTGAGCTAGTCCCCACACGAATGACTTTGGAATTAGCTAACCGTACGGTTGCTTATCCAGTGGGGATAGCCGAAGACGTCTTCGTTGGTGTCGACAAATTCACCTTTCCGGCGGATTTTGTTGTCGTTGACTACGAGATGGACCCCCGTGTTCCATTAATCGTTGGACGTCCATTCCTGAGGACCGGTCGCCCTCTCATTGATGTAGCCGCGGGCGAATTAATCATGAGAGTTGGTGACGATAAAATCGTTTTCAACATGGGTAAACTTTCTAAGCAGCTTTTGAAAATGAGAATGTTAATTTCATTGGCGTTCTTGATGAGGCTTGTGAAGAACATTTTAAAGACGCTTGTAAAAGTGGTTCTTCTTCTCTACCCATTGTTGAGACCGTTGTCTCTATTGCTCCATCACTAACTCCATTTGGAGAAAGTGATTTCATCTTGAAAGAATTTGAAGCAACTTTGGGAGATGTGGACTTGCAATATGACGATTCTACCTCCAATTGGGATGAAGACATTCGTACCATTGAGAAACTTCTCAATGAGGACCATATTTCTCCACCATCTCCTAAGGATATCTCAATCGACGAACCAAAATTGACTACGCCTTCCGTCGACAATCCTCCGGATTTAGAGCTTGAGGACCTACCGTCTCATCTCGAGTATGTTTTCCTTGAAGACAACAAGAAGTCCCCCGTCATCATCACTAAGGACTTGAAAGAGGAAGAAAAATCTCTACTTATCGCTATGCTGAAGAAAAATAAGAAAGCGATTTCTTGGAAAATCTCCGATATTCGTGGAATTGATCCTCACTTTTGCAAACATAAAATTCTCATGAAGGACGACTTTAAACCCACTATTCAAAGCCAAAGAAGGGTGAATCCCAAGATCCATGACGTTATCAAAAAAGAGGTTATCAAACTCCTTGATGCGGGAATGATCTACCCTATCTCGGATTCACCATGGGTTAGTCCCGTCCATTGTGTGCCTAAGAAAGGCGGAATCACCGTTGTGCCCAATGAAAACAACGAGTTGCTTCCTACTCGTCTCGTTACAGGGTGGAGAATTTGTATAGACTATCGCAAACTCAATGATGCTACGAGAAAGGATCATTTTCCCCTTCCTTTCATGGACCAAATGCTTGAACGTCTAGCGGGTAATGACTATTACTGCTTCTTAAACGGTTTTTCGGGTTATTTTCAAATACCCATCGATCCCCAAGACCAAGAGAAAACCACATTCACTTGTCCTTATGGAACATTTGCTTACAAAAGAATGTCTTTCGGCTTATGCAATGCTCCTGGGACATTCCAAAGGTGTATGATGGCTATCTTACATGACATGGTTGAAGAAACTATGGAAGTCTTCATGGATGATTTCTCGTTCTATGATGATTCCTTCTCTACTTGCCTTGCCAATTTGGAATGCATGCTTAAGCGGTGTGAAGACACTCGCCTTGTTCTAAATTGGGAAAAATGCCATTTCATGGTGAAAGAAGGCATTGTGCTGGGACATAAAATCTCTAAAGCCGGTCTTGAAGTGGATCGTGCTAAAGTGGATGTCATAGCCAAATTACCTCCACCTTCAACCGTGAAGGGTATGATAAGTTTCCTAGGTCAAGCGGGCTTCTATCGTCGTTTTATTCAGGATTTTCTAAAATCGCTCGCCCGATGACCCACCTCTTGGAAAAAGATACTCCTTTCATCTTTTCCAAAGAGTGTCTTGAATCCTTCAATCTTCTTAAGGATAAGCTTACTAAGGCACCGGTCTTGGTAACCCCTAATTGGGAGCTACCTTTCGAATTGATGTGTGATGCTAGAGACTTTTGCTATTGGAGAGGTTTTGGGCCAAAGAGTGAACAAACACTTCCAACCAATCCATTACACTAGAAAGACAATGACGGGGGCTCAATTGCATTATACCACTACCAAAAAAGAGCTTTTAGCTGTAGTGTATGCTTTTGAAAAATTTCACCCCTATCTTATCCTTTCAACCACCATCGTGTATACCGACCATTCCGCGTTGAAGTACTTATTGACTAAACAAGATTCTAAGCCAAGACTTCTTCGTTGGGTTTTACTCCTTCAAGAATTCAACATTGAAATTCGTGACAAGAAGGGAGCCGAAAACCTAGCCGCGGATCATCTAAGTAGACTTCAGGATCCTTATCAAGGGGATCATCCAAATCAAGAGATCAATGACTCTTTTCCCCTCGTGACCTTAATGTCTATTCACTCCAATCTTGATGACACCCCGTGGTTTGCGGACATTGCAAACTACTTAGCGGGTGGTATTCTCAAGGAAAGGTTAACGTCCCAACAAAAGAAAAAGTTCTTTAAAGACATTGAACACTATTTTTGGGACGACCCTTACCTTTTCAAACAATGTGCAGATCTTGTCATTCGTCGATGTGTTGATGGGCCGGCAGCGGTACAAATCCTTGATGCTTGCCATAAAGGACCCACTGGTGGTCACTTTGGTCCCAATTACACCGCGAAGAAAGTATTTGACTCTGGATTTTATTGGCCCACCATTTATCATGACGCTCATGAAATGGTTAAACATTGTGATGCTTGCCAAAGACAAGGCAAGATCACACATAAAGATGAGATGCCTTAAAAATTAATACAAGAATGTGAAATATTTTATGTATGGGGCATCGACTTTATGGGGCCATTTCCATCATCTAAAGGGAACAAGTACATCCTCGTAGTCGTTGACTACGTTTCTAAATGGGTTGAAGCTAAGGATCTCCCTACGAACGATGCGAGGGTTGTTGTGAACTTTTTGAAGCATCTTTTTGCTCGATTCGGTGTTCCTCGTGCTATCATCAGTGACCGCGGGACTCATTTTTGCAATGATCAATTCGCAAGAGTCATGGCTAAGTATGGTTTCAATCACCGTCTTTCCACCGCTTATCATCCCCAAACTAATGGGCAAGCCGAGATATCTAACCGCGGATTGTGGGAGAGTATCGTGCCTCTTGGGCCGATAAATTAGATGATGCTTTGTGGGCTTTCCGTACCGCATATAAGACCCCAATTGGTTGTACACCTTATCGTCTTGTGTACGGGAAAGCATGCCACCTCCCTATCGAGCTGGAACATAAGGCATACTGGGCCTTGAAGTGGGCCAACTTCGACATCAACAAAGCCAGTGATCTTCGGAAGATTAAACTCAACGAGCTAAATAAACTGAGGAATGAAGCTTACGAGAACTCATTTATCTACAAGGAGAAGACCAAGATCATCTACGATGCTAGAATTAAGAACCGAGAGTTCCACGTTGGTGATCAAGTCTTACTTTTTAACTATCGGTTGAAGATCTTCTCTAGCAAGTTGAAAAGCCGCTGGTCTGGTCCATTCACCGTCGCCAAAGTCTTCCCCTATGGAACCATTGAGCTTTCTCAGCTAAATGGGCCCAATTTTAAGGTGAATGGCCAGCGCGTGAAGATGTACATTGGTGAGGACATCTCTCATGAGATGATTCCATCCCTCACCACGTTTCCCATGAACTAGTTTTGGGTCGAGTCAGGCTCGTGACTCGGTTATAAAAAACAAGCGCTTCTTGGGAGGAAACCCGTGATCTATCCTTTACTGCTTTCATAATAAGTGTAGGGGGAGCCCCGTATGTGTTTGTTGTCTTGTTTCTTATTCTCTACAGGGATTCAAGCTTTAGAGAGTACTTTTGATGACTTTTGACGAACCGTGATTCTGTGTTCCCATCTTCCCGGTTCTATCCTAAACTGTCGTGATTCAATATTTCATATCTTATATGTTCACATTGAAATCACTATAGTTGCCTTTTCGTTAGCAAGATTTAAACAACTTGCACAATGTCCTAAATGTAGGGGAGTTTACTCCCACATGCTTAAACATTGAGAACAATGTTTCTATCAAGTGTAGGGGGGACATCTATCGGAGTATGTGGTCTTTTCCATGAATTTGCCCTCATTTTAACCGGAAAATTTGATTTTTCGACATTTTTCAAAATTTTTAATCTATTTTGGCCTATTAGTTCTTCCTTTGTTATAGTTATTTTCCTTTCTTTGCTAAAAACAAAGTTTAATAAAGTGGTTTTAAATTTTTCAAAGTCATGAATATTTTGACTCAACCCGAGTTTACTTATTTAAGTTTACTCTAGCTAGTATCCTTAACGTGTTTAAGTCAAGTTTTGCTAGGCTTTTATATAGGGAGCTTTAAAACGTGAAATTCTCAACTCTCACGGGTTAAAAACAAGAACTTTTCGCAAGTTCCTATAATTGAACCTAGAGAGTTGTTTATCAAGGGACTTTAAAATGTGAATTCTAAACTTGAAAAAGTCTAAGAGTTTGCAAGATCCTATAGATGACTCGAAAACCAAAAACTTTGATTTAATTGGCTAAGCATCCACGAGTCTCATTCCTTGAGATTTTAAACTGTGGAGAACGAGAGATGATAGAGTCAATTATAAGTTTGGTATTCTTTTGTGAATTTATGTTTGTTGATTATAAGCCTATTCTCCCATCGCTTGCAAATAAATTATCTGCAATAAATAAGGTTGTACGATTTGAAAAGTTACTTAGCTTCTAGCACAAGATCGTTTAAAAGTTGCTCGGTATTAATTAGAGTTCATAGCCAAGGCCTAACTTATTGAAGAAGGATGCGAAGATTGGCGAGTCCGAAAAGGCCCTAACAAGGCATGAGGGCTACATTTTGTTGCTAAAGATCCCAAGTGATGTGAAGAATCATTTATCAAAAATCTATATGAAGGATCGAGACACACGACGAAAAGCAAAAACTCCCCAAAAGATCATGGAGAAGTCTATCCAAAAAGGCCCTAACAAGGTATCAGGATAAATAGATCCAAGTCCTAAAAGGAGGCGGATCGTTGTATATCAAAGTCCAAAATATAGATTAGAGAAAAATGAAGAAGTCGTGGTCCAAATATGAAGAATCTCTCAAAAAGTTCAAGAGAAGAAATTCCGATAATGAAGAGAAGACCATTATTTCATGAACGTCTCTCAAGATTCGAAGTATGAAGTCGCTGCCAAATATCGGTCCGAGAAAGGTCTCAAATCGTGAAGCGAGTTATGCCAAGATATGAACTTTAAGAGGTCCCGAGAAGCAGTTTTAAAAGATTTTGTCCTTTAGCTAACTATTGATTAAATCGTACCACTTTATTTTCAGCCTAAATAACTATCGAAATAAGTCAAACAATGCATCCTCGTGATCATTCAAGAAAAAATTAAAAATATAAGAGATACACCTAGGAATAAGGGAGTCTAAGTAAATAATTGGCCCACATGACTTCGTGTTAGTTTGCTAACTTATAATAACAATGATCTCATTTTTAAGCTTGGTATGGGGAACGTGAAACTTGAGGATGATAAACGTTCATGGCAGCTAAAACCCCAATGTAAGTCTTTGATTTCATTACTTATTTCTATCTTCTTATTTTTCTTGATGTTTAGTAATTAATAAAGGCCAAGGTGGGTTATTTATGATGGAAAATGTAAACCGTGCTTTTAAATTAATGCATTGCATGAGGGCATTGCAATGGTCAAGTGTAGGGGATTTAATAAGTGTGAAACACTTATCCTTTTACCACTAATTTCCAATAATAACAAGACCAAAACGTGTATTTTATGTCGTAAAAGTCGGAATTATGCGTGGTTTGTGTTTTTATTGTGTTTTAGGACCAAAAGATAAAAAAGGAAGAAAACACGGGCTTTCACGGGCTTTTATCGAAGGAAACGAGAAAAGACGAAGTAAAAAGATCAAGAGTGCTAAAAGAACGGATGTCCAAGACCTATTCTGAAGATTTATCGAAGAAAAAGTCTAAAGACGGAAGTTTAATGAAGTCGAAGAACTCAAGTCTAAATTATAGAAGAAAATTATTAAGACAAGTTCAAGTCCCGAGACGACGTCGAGAAAAGACAAAGATTTAAATCGAGTCGAGAAGAAAAGAAAGAAGGAAGCACACCACACATGCACTCCCCATTTCCCTAAAAATACCCTCCTAATCACATTAGGAGGGGGGTTAGCTAGTTTTAGTCTTTCATTTTCCTTTCTAGTTTTTAGAGAGAGAAAGTTCCCAACTTTCTCTCACTAAGTTTCATCTTTTTCTTTCAAGTTTAAGGTTTGAATCATTCTTGTATTTGGATTTCATTTTAATTTCAAGTTCAAGTTAAGCTTTTTGTTCTTTAATCTCTTTCTACATTTCTTGATTTCACTTATTCCTTGATCCGAAACTTCATATTTGATCCGATTAGTTCTTAATGCGTGATTGATTTTGATGTTTTAGTCAAGAAAAAGTTAATCTTTTATCCCTTCATAAGCTTTCATACGTATAAGTTATAAGCTTTTTATGCTTAGTGGCTTATTCGAATGTTTTAGCTTATTAACTTTTAAACTTTCTTAAAAAGTTCATCTTTAAGGCTCGTATTATTAAGTTTATGTGTTTAGATTCAAAAGTTTTCGAATTTGTGCTTATTTATCTTTGTCTAGAAGTTTGAAAGTGCTTTTTGGTAACAGCTTATTCATTTAAGCTTAGTTACTTCTTGGACGCCATTTCTATCTTAGGAGGGTTTTTCTTGGTCACGATCTTTGGCTACGATCGCATTGAGTGCGATCGTGTGTTCTTTCTTTGGCTACGATACAAATCCACAACATGATCATTGATTACGATCTGTGAGTGCGATGGTGTATCACGACTCCTAGTTGCGATCGCATTGATTGCGATCAGTTGTGTTGCGATCACAAACCACGATCAAAGACCACGATCCACTTGTTGCGATCGTGGTTGCGATCTGGGAGTACGATCACGTTTACCCATTGCATTGCTGAGTGCGATCTGATTCCTTGCGATCGCATTGAGTGCGATCGGGGGTCACGATCCCTCTTACTATTTGGGTACAATCGCGTTGCGATCTGCTGTTGTTTTTCTTTTAATTTCCTTAGATTTTAAATTTAATCTTTCCCGCCTTTTGTATTAGCTTACTTTTTACTAAGTTTTCAAGTTTTCAATCATTTATATTCAATTTCCAAAGATTGCAAGCTTTTATTTCTTTTAGTTTAATTTTTAAAAAGCTTTCACTTTACTCAACGAAATTTTAGTTTAAAATTAGATAATCAAAGAAATCATCCTCTTGATCACCAAAAGACAATTGAGTCGCAATAATTAACGGTTATCAATTCGAAAAGACTTGGAACAACGAAATTATTTTATACTTAGCCAAAACCCTAGTATCAAAGATAAACTAGGGAATTCATTTTTTTGATCAATTTTTATTCAACACTTACCATGCCATACACCCTAAGGCTCTAATGACAAGGTTCGTGCTACATGCCCCACACCCTAAGGATCCTTGAGGTTATGTTTTAATCTTATTATTTCTTTATTTATGATATATATAGTAGGCCAAATTCCACGGTCCCATGGTCTGAATACCTCCTACTTAGTGATTATGAGCCACCTTATTCAGAAGTCCACAACGCTGGCACCCTCAATGTGTTCATGCTTTAATTACAAGGAGAATAAAGATTTGGCTAAGAGTTAAGATATCGAATCTACACCGCAAAAATCCTCATTTATTAAGCAATTAAATATACAAGCGGGAAGAAAGAGCCACAAAAACTCATATAAGGAAGAAGTAACCTTTAAACTTATTATCAACTCTATCATCTCTCGTTCTCCACACTTTAAAATCTCAATGAATGAGACTCGTGAATGCTTAGCTTAATAAACCAATTAAGGTCCATATGGTTAAGGATACTAGCTAGAGTAAACTTGGATAAGTAAACTCCAGTTGAGTCAAAATATTCACGACGGGCCTAATATATCAAAGATATCTAAACTTGTTAAAACCATTTTATTTATTTATTTATTTTTGACTTTATTCTTGAAATGGAAAATATAAATAAGATGCGATGACAAAAGGAAAGAAAATAAATAGAAAATAATACTAGGCCAAAATAGATCAAAAATTTGAAAAACGTTGAAAATTTCTTAAATTTTCCGGTTAAATGGGGTCAAATTCATGGAAAAGCCCACTAAAATTTCGATAGAAATCCCCCCTACACTTAATATAAACGTTGTCCTCAATGTTTAGCCATTTGGGAGAATAAACTCCCCTACACATAGGACATTGAGTACGTTGTTTAAAATCGAGCTAAGGAAGGGACAACTAAAGTGATTACATTTATTCATTTTATTTATATACATGTATGAATCACAATAGTAAAAACTTATCAAAGAAACCGGGTACACCGGAAACACGGGATCATGGGTCGCGTCAAAAAAAACAAAAGTGGATCATTACAGCACATATCCCTTCACAACATCACAACACACAAACAACCTACTTGGCTCCCCCCTACACTTATTGGTGGAAATGGATGAAGGCGAAAAAGGGTGGAAAGGATGGAAAAGGTAAAAATCTAACCTAGTTAAACGATGCTTGATTTATTTATCACGAGTCTCTAGCTCTACTCGATTTTCCCGAATTAATTCAAGGGAAATGTGGAGAGGGATGGAATCATCTCATGAGAGATGTCCTCTCCATAGTACAACTTAACCCCTTGGCCATTCACCTTAAAGTTGGGCCCATTTAGTTGGGATTCTCAATGGTGCCATAAGGGAAGATTTGGGCCACTGTGAATGGACCGGACCAACGGCTCTTAAGTTTACCCGAAAAGATTTTCAACCGAGAGTTAAAGAGTAAAACTTGATCACCAACATGGAACTCTCGGTTCTTAATCTTGGAATCATGAATGAGCTTAGTCTGCTCCTTGTAGATTAATGAATTTTCATAAGCCTCATTCCTAAGTTCATTGAGTTCATTGAGTTGGATTTTACTATGATCACCGGCTTTGTTTATGTCAAAATTAGCCCATTTCAAGGCCCAATAAGCCTTATGCTCCAACTCAATGGGGAGGTGGCACGACTTTCCGTACACAAGGCGATAAGGAGTACAACCTATAGGTGTCTTATAAGCGGTACGGAAAGCCCACAAAGCATCATCTAATTTATCGGCCCATGAGGCACGATGCTCTCCCACGGTTCGCTCTAAGATTCGCTTAAGACCACGGTTGGAAACCTCAGCTTGACCATTAGTTTGTGGATGATACGCGGTGTAAATTCGGTGATTGACACCATACTTAGCCATGACTCGTGCGAATTGATCATTGCAAAAATGAGTCCCACGATCACTAATAATAACACAAGGCACACCGAATCGAGCAAACAATTGTTTCAAGAAGTTCACAACCACCCTCGCATCGTTAGTAGGTAAAGCCTTTACTTCAACCCATTTTGATACGTAGTCAACGGCTACGAGGATGTCCATGTTCCCTTTGGATGATGGAAATGGCCCCATAAAGTCGATGCCCCATACGTCAAAGATTTCACATTCTTGGATGAAATTTTGAGGCATCTCATCATTATGTGTGATCTTTCCTTGCCTTTGACAAGCATCACAATGTTTAATCATTTCATGAGCGTCATGATAAATGGTGGGCCAATAGAATCCGGAGTCGAAAACTTTTTTAGCGGTGTAATTAGGACCAAAGTGACCACCGGTGGGTCCTTTGTGGCAAGCTTCAAGGATTTGTAAAGCCGCCGGCCCATCAACACATCTACGAATGATTAAATCCGCACATTGCTTGAAAAGGTAAGGGTCGTCTTAATAGTAAGTTTTAACGTCCTTGAAGAATTTTTTCTTTTGTTGGGACGATAACCCTTTGATAAGAACACCACCCGCCAAATAGTTTGCAATGTCCGTAAACCATGGGGTATCATCAAGATTGGAATTAATAGACATTAAGGTCTCAAGGGGAAAAGATTCATTAATCTCTGGATTTGGAGGTTCCCCTTGATAAGGATCCTCAAGTCTACTAAGATGGTTCGCGGCTAGGTTTTCCGCTCCCTTTTTATCACGAATTTCGATTTTAAATTCTTGTAGGAGCAAAACCCAATGAAGGAGTCTCGGTTTAGCATCTAGCTTGGTCAACAAGTATTTCAAGGCGTAATGGTCGGTGTAAACGATGGTGGTGGAAAGCACAAGATAGGGGCGGAATTTCTCAAAAGCATACACTACGACTAAAAGCTCTATTTCGGTAGTGGTATAATGCAATTGAGCCCCCGTCATTGTCTTACTAGCATAATGAATGGGTTGGAAATGTTTATTAACTCGTTGACCTAAAACCGCTCCTACCGCGAAATCACTAGCATCGCACATGAGCTCGAAAGGTAACTCCTAATTTGGAGAGACTAAGACCGGTTCCTTAGTTAATTTACCTTTAAGAAGTTCGAAAGAGTCGAGACATTCTTGAGAGAAGATGAAAGGAGCATCCTTTTCTGGGAGATGAGTCATTGGACGAGCTATTTTGGAGAAATCTTGGATGAAACGTCGATAAAATCCTGCATGGCCTAAAAAACTTCTAACTCCTTTGACGGTGGTAGGTGGAGGTAACTTAGCAATAACATCAACTTTAGCACGGTCGACTACGATACCGGCTTTGGAAATTTTATGACCAAGGACGATGCCTTCTTTTACCATGAAATGGCATTTTTCGCAATTAAGAACGAAATGAGTGTCTTCACACCGTTTAAGCATACGTTCTAAATTAGCAAGGCAAGAAGAGAAAGAATCACCATAGACCGAGAAATCGTCCATAAATACTTCCATAGTTTCTTCAACCATGTCATGAAATATTGCCATCATACACCTTTGGAAAGTCCCGGGAGCATTGCATAAGCCGAAAGGAATTTTTTGTAAGCAAATGTTCCATAAGGACAAGTGAATGTGGTTTTCTCTTGGTCTTTTGGATCGATAGGGATTTGAAAATATCCGGAAAAACCATCTAAGAAGCAATAGAAATCATTACCCGCTAAACGCTCGAGCATTTGATCCATGAAAGGAAGAGGAAAATTATCCTTACGAGTGGCATCATTGAGCTTACGATAGTCGATGCAAACTCGCCAACCCGTTACGAGTCGAGTAGGAATCAAGTCGTTGTTTTCATTTGGAACAACAGTGATTCCGCCTATCTTAGGCACACAATGGAAGGGACTAACCCATGGCGAATCCGAGATAGGGTAAATCATTCTGGAATCTAGAACTTTGATAACTTCTTTCTTAATGACTTCATGAATTTTGGATTAACCCTTCTTTGATTTTGGATTGCTGGTTTAAAGTCATCTTCCATCAGAATTTTATGAGTGCAAAAATTAGGATCAATTCCGCGGATGTCGGAGTTTTTCTAAGCAATTGCTTTCTTATGATTTTTAAGCACATCGATAAGTCGAGATTTTTCATCTTCTTTTAAGTCCTTAGCAATAATGACGGGTAACTTATTATCCTCTTCTAAGAAAACGTACTCTAAATGAGACGGTAAATCCTTAAGCTCTAAATCCGCTGGATTGTCGGTGGAAGGCTTAGTCAAATTTGGATCATCGTTTGTAACTTCCTTAGGAGTAGGTGGAGAAATATGGTCCTCATTGAGAAGTCTCTCAATGGTACGAATGTACTCTTTCCAATCGGTGGGAGAATCGTCATATTTTAGATCCACATCCCCTAAACTCGCTTCAAATTCTTGTAAAAGAAAATCACTTTCTCCAAATGGATTCAATGAAGGAGCAATAGAAGCTACGGTCTCAACATGAGGTAAAGGAGAAATCCCGCTCTTAGAAGCCTCGTGAAAATGTTCTTCACATGATTCGTCGAGCACATCGATGTAATTCACGGATTCGGGCTCATCGGGAAGTTTGGAAAGTTTACCCATGTTAAAAACGATTTTGTCATCCCCGGCCCTCATGATAAGTTCACCCGCGGCGACATCAATCAATGTACGCCCGGTTCTCAAGAAGGGTCGTCCCACAATTAAGGGAACACGGGGATATATCTCATAGTCGACTACGACGAAATCGACGGGAAAAGTGAATTTGTCGACTCCTACAAAAACATCCTCGGCTATCCCCACCGGATAAGTAACCGTACGATTAGCTAATTCCAAGGTCATACGAGTGGGGACTAGCTCGGGTAAAGATAATTGTTTCCACACGGACAATGGCATAAGATTGATACTCGCTCTGAGATCCGCCAAAGCCATACAATTCTCAACACCCGAAAAATTACAAGGAATAAGGAATCGAGCCGGGATCTCCTAACTTAACCAGTAATTTTCTCTAAAGAACCGCGGAACAATTCTCATTCAATTGGGTATTGGCAATATCGAGCAATTTTTCCTTATCATTTAAAAGGTCCTTAAACATCTTAGCGTACCTAGGCATCTGAGCGAGCGCCTTGGCAAAGGTGATATTAAAATTCAATTGTTTGAACATTTTTAGGAAGTTCGAAACTTGAATATCATCCTTATTCTTCAATTTCTCTTTCCGCAACCTTGAGGGATAAGGTATATTAGGTTGAGATGAAGGCTTTGGAGTGGATTGCTCACTCACATCCTTTGGTAGAGGAGGAGTAGAAATGGAAGGTGAAAGAACCGGTTTGGGAACCGAAGGTGTGGTAGAAAATTTAGGTATCGGTGGAACATAAGGTGTAGACGAAGGCATAACGGGTGGTATGTCACAAGTAGAAGGAGAAGTAGGGTGTGTAGAAGAAGAAGGTATCTCGGCTCCTTGGTTAGGTGGGGAATAGGAAGGTTCTACAGTGGTCTTGCCGCTCCTAGTAGTGATCGATTTAACATTATCCCTAGGATTGGTCACGGTGTTCGAAGGGAGGGCACCTTGGGGACGAAGGGTTTGAATCATTGTCAAAAATTTCTTATCGGTCGATTCTTGCATCTCTCTCATAATTCGCTCATGGTCGGTTAATTTTTGTAGAACCAAGTCCATTTGAGGATTATGCATGTTCATTTTATTATACCCTTGATTGTTAAAACCTTGATTAGGAAAACATTGGTTTAGATATTGATTATAACCTTGATTAAATCCTTGATTTTGAAAACCTTGGTTATTAAATCCTTGATTTTGATTATTGAACCCTTGGTTTTGCCCTTGAAAATTCCCTTGATGATTAAAACCCGTTGATTAGAATTTCCTTGAAAATTACCCCGTTGAGGACCTTGGTTCCTATTTTGGGCGAGTGGGGGTAGTCTTTGTGATGCTACAAAACCCGGGGGAGCCAAATAGTTAATAGACTTGTAAGACAAATGGTTAACATCAACATTTGGTTTGAAATGAACCCGCTCATTTCCAGTGTTGTTATAAGCATAAACTTCTTGTTGATTATTGTAAACCTTGTCACAATTAAAATATGAATGTGGTCCACCACAAGTCTCACACGTTTCACAAGTTTCTTTCAATGCATTAACTTGACCATTGAGGGCTTGGGTTTTTAGAGCAATTGATTCAACAAGCGACGTAAGCTTATCAATTCTCTTATCACTCTCACTAGAACTAGCACTTTCCATAGTAGCCCTAACACTCTTGGTTTGCACTTTAGCCTTGTTCTCGATTATGGCGCAAGCCTCGTTCATTGATTTCACAAGAATATTACCCCCCGCGACACTATTAAGTAAGTCTTGGTCATTTAGAGTTAAACCATTGTAAAACGTATTAATTTGATGCACTTTAGTGAAACCGTGTTGTGGACATTTTCTTAAAAGCTCTTTAAATCGATCCCAAGACTCACTAAACGTTTCCCCATATTGTTGTTCAAAAGTAATGATTTCATTCCTTAAAGAAGTGGTACGTGATGGTGGGAAAAAGTAATTAATGAACTTGGTCTCTAAGTCGATCCATGTTGTGATACTTTGGGGTGGTTCCTTATCAAGCCAAATCCGACTTGTCCCTCGAGGGAAAAAGGAAAGAGTTGTAAACGAATGGCCTCTTGTGGCACCCTATTGTATTTGACGGTGTTTGCCAATTGTATGAAACGTTTGATATGAGCGTGTGGGTCATCATTAGTACGGCCTAAAAATGGTGTAGTGGAAACCATTTGAATGAAACCCGTTTTTAGTTCAAAATTATTAGCTCGAATATCCGGCACCACAATCGCATCATCGTTTCCTTCAACGTGAGATTGGAGAATCTCAATCATTGGTCGATTATCCGTTGCCATCGTGTTGTTCAAAGCTCGATTCTCGGGATCGGCTTTAATGACGGTCTTTTTGTTTTTCTTCTTCTTTTTTTTAGAAGAATTAGAAGTATTTGGTACACCAATCGGTATGTATGTACGCGCGCGAGTGCGCCTACAATTAAAACTTTGGAATGAGGTAGGTGACCTCGGTCGACTTTGAGAGGAAAGGGATTATCCCTCTCGAGGTGCAATATGAAAAAGCTACAAAAATATATACTTAATTACTACTTGAGTTGGCAAACCAATAATCGGTCGTCCCTCTCAATATACGCACAAGCAAGCGGGGAAACGAGGTGGCACAAAGCACTTAAAAACCTTTTTCCTTAGACGGCCTTTTATAGAGCGTCGCCTTATACCCACCTTATAGTTTGTATATGTCGAGTTCAAACGTCTTACTAGTAGTTATCTATTTTGCCTTTTTATTTTGTTTAGGATGCGAATACAATAGTTAGGTGATGAAATCCCAACTAAGGCCTTATTTCAAAAGTAGGTAAATTAATTGTGCTACGTAATATAATATAGTAAATGAAAAATCTTTTTGTATTTTTTAGAAAAATATATATTCACAATAAAAATTGAAAGAAATCGAAGTAAGAAAAATAACACTAATACGTAATATTTTTGGTGTAATACTTTTAGGAAAAAGTATTACTTTTCGATTTTTTAATTTTTTTGGTGCAAATCTTAGGAAAGAGTTTGCTTTTGTGATTTTTTAATTTTTAATTCTTTTTTATATTTTTTTAATGTTTTTTTTAATTTTTTTTTGGCAACAAGAAAATTATCGTTCAAAATGAACGGATCCCAAAATCTAAACGTCTCACGAAATCGTCAATCGTAACGAGCGAAGCGGCAGCGGCGCCAATTTAATGTAGAGAATTTTGTGCAATTCTTTTTAGCAATTAATGTTCGTTTCCTCGACTCACTCGAATTGATCTCAAATTAACGTGGATATATTTGTTCTTGGTGAAACGAGTATTTTTGGTATTTTAAAAACTAAAATTAGAATAAAAGCTATTTAAACTATCTATTTGAACTATTTGAACTAAATTTGAAAACCAATTTAAACTAATTAAAAACAATAAAACTATTTTTTAAATACAACTAAAATCTAATTGAAAACTAAAATTTAAACTAAATTTAAAAACATTTAAAATTCCTAAAAGTAATTAAAATATTTTTTGATCTTTTTATTTTTATTTGAACTTTATAAAACAAAATTTATAAAATACTTTAAATTGAAATTAAACTAAAAACGTGTATTTAAAATGAGACCTAAATCTGGCAGCTTAAAAAATAACCCTATATTAAATAAGAGACTAGAAGTTAAACACAAAACAGGTACTAGCTAAGATGGTTATGGCGTTTGATTGCTGAACAGGAGGTCCAGGGTTCGAGTCCCAGGAGGGACGGAATTTTTGCTTATATTTTTTTTTGGACTTTTGATATCTCAGCCCAAAAGGGTCTGAGAGTTAAGCAGTATATATCAGCAAAACAGATAAATAAAATAAGCTATAACAAAGGACCAAATAAGCAGTTAAAATACGAATCAGCTAAACAAACTAGATAAATAAGCTAGCAGATACAAACAAAATAAGCACTAGAAACAAAAACTAATCAGCAGATTAAATCCAACTTAATACTAAATCAAATATCTAAAACTGATCAGCAAATAATTAACTGAAAATCAGCATTCCTATTATTACTCAAATTAGACACAACAAAACTAAATGAACCAAATAAGAACAATATGGAAATAAGCAGATTCAGACAAAATCAATAAGTAGTTTATAAAATCAAAATAAAACCTAGCAAAACTTAACAGACTAAAATCAAAAAAAAAATCAGATAACCAAAATATCAGTACTCCATCCAAAACAATCCCCAACTTAAACAAATCTAAACAAAACTGAATAAACTTCGAAAATAAAGCAGATCCAAACACAAATAATAACACAAGATTTAAATAAACATAAAGCAGATCCAAACGCAACGCAAGTAGATATAATCAAACTGAAATGTAAACAGTAAATCAAACTTAAACAAAACTAATGTTAGTAAGCAGATTCAATCAACCTCAAAACACAAGCAGTTTAATAACCCTAAATTAAAACTTAACAAAAAAAATTAAAAAGAGAGCAGAACCTTTTGATGATACCCTTTGGGAAGAAGGTGGGCGCTGAACCCCCTTGTCAACAAAACTGAAACCCTCCTTAACCAAACTCCATCATCATCTTCTTCGAACCAAATACAATAACCAATCGAACCAATATAATTTTTAATCTTATAATTTCCCAGTAGGGGAAATTATTTCTACCTTTTTTTTACTTTAATATTTATTTAATTAAACAGTTTCAAGATCTAAATTGCAAGTAAATTAAATAGAGACAAAATTTAACAAAATATAAATTTCATTAATAATAAAAATTCGATTACAATACTTTTTTGAAAGAAAAATTACAATAAACCTATCAACTATTTTGCATAAAATTAAAATTAAAATAAAAGAAGGCACGAACAAATTACACAAATGAGGGGGGTTTTATAGCCAACCCCCAAAGCTTCTTCATGAAGCTTCGAGAGTAAGTAATTCAATCTGATCCGCTCTTTCTTCTTTTCACTCTCATTCTCTTCATCTACGGTGGAAAACACATCATATATCACACGGATCACCAGGGTGTCGAGTTTGTGCTAGTTGTGTTAGTTTATGGGTGATGTGTACGATTTTTATTGGATGAGGTAGTGGTGGTGATGTGAATGATCCAATCAAAAGAGGGGATTTAGCCACATCAAGATTTGGACCACCATCTTCTCATTCCGGTTTTGATGGTGATTTTTATGGGGTGTGTAATACACGCGCCTTAGATCATTAATATCTGAAAACCCCCAATTTTTACAGATTAATTTTTATTTTATGGTTTTGAAACAGTAAAAAGTGGTGTTGCTACATTTGTTTAGGGTTGTGGCGTGAGAGAGAGAGAGAGAGTATGTATTAAGTGTGAAAACACTTATCCTTTTACCACTTATTTCCAATAATAACAAGACCAAAACGTGTGATTTATGTCGTAAAAGTCGGAATTATGCGTGGTTTGTGTTTTTATTGTGTTTTAGGACCAAAATATGAAAAAGGAAGAAAACACGGGTTTTCACGGGCTTTTATCGAAGAAAACGGGAAAAGACGAAGTCAAAAGATCAAAAGTGCAAAAAGAACGGAAGTCCAAGGCCTATTCTGAAGATTTATCGAAGAAAAAGTCTAAAGGCGAAAGTTTAACGAAGTCAAAGAAGTTAAGTCTAATAGAAGAAGAAAATTAAAAGACAAGTTCAAATCTCGAGACTACAAAGACGAAGAATTAAAGTCGAGTCGAGAAGAAAAAGAAAGAAGAAAGCACCACACATGCCTCCCACTTCCCTATAAATACCCTCCTAATCACATTAGGAGGGGGTTAGCTAGTTTTTATTTTTAAGTTTTCTTTCTAGTTTTAGAGAGAGAAAGTTCCCAACTTTCTCTCACTAAGTTTTTCTTTGTTTTCAACTTTTAAATTTAAGCTTTCTTGAAGTCTTTGTATTTGGATTCCATTAATCAATTTCAAGTTAAGTATTGTGTTCTTTAATCTCATTCTACATTTCTTGGTTACTTTATCTTTGATCCGATTTACACATTTCATTCGTATGATTTGATGTTTTCGTGAGCAAAGGATTAATCTTCTTGGATTACACATAAGTTCTTACACGTTTAGGCCATAAGATCTCTATGCTTATTGGCTTACTTCGGGTTTAGCTTATTGATTTTCGGTTTTCACCAAGGTTTTAGTTATTTTAAAAGTCACTTCATAAAGTTTGAAATCTTTTATGTTTTAGAAGTTATCAAATTTAAGCTTTTTGAATTGTTTAAGGGTCGGGTATAATAGCTTATTGCATTTGCTTATTGAGTTTTATGATCTCCTCCAATTTCGGATTAAGTTACCTTCCATCGCAATCAAGGGGTTTTGTACACATTCCGACGGGACTCAAAGTTTTGATCGCAATAACCCGTTAGGGTTTTACTTTGCGATCGGGTGGATATTTCCCCTTATTCCGATCTGGGTTGCGATCGCCCATTGCGATCGCACATTCCGACGGGACTAAGGTCTTGTTAAGACGAAGTGCTGCCCGATTTTACTTTACAACATTTGGATCTGAACCATTTTGCGATCTAAGAACATCCCGACGAGCATCATTGCGATAAGTAGTTTTTACAACATTCCGATAGGTGGTGAGTTTAACATTCCGATAGACCTTGTTTGGAATATTCCGATGGCTCTTTCCAGTGATATTCCGATGGTTTTAATTTGGTGCATTCCGATGGAAATGAAGTGTAAATTGCGATGAAACATGTTTTTAACCTTTAAAGCTTTTACTTAAAATTGTTCTACATAGCTTTTAGTTTAATTCTTAAACACCTTAATTTTACTCAACGACACTTTAATTACTTCCTAATAGTTTAAATTAGACAAATCAACCAAACCATTCTCTTGATTCACCAAAAGACGATTGAGTCACACTTAAGACCGGTTTTCAATTCGAAAGGATTCTAGACATTCCGATACTTTGTTACAATCACGGGAGGAGGTGTAGGAAGCTCGGGTTCCATATAACCTTTTCCACTACGAGTGGTGATTGCTTTCATCTCCCCTCTTGGATTCGCAACGGTATTACTCGGAAGAGTACCCGAAGAAGAGGATTGATTACCTTGGATGAGCGAACCAATCATATCACGAAGGTGAACCGCTTGATTATTAAAAGAGTTTTGCATGTTGGCATTAATTTCATTGCTGTGTTTTGCCATATCATTCCTTAGCTCGTCTCGAATATCGTTCCCTTGTTTCGCCATTTCGCCCTTCAAGTTACAGACTTGACTCTGAAGATTCGTCACCATCTCCCGATTAGTCTTCATGAATGTCTCGACGTCTGGACTCACTGCCATCGGTTGATTGAGAGGTGGAGCTTGGTAAGCTTGAGAATTTCCTTGAGTTGGGTATGGGTTTCGTTGGGATTGATATTGATTGTTTGCACGAGGTTGGGATTGGTTGTAGCTTTGTTGTTGGTTTTGGTTTGCAGGAGGGAAACCGGGAGGAGAAATATAGTTGTTCGAACGATAACTTAGCAAGCCACGGTCTCCTTGAGGGCGGGCTTGATAGCCTCCCGTGGGATAAGTGTCGTAAGCTGCGTTAACGTTTTCAGAATAATTGCCTTGAGTAGAAGGACAATCATTGTAAGAATGAGGACCACCACATGTGTCACAAGAAATAGCAACGGCTTTAGCTTGTTGAAATTGGTTTGTGGCTATGGACATGAAATCCTTGTGCATACTCGCGATTTGTCGGGTAAGTTTCGATATCTCAGGATTGGAAGTAGTAGAAGAAACATTGACTCTCGAGTTAGATCTTGAGGATGCGGATGAATCCAAATTCTTGCGGTGAGTAGTCATGTTTTCAATCAACTCTTGACACTCCTCCGGTCTCCTTTTCATAAAAGTACCACCGGCGGCGGCATTGATCGTGTCACAATCAAGAAAAGTGAGACCATTGTAGAAGGTGTCAATGAGAGTGACGGGGAGCATATTGTGATTTGGACAGCGGTCGATCAAATCATTGTATCGTTCCCAAGCATCAAAAAGCGATTCATCATTCTCTTGCATGAATCCACTGATTTGGTTACGAAGGCTAGTGACCATGGATGGGGGAAAGTAGCGCGATAAAAAGCGTTGAGTCATGTCATTCCACGTATGAATAGAATTTTTAGGAAGACGGTCAAACCATTTTTCGGCATGGTGAGAAAGCGAGTGGGGAAAAAGTTGAAGGCGAACGTCATCCATAGAAACACCGGAGCACTTCATGCTTTGGGTTATGGTAATGAATTTTTCGAGGTGTTTGTTGGCATCATCATCCGGAATTCCACGAAATGGGTTCGTTTGCACTTGCTGGATCATGTGATGCTTCAACGAAAACTCCTGAGCCGTAACGTGCATCGGCGCAATCGGGCCTCCGCGTCCGTTCATGGTGGGTTGACACAATTCCTCCATCGTTCGTAAATCCGGTAGGTGGACATTGTTGTTGTTGTTGTTGTTATTATTCAAATTGGGTTGAGGTGGGCTCGTGACTCGGTGAACAAAAACAAGCGCTTCTCGGGAGGCAACCCGTGATCTATCCTTTACTGCTTTCATAATAAGTGTAGGGGGAGCCCCGCATATGATTGTTGTCTTGTTTCTTGTGCTGTGCAGGGATTAAAACTTCAGAGAGCATCTTGATGACTTTTGACGAACCGTGTTACCGTGTTTCCCATCTTCCTGGTTCTATCCTAAACTCTTGTGATTCAATATTTCATATTTTATATGTTCACATTGAATTCTCTTTAGTTGTCTTTTCCTTAACGAGATTTAAACAAAGTGCACAATGTCCTAAGTGTAGGGGAGTTTACTCCCACATGCTTAAACATTGAGGACAATGTTTATATTAAGTGTAGGGGGGACTTCTATCGAAGTTAAGTGGCCTTTTCCTTGTATTTGTCCTCATTTTAACCGGAAAATTTGATTTTTCGACATTTTTCAAAATTTTTAATCTATTTTGGCCTAGTTGTATAGTTGTATTTGCCTTTGTTATGTTTATTTTCTCTCCATTGCTAGAATAATTCTTCAAATAAGTGGTTTTAGATTTTTCTTAGTCGTGAACATTTTGACTCAACCCGAGTTTACTTACCTAAGTTTACTCTAGCTAGTATCCTTAACGTGTTTAAGTCAAGTTTTGCTAGGCTTTTATATAGGGAGCTATAAAACGCGAAAGTCTTAACTCTCACGGGTTAAGAACAAGAACTTTTCGCAAGTTCCTATAATTGATCCTAGAGAGTCGTTTATCAAGGGAACTTTAAAATGCGATTTCTAAACTTGAAAGAGTCTAAAAATTTGCAAGATCCTATAGGCGACTCGAAAACCCAAAACTTTGATTTAATAGGCTAAGCATCCACGAGTCTCATTCCTTGAGATTTTAAACTGTGGAGAGCGAGAGATGATAGAGTCAATTATAAGTTCGGTATTCTTTCGTGAATTTATGTGAGTTAATTATAAGCCTATTCTCCCTCCGCTTGTTAATAAATTTATCTGCAATAAATAAGGTTGTACGATTTAAAAGGTTACTTAGCTTCTAGCCCCAGATCATTTAAAAGTTGCTCGGTACGGATTAGAGTTCATAGCAAAGGCATAACTTATTGAAGCGGGATGCGAAGATTGGCGAGTCCGAAAAGGCCCTAACAAGGCATGAGGACTACATTTTGTTGCTAAAGATCCAAAAGTGATGTGAAGAATCATGTATCGAAAATCAATATGAAGGATCGAGACACACGACGAAAAGCAAGAACTCCCAAAAAGTCATGGAGAAGTCTATCCGAAAAGACCCTAACAAGGTATGAGGATAAATAGATCCAAGTCCTAAAAGGAGGCGGATCGTTGTATATCAAAGTCCAAAATAAAGATTGGAGAAAAATGAAGAAGTCGTGGTCTAAAGATGAAGAATCTCTCAAAACTTCAAGTGAAGAAATTCCTATTTTGAAGAGAAGACCATTATTTCAAGAACGTCTCTCAAAGATTCGAAGTATGAAGTCGCTGCCAAATATCAGTCCGAGAAAGGTCTCAAATCGTGAAGCGAGTTATGCCAAGATATGAACTTTATGAGGTCCCGAGAAGCAGTTTTAAAAGATTTGGTCCTTTAGCTAACTATTGATTAAATCGTTCACCTTATTTTCGGACTAAATAACTATCAAAATAAGTCAAACAATGCATCCTTGTGATCATTCAAGACAAAAATAAAATATAAGAGATACACCTAGGAATAAGGGAGTCTAAGTGAATAATTGGCCCACATGAGTTCGTGATAGTTTGCTAACTTATAATAACAATGATCTCGTTTTTAAGCTTGGTATGGGGAACGTGAAACTTGAGGATGATAAACGTTCATGGCCGCCAAAACCCAATGTAAGTTTTTAATTTCCTTGCTTATTTCTATCTTCTATGTTTAGTATTTAATAAAGGCCAAGGTGGGTTATTTATGATGGAAAATGTAAACCGTTCTATAAAATTAATGCATTGCATGAGGGCATTGCAATGGTCAAGTATAGGGGATTTAATAAGTGTGAAAACACTTATCCTTTTACCACTTATTTCCAATAATAACAAGACCAAAACGTGTGATTTATGTCGTAAAAGTCGGAATTATGCGTGGTTTGTGTTTTTATTGTGTTTTAGGACCAAAATATGAAAAAGGAAGAAAACACGGGTTTTCACGGGCTTTTATAGAAGAAAACAGGAAAAGACGAAGTCAAAAGATCAAGAGTGCAAAAAGAACGGAAGTCCAAGGCCTATTCTGAATATTTATCGAAGAAAAAGTCTAAAGGCGGAAGTTTAACGAAGTCGAAGAACTTAAGTCTAATAGAAGAAGAAAATTAAAAGACAAGTTCAAATCCCGAGACTACAAAGACGAAGAATTAAAGTCGAGTCGAGAAGAAAAAGAAAGAAGAAAGCACCACACATGCCTCCCACTTCCCTATTAATACCCTCCTAATCACATTAGGAGGGGGTTACCCAGTTTTTATTTTTAAGTTTTCTTTCTGTTTTTAGAGAGAGAAAGTTCCCAACGTTCTCTCACTGAGTTTTTCTTTGTTTTTAACTTTTAAATTTAAGCTTTCTTGAAGTCTTTGTATTTGGATTCCATTAATCAATTTCAAGTTAAGTTTTGTGTTCTTTAATCTCATTCTACATTTCTTGGTTACTTTATCTTTGATCCAATTTACACATTTCATTCGTATGATTTGATGTTTTCGTGAGCAAAGGATTAATCTTCTTGGATTACACATAAGTTCTTACACGTTTAGGCCATAAGCTCTCTATGCTTATTGGCTTACTTCGGGTTTAGCTTATTGATTTTCGGTTTTCACCAAGGTTTTAGTTATTTTAAAAGTCACTTCATAAAGTTTGAAATCTTTTATGTTTTAGAAGTTATCAAATTTAAGCTTTTTGAATTGTTTAAGGGTCGGGTATAATAGCTTATTGCATTTGCTTATTGAGTTTTATGATCTCCTCCAATTTCGGATTAAGTTACCTTCCATCGCAATCAAGGGGTTTTGTACACATTCCGACGGGACTCAAAGTTTTGATCGCAATAACCCGTTAGGGTTTTACTTTGCGATCGGGTGGATATTTCCCCTTATTCCGATCTGGGTTGTGATCGCGCATTGCGATCGCACATTCCGACGGGACTAAGGTCTTGTTAAGACGAAGTGCTGCCCGATTTTACTTTACAACATTCCGATCTGAACCATTTTGCGATCTAAGAACATCCCGACGAGCATCATTGCGATAAGTAGTTTTTACAACATTCCGATAGGTGGTGAGTTTAACATTCCGATAGACCTTGTTTGGAATATTCCGATGGCTCTTTCTAGTGATATTCCGATGGTTTTAATTTGGTGCATTCCGATGGAAATGAAGTGTAAATTGCGATGAAACATGTTTTTAACCTTTAAAGCTTTTACTTAAAATTGTTCTACATAGCTTTTAGTTTAATTCTTAAACACCTTAATTTTACTCAACGACACTTTATTTACTTGCTAATAGTTTAAATTAGACAAATCAACCAAACCATTCTCTTGATTCACCAAAAGACGAATGAGTCACACTTAAGACCGGTTTTCAATTGGGTGGGTAAGTAAAAACGTTTTATTAATAAACGATTGGAGTAAGTGGGGTTGGTAAATAGTTTGTTTAATGTGTGGGGTGTTGACCAGAGATTTGACCACAAGTGAATAAACCGTCCCCTTTTGTTTGTGTAAATGGGCTTAGCCCAAAGTCAAATCCGTATGTTGTTAAGGGGAAAATTGGGCCATTTTGGCTTATAGATATAAATCAAGCAACATTTAGCTTCCAAATGGACATTTGAGCCAATTAACCCAATTGTGGGACCCACTTGGCCCAATTATCTTTGTAAATAATTAAATCCACTAAAACAAGCTTGATTTCGGTTTCCTTGATCATTTCGTCAAAACCGTGAATTGCCAGTTTTCGTGATCTTTGGCACACTTTTGGTCTTTTGACTTTTTCTTCGTCTCTTTCTTGGACTTTTCTTCAACATTTGACTGTGAAACCTCGTGTTTTCTTTCCTTTTGATCATTTGTACCTATTTTACACAAAAACACAAAACCACGCGTAATTCCGACTTTTACGATATTAAACACATGATTAGGTCTTGTTTTTCCTTGATTTTAGTGGCAAAAGGATAAGTGTTTACAGACTTATTAGTAGGTCCGGTGGCTTACAAACTATAGTTACCCCCAGAACTTCATGGTGTTCACAACACATTCCATGTATCTATTCTGAAGAAATGTCTAGCAGTGAGTGATGAGAAACTTTCGTTGGGAAAGGTTCGAATAGATGGGAAGTTGCATTTTACCGAAGAACCCGTAGAGGTTATGGATCGTGAGGTAAAGCAACTGAAACAAAGTCGGATACCTATTGTCAAGATCCGATGGAATTCAAAGCATGGACCGGAATTTACTTGGGAACGAGAGGATGAAACGTGGAAGAAATATCCGCACCTCTTTGATTTCAATAAGAAACGGACATCAAAATTAAATGGATCACGAGGACGTTGATCCCTTTTAGGAGGAAAAGCTGTGACAATCTAACATTTTCAGGTAGTGAATTATATTCTCATATAATATTTTGAAACTTATTTTTGTCTTGGTTGATGAACTCATAATTTACGTATTTAAATTTGGGCTTACGTGCATAATTTAGCGTCCTTTACGACTAAACCGGAAACCTTAGGATTACGTATTTACGTTTTTTAACTCCGTTTTTTATGAGACAATTTTTATTAGATTCGTTTTGTGCCGTTGATTCATTATTTATAAAAACATTTTTTGTAAAACGACCCGAGGGCACGCAAATCAAGGAAACTAGAATCGAGGAATACCCGTAAATTAGCGGGATGGGACAAAACAAGTTTATCCCACCCCACTACTAAGGTACGGCCAAACTAGGGACACCACATCACTTGATGTGGCACCCTTATAAGTTATAAGCTTACACAAGTAAGCATAAGCTTAACATGTAAGCTACAACTTTCCACAAACCACAAAACCACTAAACCTTACCTTTTGCACTCATTCACACATGCAAAACAACTCAAAAACTCTCTCACCCCTCCTTCCTTGCCTTCCCATATCCACCATCAAACACCCCATTTGATCAATTCTAGCCACAAATCTTATGTTATCTACTCACATCATGGAAAAACCTTGAAGCCTTGATTGATTGGTGATCATATTAACATCAAAGAAGGTGATTTTCTTGTGTCGTAGGGATAATTTCTCAACAAACAATCTTGGTGGTTGATGATCTTGGAGATATATTTGGTGTTCATCAAGTTATTGTCATCCAAAAACAAGATATAATCTTGGTTGGTAAAGAAGATCATCCTTTCTATTTCTCTTGTTATTTTTGTAAAGATCAAATGTATTTTCTTTCTTATTGTATATGTATATGATGAATATATGATGATAAAAATGTTGTGTGGGGATCAAGTGTTGATATATATGATTAAAAAGATGAAAAACCATAAGTAACAATGTTAAAATCATGCTTAAAATGTTGGCTGTATAAAAACAGTATGTAACCAAGTTATAAACTGATAAAAATGCATGGTGGAATCAATTTACAGTAATTATTAGATTTCATACACATGTTAGATTTGGCCATGCAATGGAATCATCAAAATGAGTGAGATATGATCAAAACAAAATTAGTATACCAATCTGAATAGTCTGTTTTGTAGGGACTTTTAAGGATACTTAGACATGGATTGAGCAGTAGCTATAACTAACTTATTTCTAGCACATAATATGAAGTTTATGCCATCCAAAAATGAGCTTCTATCTCCTTATAGAACTCAAGATATGATAAACATGGTGAAGATGAAACTAAAAATCAGATTTTGTAAATTTAAAGTTTAATAGTATTATATAAGCACTCAAAATAATATAGTATAAAATATGAATTAAAACCCACTAAATTATATATTTCAATTATATAAATATGTATAAGGTTAAACAAATGGACATTTTATAAAAATGGTAGTTGAATAAGTTTTATAAGTTATAAAAACTATAAACATGATTTTTACGTCTTTTCAACTAATACCGTAAAATTAACGTTTTTCCCCAATTAAAAACTTAGACGATCGGACCCGTCTAATGTAAACTTTTTAAAAGTCATATACTGATATATAAGTACCTAATACAAGTAAAAACCGATAAAACCCGAACTATATAACATACGGACATTAACGAGCAAAGTTAGAATTATTGGACTATTAATCCAACTAAATGGGCTAAACACTTATAAATTTACTTATTGGGCTTAACCCACTTGGGCCCAACATGTAAAAGTATAATAATGATAATAAAAGTATAAAATGGTCTAATTTAAGGTAATGGACTTATAATAGGCTTATTGGACCTAAAACATGTAAATAGGTTAAACTAGTAAACTAGTATAAAACTTATCAAAACGTAACACTAAAATGAGTAAGTGAGAATGTATAAACCCACTTGATCATCATCATATGTATAAAATCATCATATGTATACTTGTTATTTTGATAAAGTCATTGGACAAAAGTCTAAGACCGATTATTATTTATATAGGTTTCCGTGACCGAAGCACGCCCGTAGCCGATAATCTGCCTTTCATTATCAACGTGAGTTCATAGCCTCGCACTCTTTTAAATTTTTTGTAAAATGATTTGTAAACCCGCGAGGGAGATAACATGCTAGATTTTGATAAAAAAAATAGAACACAAGTAGTCCCGATGGTATGCTTAATGATATGGACCCGAATGATGCGATGACCCAATAAAAGAGATAAAGAGGATTATTAGTAGTTAGTTATGTCACTTAAAGTCCCATTAGCATGAATTGTGAACTACCATGATTTGGTAGACGCTTATGCATATGATAGTACTATTTGGGGACGATCACCCCAGTTCGCGCCTTGACGGTGGATCCCCGTCGTACCACATTGATTGGTAAGCGAATTTATGTATGAGAAGATTTACATAGCGTGATTTTTGTGACGACACGCTAACTTAGATGGGCAAATTGTTTGTCGGGTTCGCGGCCCGTTGTTGTGATAGTAAGGTAACAATGTCATGCGGCTAATAATAATCCAATACGATTTAATAATGACACGAATAACGATAATAATATTACCTATAATGGTAATATTGAGGCTACGGTCTCATGGACGGTTTAAGATGTATGCTTTGCTTATATATTGCCTGACTAGCAATACGAGGACTTACTTCTGATATTATACTTGTATTCTGATTTCAACGATTGTTTTATATACCGGTTTTATTAAACTCTATGAATTCACTCGGCATTCGCTGGTATGATTTTTGCATGTTTTTATCTCAGGTGCTTGAAGGTAATTCGGATGAAGATCGACTTTGATGGCCCACATAATAATAAAAATGTTCATTTGATCTATGTTTTGTAAACTTAATGACCTGTATAATTTGTGACCTGTTGTACACTTAAAACTTTTTATCGAATGAATGTATGTTGAACCTTGTACAACCATTTTTATGTGTTGTCTATGATTGGAGTTATTGTGCTATTCCGTAACACTCTAAAAGACTCTTCCATTGTACCGATATGAAATTTGAGAATGTTACATCAATCCTACAAGTGGTATTAGAGCCATCATCCAATTTGTCTGCTGCTTCTCCATTATTACAGTACCAATTTGATGCTTCACCATTGATCTTTTTCAAATGTCGGCTGCTTCTCCAATTTGTCTCATGGCCCGGGCCACTTCAACAAAGTCATGGTTATGGCATCAAAGGTTATCTCGTCTCAACTTCGATGCCATCACCCAACTTACGAAAGATGATCCCGTTACCGGTCTTCCAAATTTTAAATATATAAAAGACCATCTTTGTCCTTCCTGTGAGCAAGGTAAAAGTAAGAAGAAACCTCACAAACCCAAACCTGTTCCTAACTCAACGAATAGGTTACATCTTTTACATATGGACTTGTTTGGCCTAATGAGAATCAAAAGCATTAATGGAAAGCGGTATGTCCTTGTAATTGTGGATGATTTTTCTCATTACACATGGGTTCATTTTCTTGCATCAAAAGATGAAGCCCCTGATGTAATTATCAATTTCTTGAAGAAAACCTCAGTGCTACTTCAATCCCCTGTTATCATTGTAATAACGGATAACGGCACAGTATTCACCAATCAGAAACTAAAAGCTTACTTTGAAGAAGTTGGGATCTCTCATCAAACTTCGGCTGTAAGAACTCCAGAGCAGAATGGAGTTGTGGAACGGAGGAATCGTATGTTAGTTGAATCTGCTCGGACGATGCTTCTCTCCTCCAGTGCACCGTTATTCCTTTGGGCTGATGCCATTGCAACTGCATTTTATACTCAAAACTGCTCCATTATTCACACCCGATTCAACAAAACACCTTATGAGATCATTAATGGACGCAAAACCAGATATATCGTTTCTACATGTGTTCGGGGCTCTGTGTTATCCAAAGAATGATCGTGAAGATATCAGTAAACTTGAACCTAAAGGTGATATTGGCTTTTTCATTGGTTATTCTTCAACTGCTTGTGCTTACAGGGTTTATAATCGAAGGACAAGAAAAGTAATGGAGACTATGAATGTTACCTTTGATGAACTCTCGGGTATGGCCTCTCAACATAGAAGTTCACATTCCGAGCCTCAAGGTCAGACTTCTGGACAGGTCAGTTCAGGACTTGCGCTTCAATTTGCACCGTCAGCAATCTCATCGTTACAACCATCGGAACGTGACTTGGAAGTTTTATTTGGCCAATATATGATGAATATATGGAGGGTCCTTCGTCATTTGGTGTTCCCCATAATGCCCCGGTTGCACCTGCTACGGTAATTCAAGAACCTCCGATTGCATCTACACCAAGGGCATCTACTTCTACACCATCTACGTCAACCTCAAGCATACAACCTCCAAATATTCCAACCACTTCTTCGACTGCTGACGCAACTCAACAACATTCTCAGCAAATTCCTAATCATGTTCATTTTTAGAATGAAATAGTTACTGAAAATGCAAACAATGCGATGCTTAACGAACATGAGTCTGTTAATCCATTTGCGGCTTCCACAAGTACTACTCTGCCTTCAACACCATATGTGGATCCGTCAAGATCGCATCAAGTTTCTCATACACTTCCACATGAACACAAATGGACTAAGGGTCATCCTTTGGTTCAAGTGATTGGCAATCTCTCACGACCACTATCAACACGAAATCAGTTGCGTACCGACGGTGATATGTGTATCTATACACTATCAGTCAGCACAATGGAACCAGCAAGTGTTAAAGAAGCAATGACCGACGCATCATGGATTGAGTGTATGCAAGAAGAGCTCAATCAATTCATCCGACTTGATGTATGAGAGTTAGTACCACACTCGGACAATATCGATCCCCTTACCCTGAAATGGTTATTCAAAAACAAGTTGGATGAAGAGAAAACGGTCATTAGGAACAAGACTCGGTTAGTTGTGAGAGGTTATAAACAGAAGGAGGGAATTGATTTCGAAGAATCCTTCCCCCCGGTTGCTCGGATGGAAGCTATTAGGATTTTCTTGGAATACGTTGCTCACAAATCATTCACTGTGTATCAAATGGACGTGAAGACGGCTTTCTTGCATGGGCCGTTAAAAGAAGATGTGTACGTATGTCAACCTGAAGGTTTCATCAACACCGAACATCCAAGCCATGTCTACAAGTTGAAAAAGGCAATTTATGGTTTGAAACAAGCACCGAGGGCATGGTACGACGAATTATCATCATTTCTTCTCCAAAATCACTCCAGCAAAGGAACCATTGATCCAACGTTGTTTATCAAGCACTACAACAACGACATCTTGGTGGCTCAGGTCTATGTAGATGATATAATATTTGGATCTACAAACCCAAAATATTCCATATTATTTGCCGACCTTATGAAAAGCCGATTTGAAATGTCCATGATGGGGGAAATAACGTTCTTTATTGGTCTTTAAGTTCACCAACCCCCCCGTGGTATTTTCATAAATCAGTCTAAATATGTGCTCGAGATTCTAACGAAATTTGGAATGGAAAACTGTGATCCTATTGGTACTCCGATGGACACTAAACACAAGCTTGATTTGGATAAGAAAGGGAATTTTGTAGATGCTACAAAATACCGAAGTATGATCAGGTCCCTTACGTACTTAACTTCAAGCAGACCGGACATTATGCATGCTACTTGTTTGTGTGCTCGGTATCAGGCTAAGCCAACCGAGAAGCACCTCAAGGAGGTTAAAAGGATCTTTCGTTATCTCTGGGGAACCATTCACATGGGTCTCTGGTATACGAAGGATTCTGGTTTTAATCTAACTGGTTTTTCAGATGCCGACCATGCAGGGTGTCATAATACATTCAAGAGCACTTCCGGTGGAGCTCAATTCATAGGCGAGAAGCTAGTGAGCTGGTCCTCAAGAAAAGAAGATTGCACAGCGTTGTCCACCGCGGAAGCATAATATGTGTCTCTATCCGTGTGTAGTGCTCAAGTCCTTTGGATGCGAACAAAACTCACGGATTATGGCTTTCACTTTAACAAGGTTCCTATTTATTGTGATTCATAATCAGCCATAGCCATATCTTGCAACCCGGTCCAACACTCCAAGACCAAGCACATTGCTGTTCGATTCCATTTCATAAAGGAGGATGTGGAAAGAGGAACGATCGAACTGTTTTTTGTCAAGACGGACTACCAACTAGCCGACATCTTCACCAAAGCTCTTTCTCAAGACAGATTTGAATTCTTTGTTCGTCGACTTGGTATGCGTAGTTTCACTCCAGATGTACTTGAACGTCTTGCTCATTCGCAGTAACCTTGTATATATCTATCAGAAAATCAAAATACAAAAATATAAAATCTATAAAAACAAAATAAAAAATGAGAAAATCTTTCAAAAATATCAAAAATATTCTTCTCCGACATGTCTCTCAGTATCGATAATATGGACGCACTTAGAAGTGTTGCTCAATAATGACATGGGTATGTACATAAAGTTCAAATGAGAGTTCAAATGTGTTCAAAACATGTCTTTTCTATTTTCTTCTCATAATGGCTTATAGTCACATGTTAGACTATAACCTGATCCCCAAGTCTTTGACTTATCCTCAACAACGAGAAATTAATTTTTCTCGGCCATGGGCTTATATCAAAACATTCAAAGTTTTAAGCTCATGAACACAAGGAAAATGTTCATTTATGTACATTATTCCTTAACAACGGGAAAGTAAGTTTTCTCGGGTTTTTGAGCATAATTTTTCAAAGTATTTTAAAACCGTGTGCTCATATACTCCCCTAATTTTAATTATAATTTCTTTTTGGAGGGGAGTACAAACTTTCATGCAACATTATTCTCTCCATGTTTCATCACTAGTTTCACAAAAAATTCAATGTCATGCAATTTTTGAGGGGGAGAATAGTGATTAGAATGTGTTATCTTGGATAAGATCTTTGATATAAGTGCTTTCTCTTCCTAATATGTGCAAAAACCTTTCCTTTTATGATGCACATATGTAAGGGAGCGTTTTGGTGATACAAAAAACCTTCAAGGTGTAAACACTGATTTCATCAACACCTTGATTGCTTTTTCAACAAGTTTTTCTGGTTACGATATCTATACCCTTCAACACATTAATTCACGACGGTATTGGTGTCAAAAGGTGGTTAGGTATTCGTCCTATGATCCAACCAGAACCGGAGGGATCTTCCCAGGGACAATCCATTAGAATTTAGATGTCCTTAGGAAAGATGGTGTAGTTGAGTGTACGGGAAAAATGGCGACTAATGACTTAAGCTAGCACTGGAACAATCACAACAAGGTGCTAGTTATGACGTCTTGGCAAGCATTGAAGGGGTTGAAGAATGAAAAAGAAATGTAAGGATAAAGGGTGTAAAGAAAGAAGCCCTCCATAAAACTTAGGCAAAAACGAGGTCAATACATTTATTATCAGAATCACTTTGATGATTTCTGATACTGAAGACAAAGCATCATGGAACCAGTGATGCAATGCACAACCCTTCCCAGCCTACTCAAGCTTCTCTCAAAGAAGGTTGTTTTATTGTCACGAAGTTCAACTCATTTCTATCAACTTTCTCACTCCGAGATAGTAGATATTGAAAAGGTGGCAGTTTGCTCCTGTAAAAACCCGCATGCTTTTACCATGAATAGTACCCTTACGATAGTACGTACATGATTAGAACTTTCCTTTTATAGCATGTTTACGTTTCATGAACAAGAATTACAAGTATTACGTACGTGTTATAACACGATAAGTATTTATTACATATTAACTCACGATAATTATTTCAATAATAATTATAATCACGAACATACGAACATGAAATCATGAACGTAAATTAATCACGAGCTTAATATTACGTATGTATGTATATTTATTACGATCACAAAAAAATATATTAAATCACGATCGATAACTAAGTAAATCACGTAAATTACGAACACGAGAACACACTTATATTTTAGACATGGAAAATGTTCGGGTTACCGCTTTGTGGGCCCCATACCCACGGCTACACCAAGACAAAAGGGTCAAGCCCATAATTTTTACTAATCATGGAATTTAAGGAAAATTTATTTTCATTTAACAAGATTTAGAAAATATTAAAAACCCTAAAATCTTTTTCTCTCTTTTGGGTGTTCTTTGCCGCCGGGTTTACATCACCACATGGGTTATTCGGGTTGATTTTGGTCTTTGATTTATTGCAAGGATCATTCGTGTGTTCATCCTCTATGATTAACATGATTGGTATAAACCCTAATCTCTTTTATTTTATGTTTTTGATTTCTTAATCACATAAAATCATGAATGTTTTTAATAAACTAATTAAAAACAAGTAATGAATCATGTTATTAATGATGGGGTTAAATCAATTATGTGTTTAGGGGTGTTTGTTGTTTTGCCGACGCCTAACCGAGCCCCAAGGGGGTTCTCGGCTTGGCTTACTTCGCACCACCGAGATCATATGATCTCGGTTTGGTGGTGGTGGTGTCATGGTAGCAGCAAGGACAAGGGAAACCCCAACTTAGGTCGGGGTATGGTGGTGATTTTGGGTCCGGTTCATGGGTTAAAACACGGTTCCGGTTCACACATGTTTAGATTTAAAACACAGTCCGGTTCATGAGTTATTTTTCAAGGTTTAATATTTTTTTACAAGTTATATTATTTTTACAAGATTTAAATTAAATTAATTAAAAGCATGAACATGATTATTTTAATTTACATGACTTAGGTTATTAATTTTATTATTAACACATGAATTTTAACCTAAGTATTTTTATCTCTTAATTAGACTATATAATTATATAATTATTAAAAACCATGACTTATAATTAATTAATTTACATGACTTAGGTTATATAATTTATAGATAATAATACATGTTTTAACCTAAGTATTTATTTTACCTTTATTTAACTAAATCATGTTATATTTAATTAAATAATTTAACTTATAGTTTATTTAATTTACATGAAATAATAATAAACTATACTATATAATCACATGACTTAGAATATTAATCAGAAAACACTTAAGCTTTTATAATTAACTTAATTATCCAGCTTATATCTAATTATGGAAACTTTCTATTTTTAGAAACTTATTTAATTAAGGCAGCTAATCTATTATGGAAACTTTCTATTTTTAGAAACTTATCTATTTTAAGCAGTAATTCTACTTTTGTAAACTTTCTATTTTTGGAAACATTCTATTTTTGGAAACTTTCTATTTTTGGAAACTTTCTATTTTTGGAAACTTTCTATTTTTGGAAACTTTCTATTTTTGGAAACTTTCTATTTTTGGTAACTTTCTTCTTTTGGAAACTTTCTATTTTAGGAAACCTGCTATTTTTAAAAAGTTACTTATTATAACATAACAAGTATATTAATACATGAAATACAAGTAATATTTAATCAGAATAGACAAAATATAGGATAAACACAGTATAAAGCTTAAATCAGTAAAACATGACATATAAAACAAGCTAAGACATGATATAAAACCAGCTACGTACTCAGTAATCAGATACTTATACACGTATGTATTTATGTAGCATTAGTGATACAGAAGTAGGACTCTCTTTCGTTCGTCCTCTTCGCTCACTGGACATAAGGTACGGATTCTCCGTCCTTTCAGTATGGACATTCTTTGCTTATTAGAATTTCCCGTATAAAGCCAACTATTTTCCCCAGTATATGTTTTATATGTTTTTGAATTGCTTATGTTTAATTAGAATACCTAAAGCCATATACATGCATGACCTGTTTCACCTAGTTATGGATGTACCATAACCATAACACTGGAGGCACCAGTGTTATGACTTCACCACGGTGGAGTGATAGCTCGTGGCGTCCCTTTCAGCTTTTGGCCATTTATTATATTATCAGGTGGGGCGTATGGGTGCATCCTAGTTTACATGTTTTCAGCATATTATTTAGTGTGAAAGTGATGTGTGCCTTGCATCCTTCACAAGGATATGATCCCTCCTACCCAAAAAACTAGTATATTAAATTAGAGGCAGTCCCTCTAATTTACATGACGAGGTCACCCCTCTAAGTATTCATGCACGTTGATATTTCATGACCTATATTGGCTAATGGTAAAATATGTTAAACAGTTTTTACAAGATAAACATAAGGCTTTTCAAACTATAAAACCAGTTTTACTAAGATATAACCAGGTTATCCAGGACTTAGTCTTTTCCGCTGCTTCATGTTTATATGCTTATATTTTTCATGCTATACTTGTATATCCATGCACTGAGCGTATTGCTCAGCCGTTTTCGTTTTCATGTTCCCAAAACGGTAGGTACTCAGGGACGCTCGTAGACTTTAAGCGTACGTGCATATGGACTGGAAGCTTTCTAGCCTTCTTTACATTATGCATTTATCTATACTTTGATACTCATTTCCATGGACATTGTTTTGTCCTTTCATTTACAGTACTTATGTTTCTGTGTGATGAGTTTCTACTTTTGGGATACCGATTTTTGATTCCGGTATTTCCTTTATGGTCATGTAATATTTAGACATTTATCCTTGTATGCTTTGATGACACGCCATAATCACACGTGACATTCCATTTATAAAAATGGGGTGTTACAATTATGGTATCAGAGCCAAGGCTTCGACCTGTAGGCTCTCAAAACATGACCTGTGATTAGTGGGTAGTCACTATGGTTTTCCTAGAACTGACAGTCGGTTTTCATGCATTCATCATTTTCATGCATACATATATATGTCATTGTCGCAGGTTTATGACTGAGTAATGGTTGGTACAGGACTGTCCCTATTTAGTCGCATGTGTTTTATCGAAACTTTTAAATTTGGGACCGACCCATAGGCGTCCCCTCGCCATGTCTTTTGTTTTGAGTGAACTGACTATAGGCGTTCACTCTCGCGTATAAAAAAGTTTTCATAAAACTGCATCATGCATTCATGTACAAATTTTCCTGCATAAAATTTTTCTCATGATTTATTGGTATAAATTTTTTTCATGTATATAGTTTATGTTTTGATCAGTTTAGTCATGTATTTTATGTTATACTGTCAGATGGTTCTCACACGCGAGCATGAACAACTCAATGCAGCAATCCAAGCTGCAATGCAAGCTATGCTTCCTCAGCTGAGGAACGAAATCAGGGCTGAGGTTCGGGCTGCCAACAATCAACAGCATCACCCAGTACCTCCTCCTCCTCCTCCAGCGACATTGGCCACATGGCTGGAGAGATTCAACAAGCTCCGTCCTCGAGCTTTCGAGAGAACAGATAGCCCCAGTGAAGCTGAAAGCTGGTTGGCTCACATTAAGAAGATCATCTATGCTATGGGCTGTGACCCCGTTTTTAAGACGAGGTTGGAATGCTACCGGTTCGAAGGTGATGTGTTAGCATGGTGGATAGCACTGAAGCAGTCTGAGGGAGGTGATGATTGGGTGGCAGGTTTGACATGGGCTTAGTTCAGGGATAGGGTGATGGAGCAGTTCTTTCCCAAGGCTGAGCAAGTCAAGCTGAAGAGGGAGTACCATGGGATCCGATAGAGAGCTGGGGAGAATAGCAACGAGTTCATGCAGCGCTTTCTTCGCTTAGCTGGTTTCCTTGGTGTAGCAGCAGGTACTCCTGAAGAGCAGGCACACCACTTCAGGTGGGCTCTTCGCACATCGGCCGCAAACAACTTGGTTTGTGCTACGTTCAACACGGTAGCACAAGTGGCCGATGCAGCACGTAAGCTGGAGATGCTGCAGGAGAGAGATGAGTTCGGGGAAGCAGAGAGACCCGATAAGAGGTAAACATTCGTATTCAAGTGGTTACCACTCTGTATTCTTTCAGTATATGTCAATATTTCATCTCTTTAAATTGTATCTTCCAGGCATAAGACTGGGGACGGTCTCAGCCGGCTACTCAGCAGCAGCCTAATCAGCCCAAGGGAAACGGTCAGATTAACGACCGTTCTGCTACGGATAGGCGTGGCGGTAATGATAATTACCGTAACAACGCTGGACACTCCAACAGCAGCAGGTTCTTATACTTACGCATTTTCTTATGATTACATGTTATAATTCTTAATTCTGACACATTAGCAAATCTTCTACCAGGAATCATGGTAACGGTAGGGACCAGAACCAGAGAGGTTCTCAGCCTAACCGTCCAGCTATCACTGGTATTCAATCTTATGATTATATGTATTGTCCTTTGTACCCTATTATAATGTATCATGTATAATGTTTTATCAAGTTCTCAACCAGTCAGGACACGTGCTGGAGGATATACTCATCCTCTTTGCTCTACTTGCCATCGTAGGCACCCAGGGTCATGTCGCCGAGACAGTGGCACATGCTTCAAGTGTGGTCTTCTTGGCCATCGCATGAAGGACTGCCGCAAGGGCGAGATGGAGGGCACATCGGGACATGCTGATACCAAGCCGCCTCCTACTACTGGGCGCGTTTACATGACATCTCGCGATCAGGCCAAGAAGTCTATAGGTACCATCACTGGAATCTTGTATATGTATGGTCAAGCTGCATGTGTTCTGTTTCATACGGGTGCTACTCACTCGGTCATTTCTACTGCGTATGCCAAGAATGTTAGGATACTCCCCATGCCACTAGAGAATAGACTCAGTATCCACGCCTTTGAGAGACTTTGTACTTATAACCCATGTGTAGAAGTGCCTTCCCCTAGAGTTTGACGACAAGGTTCGTCCTGTTGACGCACTTCCACTAGACATGAATGATTTTGACATGATTTTGGGCATGGATTGGCTATCCAAGCATCATGCTACCATAGACTGCCATTCATATCGAGTCATTTTCGGTGATGATAATGCGCCAGAGTACATTCATAACGGGTTCGTACCCGGCAGATCTGTACAAATCATATCAACCCTGCAAGCACGTGCACTACTTTTACATGGTTGCGAGGGTTATCTAGCTACTGTTCATGACATGGATGCTGAATCCCCATTAATTCAGGATCAACCGATAGTGTCAGAATTTTCAGATGTATTTCTAGAAGAACTTTCGGGCATACCACCTGCACGTGAAGTAGAATTTAATATAGAGCTCATCCTAGGAGCTGATCCGATTTCCAAGGCTCCTTATCGCATGGCTCCCATAGAGTTAAAGGAGCTGAAGGATCAACTACAAGAACTTCTGGAACGAGGTTTCAATCGAACGAGTGCATCTCCATGGGGCGCACCGGTCTTATTTGTTAAGAAGAAGGATGGCAATATGCGTCTTTGCATAGATTATCGAGAGCTCAACAAGATTACCATCAGGAATAGGTATCCACTCCCACGTATAGACGATCTGTTTGACCAACTCTAAGGGGCCAAACATTTCTCCAAGATTGATCTAAGGTCAGGCTATCATCAGCTACGGGTTAAGTAGCAGGACATCGCCAAGACTGCTTTCCGTACATGTTATGGCCACTACGAATTTATAGTCATGCCATTTGGCCTTACCAATACTTCAGCAGTGTTCATGGATTTGATGAACAGAATCTTCCTTGAATTTCTGGACAAGTTTGTCATTGTCTTCATCGATAACATCCTGATTTTCTCTAAGTCCAAGGAGGAACACGAAGACCATCTTCGTATAGTACTATAGATTCTTCGTCAGAAGCAGTTGTATGCTAAATTCTCCAAGTTTGAGTTCTGGTTAGACAAGGTGGCATTCTTAGGTCACATTGTATCAGCAGAAGGAATCACTATGGATCCAGAGAAGGTTGAGGCTATTACTAAGTGGCTTAGGCCGACATTAGCGACTAAAGTCCGCAGTTTCTTAGGCTTAGCTGGTTATTACCGTAGGTTCGTGGAGAACTTTTCCCGCCTAGCACTACCATTGACCAAACTGATGTGGAAAGGGGAGAAATTCGTCTGGACTGAAGAACGAGAGAAGAGCTTTGAAGACCTGAAGCAGAAGTTAGTATCTGCACCGATTCTTACTCTCCCATCTGGTACGGGTGGATTTCAAATCTACTGTTGTAAAACACGCATACTTTTACCATGAATAGTACCCTTAAGATCGTACGTATAAGATTAAAACATTCCTTTTATAGCATGTTTATGTTTACGTATAAGAATTTTAAGTATTATGTACGTGTTAGTACACGATAAGTATTTATTACGTATGAACACATGATAATTATTTAAATAATAATTATAATCACGAACATGCGATCATGAAATCATGAACGTAATTTAATCCCGGGCTAATATTAATTACGTATATATATTTATTACGAACATGAATAAATATATTAAGTCACGGTTAATAATTAATTAAAACACGTAAAACACGAACACGATAAAATACGAGAACACACTATAATATTTAGACTCGAGAAAAGTACGGGTTACCCCATGTGGGCCCTATACCACGAAATTAGGAAGGAAAATGGGCTTAGCCCATCAATTTTTACTAAACAAGAAAAAGGATTCATTTTAACAAAATCTAGAAAATAAGTAAAAACCCTATCCTCCTTTTCTCTCCTTTTTTCCCTTTGGCCGCCGGTTTGTATCATCACCACAAGGGTGATTGGGTTGACTATGGTGTTGATTATTTACAAAGAACATTAGTGTGTTCATCCTCCTTGATTCACGCATTCGGTAAACCTTAAAACCCTTTTTTTTAATCTTTTATTTTATTTTTACACATTAACTTATAAGGGTTTTGTTTTAATATGATTATCATGTTAATTAAATCAAGGGGTAAATGTTTTGATGTTTTAGGGTTGTTGGTTGTGGCCGACGCATGAACCGAGCCCATATGGGTCTCGGCTTGATTTAATCCACACCACCGAGACCACAAGGTCTCGGTATGGTGATGGTGGTCCCACGGCAGCAGCCAAAACAAGGGAACCCCAAAGTGGTTCGGGGTATGGTGTCGATTTCATGTCCGGTTCATGGTTTCTAGTAAAGATCCGGTTCACGGTTTATGTTAAGATTTTTTTTTATAATCATATGTTAAAATTAAATTAATAAGTATGACATGATTAATTTAAAAAACATGACTTAGGTTATATTTAATTATTAGAATCATGAAGTTATTAACCTAAGTATTTTATATTTTCTAGACTTATAATTAATTAATTATTTAAAAACCATGGTTATAATTAATTAATTAACATGACTTAGGTTATATTATTTATACATAATAATACATGTTTTAACCTAAGTATTTAACTTTATTTAATTAAAACATGATACATTTAATTAAATACTTTTAACCTATGTTTTATTTAAATTACATAAAATAATTAATAAACTATACATTATATCATTATGAATTAGAAAATAATCATGAAAACACCTAGGCTTATATACTTAGCTTATTTAACCATCTTATATCTAATTATGGAAACTTTCTATTTTTAGAAACTTATTTAATTAAGGCAGCTAATCTATTTATGGAAACTTTCTATTTTTAGAAACTTATTTAATTCAGGCAGCTAATCTATTTATGGAAACTTTCTATTTATAGAAACTATTTAATTAAGGCAGCTGATCTATTTATGGAAACTTTCTATTTATAGAAACTTATCTATTTTAAGCAGTAATTCTATTTTTGGAAACTTTCTATTTTTGGGAACTTTCTATTTTTGGAAACTTTCTATTTTTGGAAACTATCTATTTTTGGAAACTTTTTATTTTTGGAAACTTTCTATTTTAGGAAAACTACTATTTTTGGAAAGTTACTTATTATTACACAGTAAGTATAATAATACATGAAATACCAGAAATACTTAATCAGAATAGACAAAATATAAGATAAACACAGTTTAAGGCTTTAAACAGTAAAACATGATATGAACATATAAAATAAGCTAAGACGTGACATAAAACTAGTTACGTATTTAGTAAGCAGATACTTATTCACGTATGTATTTATGTAGCATTAGTGATACCGAAGTAGGACTCTCTTCCGTTCGTCTTCTTCGTTCACTGGACATAAGGTACGGATTCCCGTCCTTTCAGTATGGACATTCTTTCCTTATTAGGATTCCCCGTATGTAGCCAAATGTTTTCCCGTAGTATAAGTATGTGTTTGAATTGCTTATGTTTAATTTAGAATACCTATAGCCATATACATGCATGACCAGTTTCACCTAGTTATGGAGGTACCATAACCATAACATTAGAGGCATTGATGTTATGACTTCACCACGGCGGAGTGATTGCTCGTGGCGTCCCTTCCGCTTTTGGCCATTTATATTATATTTATCATGTGGGGCGTATGGGTGTATCCTAGTTACATGTTTCAGTCAGGATTTTATGGTGAATTGGTGTGTGCCTTGCATCCTTCACAAGGAGCTGATCCCTCCTACCCAAAACCAGTATATTAAATTAGAGGCAGCCCCTCTAATTTGCATGATGAGGTCACCGCTCCAAGTATTCATGCACAGTGAATTTTGATGACCTATATTGGCTAATGGTAAAATATGTTAAACAGTTTTCATAAGATAAACATAAGGCTTTTAAACTATAAAACCAGTTTTATGAACATGTTCCAGGTTTTCAAGGACTTATACATTTCCGCTGCTATTAAGTCTTTATTATGTTTTAGTCATTCATACTATGTCTATATTCATGCACTGAGCATTTTGCTCAGCCGTTACTTTCCTTTCCATGTCCTAAAACGGCAGGTACCCTAGGAAAGACTCGAGCATTTGGAGGACGTGCATAGGATGGAAGATGATAGAGACTTCTTTTCCTTTTTGCCTTCATATACTTATGCTTGCTTAGTCTTTCATTCATTTCTTTTACTTTATTTTGTTTGGGGCTTATGTTTGGGAACCGATTTTTGATTCCGGTTATCCCTATAGTCATGTAATGTTTCAGACACTTATCCTTGTATGCTTTGATGACACGGCATAATTACGCGTGACATTACATTTATCAAAATGGGGTGTTACAATTATGGTATCAGAGCCAAGGCTTTGACCTGTAGACTCTAAAACTTGACCTGTGAGTAGTGGGTAGTCACCAGGAGCTTCCTAAGCCAAGGTTTGTTATACCACATATTGATGTTTTCAGCGCATTGTTGTTTTAACCATGATGTTTTCAGCACCTTGTGGTTTTAACCTTGATGTTTTCATCGATATTGTTTTACTAATATGGATGGACAACCGTCATTCATATTTAGTTATGTGTCATTGTTTCATGCATAATGTTCCTCGTGAACTGTGGCTATGTGGACTGAACCCCAGTAGTTCATAATTAGTCACATAAAATTTTTCTGATAAGTTTGGACAGATGAGTTTCATTTATTTATGTTTCATGTATCATTGTTGCAGGGATTATGACTAAGTAATGGTTGGTACAGGACTGGCCCTATTTAGTCGCATGTGCTTTTATCGAAACTTTTAACTTTGGGACCGACCCATAGGCGTCCCCTCGCCATGTCTTTTGTTTTGGGACCGACCCATAGGCGTCCCCTCGCACATATAAAGGTTTTTATAAACTACATTACGCATTCATGCATTGTTTTTCATGCATAAAATTTTTCTCATGATTTATTGGCATAAAATTTTTTCATGTCCCCTCATAAGTTAATATGTTTTTATGTCAAGTATGTTTTCATACTGTCATGGTTAACTCCAGTCTCGTGCTGATTATGTTATACACTCCTTCATGATAAATGGTTTCATGTTTCTTCATGATAATTCTGTCTTCATGTTGATTACGTCTTACGCCTCTTTTGTTATTTATGCTTTCATGCAAGGCATTGTTGGATTTCATTGAATCCTACTTTCATGATAGTCATGGTTGGTTTTCACTGATCATACTGTCAGGCAAAAGCATCGTTGAATTTTGTGTAACCACGATTTAACATTTTTCGATACAACCAGAATGATGTCTATGCTAATACTGCCAGGTTATCATGATGGTTTTCATAACCGTTTAACCGATATACTTTCCTTAAATCATGACAAATGATCGACCCCAATACTTATCATTTCATGTGCATTCCATGTGTACTCCATGTACCGTATTCCACGTGTATTACATGTACCTAAATCCATTTGTATTTCACTTGCAATACTTCACGATTATTCGCTAGTCAATTCAAAATCATCTCAGGCGTATGTTCACTTGCTGATATTCTACAAGATTGTCGATGCCGCTCATAACTTGGAGATGTTACTAAAGGTTGATGCTGCTGACGTTCGGAGACGCTACGAGATGCGGATGCTGTTCACAACCTGGAGATCCTACAAGACGAAGACAAAGGCGTCAGAGCAAAGCAATTGGACGAGAAGATGCTTCACCATCAGACGATTTCCATCAATCATTGTCCCTAATTCTTAGTTACATGTCACACGTCATTCGGCTGTCATTTCAGTCATATGAGTGCAAACCGGTACCAGCCGGCCACTCAGCTGAATAGTTACATGAATCATGATCATGAGAATGACCGTCATGGAAATGACAGACAGTACGATAGTAACCACTACTATGACAGAAACTATCCTAGAAATCGCAACCGAGGCTCCGGCCGCGGACGTGATCAGACATACAAAGGATCAGTAGTCCAACCGATCCGCCAAGTCTGGCATAATAACCTAATATTGTAGTTATATTGTTTTACGTCTCGAGACACATGTCAAGACATCAGTCAAGACACATGTCTAACGTATACTTTCTGAAGACACATGTCAAGACATTAGTCAAGACACATGTCTCACGTATAATTTCTGAAGACACATGTCAAGACACCAGTCAAGACATATGTCATGCTTATAGTTCCAATACACGAGTCAAGACACATGAGTCACGTCCAACTATGGAACATTTCTAAGAAATTCAGGGTACCCTCCAAGGTTTTATCGATTTTGTTGTGCCATGTATTAATCAGGCCACAAGAATTTCATAACCATTACCGGCGCATCAGTGAGAACTGCCACGTTGCCGATGTAACTTTCACTTCTTTCACCATATTTCATATATTCATGACCAGGAAGGACGCCTTTCGTATTCCCACATATACAAAGGTTTTCCTTCAGCTTAATGATGAGATCCAAGCTGCTAACGCATTTCCTCGGACAGACACGATATGAATTTTATCCTAATTATGGACTATGAACAGCACACCATGCTACGATTCATAATTATGTACAGTAATGTTTAGGCTCCTGAATACATTCAGCTTGATTTTCCATCAGGAAAATCTGTACGAATTATCTATGCTTACAAGCATGTGCGTTGTTAGCCATGGTCGCTAAAATATTTAGCTGTCAGTTAAGACATGACCACCGAAGTCCTTTTACGCATAACCAGACGAGTATTCCAAAATCTTCCCATAAATTCCAGAAGAACCTACAAGGAGAGGGACGGTACCAAGAGATTGTGTGTCGACTACCGTCAATTTGAACAAATCACCATTCATAACCGTTATTGTCCTCCACGTATTGACAAAATGTCCAATCGACCTTATAGTGTTAATCACTTTTCCAAGATCGAACTCATGATCATGCTGCCAACAGTGACGAGTGGAAGAGCAGGACATGTCCATGACTGCTATTCGTACATGACTCGGTCATGCTAGATTTACGATTTTGAATTAGTCTCATCAATGCTCCAACAACATTACGGACTTAATAAAATGAGTTTCCATGCACTCATAAGAAAATTCATCAGCGTTCTCATTGAGGATAACCTGGTTTCCTCTAATCTGCACCATGTTGCAAATTCTATGACAAGAGAAATTTCACCCTAGAAATTTTTCCAATATCAATTTTGATTGATTACAGTGACACGCTGGATCACATGGAATTGCATGGTTAAATTTACCATGACTCAGCTTATGTGAAAAGATGAGAACCCTACATTACATTAGGTGTTCTAGAAAATCCTACACTAAGAGAAGTCTAGATTCATAGACTCAGAGTTTTGCAAACTCCTATGTATCAAGTTCCACGAAGCAAGATACAGATACGTTCATATCTAGGTACCTGACATACCAACAGGTTAAGATAGGACACCAACAGACTGGGATGTTTTAATAATCTGAAATTGTGAATTGAAATGGGACAAGATATCCACGGATTTTGGTTACCAGTTTAACGCAAACTCAGAAGAAGCATGATGCTATCTGGTTTATTACAAACAGTTTGATCAAGTCTGCAAAATCCTTACATCCGCAAGGATTTCAGAACCAACAGATTGATCGGACATGTTCCAGCCAAGGCTCATCCGATCACTTGGCAATTCCTCAATTATCGAGTCAGACAAATATTCATAATTATGCTCCTTATTTACTTCACGTCTTTGTTCTAATTTCACGACTTACTTTCGCGCTCGCGTTCATGACACTATTCTCGTTCATGATGGCATTTCGGCTTACGATTTTATGTTCACTTTTCTCATTCTGGGAAGTTTTGCAAGAACTTGAGAGACCAGACCCAAGTTTAGTATAATTCCCTATCCTCAGATAGACGTTTCTCGTCATATTCTATGTCTCACCTTGTAGTGTTTGGCATTACCGCCATTATATTCTATGTTCACGATATGTTTCACATATTATGTTCATTCCACGTTCCTCATATCATGATCATGATATGTTACACGTATCATGGTCACGATGTGTTTACTCATACTACACTCATAATATCTCAACGTATCACGTTCAAAATTTTTCACGTGTCACGTTCAAATTGTCTCACGTACTACGTTTCTTTGTGTCTCGCGCATCGTTGCTAATTATCAGTTAAGTTATAGTGTTTTCACGATAACGTTTTAGTTGCCCTTACGCGTTAATTCTTATTCCCTCGATCAAATTTAGGGGATCTACCTTACGTTGATAACAAATAACTTCTTCGTATTTCACGTCAAGGTCAGGAGGACCAAGATTTATCATTCGTGTCAAGATCTTGTAAAGGAACCGTTCTAAGAGGGAGGCCACTTGGAAACGGACAAGTCCATCCGTACTTCCTATCCGTTTTTCTCTTATCAGTTAGATATGTCATTTCAGTCACGTCACGTTCCATGTCCTTTCAAGACATGTCACGTTCCGCGTTTCCTTCTGCCAGGTCACCTGTACGTTCATTTATCTTACATACCCTCTCAGTTTGATTCGGGTATGTTTCTCTTTCAGTTTACGTTATCTATAATTCGGGGACGAATTATTCTTTTTAGGGGGGAAGAGTTTTAAAACCCGCATACTTTTACCATGAATAGTACCCTTAAGATCGTACGTATAAGATTAAAACTTTCCTTTTATAGCATGTTTATGTTTACGTATAAGAATTTTAAGTATTACGTACGTGTTAGCACACGATAAGTATTTATTACGTATGAACACATGATAATTATTTAAATAATAATTATAATCACGAACATGCGATCATGAAATCATGAACGTAATTTAATCACGAGCTAATATTAATTACGTATATATATTTATTACGAACACGAATAAATATATTAAGTCACGGTTAATAATTAATTAAAACACGTAAAACACGAACACGATAAAATACGAGAACACACTATAATATTTAGACTCGAGAAAAGTGCGGGTTACCCCATGTGGGCCCCATACCACGAAATTAGGAAGGAAAATGGGCTTAGCCCATCAATTTTTACTAAACAAGAAAAAGGAGAAAACTTGTTTCATTTTAACAAAATCTAGAAAATAAGTAAAAACCCTAGCCTCCTTTTCCCTCCTTTTTTCCCTTTGGCCGCCGGTTTGTATCATCACCACAAGGGTGATTGGGTTGATTTTGGTGTTGATTATTTACAAAGAACATTAGTGTGTTCATCCTCCTTGATTCACGCATTCGGTAAACCTTAAAACACTTTTCTTTTAATCTTTTATTTTATTTTTACACATGAACTTATAAGGGTTTTGTTTTAATATGATTATCATGTTAATTAAATCAAGGGGGTAAATGTTTCGATGTTTTAGGGTTGTTGGTTGTGGCCGACGCATGAACCGAGCCCGTATGGGTCTCGGCTTGATTTAATCAACACCACCGAGACCACAAGGTCTCGGTATGGTGATGGTGGTCCCACGGCAGCAGCCAAAACAAGGGAACCCCGAAGTGGTTCGGGATCTGGTGTCGATTTCATGTCCGGTTCATGGTTTCTAGTCAAGATCCGGTTCACGGTTTATGTTAAGATTATTTTTTTATAATCATATGTTAAAATTAAATTAATAAGTATGACATGATTAATTTATTAAACATGACTTAGGTTATATTTAATTATTAGAATCATGAAATTATTAACCTAAGTATTTTATATTTTCTAGACTTATAATTAATTAATTATTTAAAAACCATGGTTATAATTAATTAATTAACATGACTTAGGTTATATTATTAATACATAATAATACATGTTTTAACCTAAGTATTTAACTTTAATTAATTAAAAAATAATACATTTAATTAAATACTTTTAACCTATAGTTTATTTAAATTACATGAAATAATTAATAAACTATACATTATATAATTATGACTTAGAAAATAATCATGAAAACACTTAGGCTTATATACTTAGCTTATTTAACCAGCTTATATCTAATTATAGAAACTTTCTATTTTTAGAAACTTATTTAATTAGGGCAGCTAATCTATTTATGGAAACTTTCTATTTTTAGAAACTTATTTAATTTCGGCAACTAATCTATTTATGGAAACTTTCTATTTTTAGAAACTGTTTAATTAAGGCAGCTGATCTATTTATGGAAACTTTCTATTTATAGAAACTTATCTATTTTAAGCAGTAATTCTATTGTTTGAAACTTTCTATTTTTGGAAACTTTCTATTTTTGGGAACTGTCTATTTTTGGAAACTTTCTATTTTTGGAAACTATCTATTTTTGGAAACTTTCTATTTTTCGAAACTTTCTATTTTAGGAAAACTTCTATTTTTGGAAAGTTACTTATTTTTACACAGTAAGTATAATAATACATGAAATACCAGAAATACTTAATCAGAATAGACAAAATATAAGATAAACACAGTTTAAGGCTTTAAATAGTAAACATGATATGAACATATAAAATAAGCTAAGACGTGACATAAAACTAGTTACGTATTTAGTAAGCAGATACTTATTCACGTATGTATTTATGTAGCATTAGTGATACCGAAGTAGGACTCTCTTCCATTCGTCTTCTTCGTTCACTAGACATAAGGTACGGATTCCCGTCCTTTCAGTATGGACATTCTTTCCTTATTAGGATTCCCTATATGCAGCCAAATGTTTTCCCGTAGTATAAGTATGTGTTTGAATTGCTTATGTTTAATTTAGAATACCTATAGCCATATACATGCATGACCAGTTTCACCTAGTTATGGAGGTACCATAACCATAACATTAGAGGCACTGATGTTATGACTTCACCAGGGCGGAGTGATTGCTCGTGGCGTCCCTTCAGCTTTTGGCCATTTATATTATATTTATCATGTGGGGAGGATGGGTGCATCCTAGTTACATGTTTCAGTCAGGATTTCATGGTGAATGTGGTGTGTGCCTTGTATCCTTCACAAGGAGCTGATCCCTCCTACCTAAAACTAGTATATTAAATTAGAGGCAGCCCCTCTAATTTACATGATGAGGTCACCCCTCCAAGTATTCATGCACGGTGGATTTTCATGACCTATTTTGGCTAATGGTAAAATATGTTAAACAGTTTTCATAAGATAAACATAAGGCTTTTCAAACTATAAAACCAGTTTTATGAACATGTTCCAGGTTTTCCAGGACTTATACATTTCCGCTGCTATTAAGTCTTTATTATGTTTTAGTCATTTATACTATGTCTATATTCGTGCACTGAGCGTTTTGCTCAGCCGTTACTTTCCTTTCCATGTCCTAAAACGGTAGGTACCCTAGGAAAGACTCGAGCATTTGGAGGACGTGCATAGGATGGAAGCTGCTAGAGACTTCTTTTCCTTTTTGCCTTCATATACTTATGCTTGCTTAGTCTTTCATTCATTTCTTTTACTTTATTATGTTTTGGGCTTATGTTTGGGAACCAATGTTTGATTCCAGTTATCCCTATGGTCATGTAATGTTTCAGACATTTATCCTTGTATGCTTTGATGACACACCATAATTACCCGTGACATTCCATTTATCAAAATGGGGTGTTACAACAGTGATGCATCGGGGAAGGGACTTGGCTGTGTTCTCATGCAACATGGGAAAGTGATCGCGAACACTTCACGGCAGCTTAAGCCTTATGAGGAAATTACCCTACGCATGACTTGGAACTTGCATCAGTCGTGTTTGCGTTGAAGATATGGAGGCACTACTTATATGGAGAATCATGTGACATTTTCACAGACAACAAGAGCTTGAAGCATATCTTCACTCAACGTGAATTAAACATGAGACAGAGGAGATGGTTAGAGCTGTTGAAGGATTATGACTTTAATCTGTAGTATCATCCCGGCAAGGCGAATGTAGTGGCAGATGCACTTAGCAGAATGTCCGGAATGATCAACGGCATTGAGATTGAGGAGGAAATCATAAGAGACTTGGAGCGACTAGACATAGAGATCATCGTACGTGGACAGCACGGTTACTGAGCTAATCTTAGAGTAGAACCCGAGTTACTCTCTAAGATCAAGAAAGCTCAGAAAGATGATGGAGAAATCTGGGCGATAATTCAGAATTTGGAGAAGCAGACAAGTTCAGAGTAGATGCAGATGGTGTCTTATGGTAGGGTACGAGACTTTGTGTTCCTGATGATCAAGAACTCCAGGAAGCCTTGTTAGCTGAGGCTCATAGCTCCCCATTTTCTATCCATCCTGGTTCGACCAAGATGTACCATGACATCAAGCAGTACTTTTGGTGGAGTGTTATGAAACAGGATGTTGCCACTTACCTCTCCAAATGTCTTACCTGCCAGCAGGTTAAGATCGAGCATCAGCGATCGGGCGGTCTTCTTCAACTGATAGATATTCAGAGTGGAAGTGGGACAAAATCACCATGGATTTTGTTACTGTTCTTCCGCCAACCAAGAGGAAGCACGATGCAATTTGGGTTATCGTTGATCGACTTACCAAATCAGCTCATTTCTTACCGATCCGCAAGGAAGATTCGGTCAGTAAAATCGCCGATACTTACAGAAGGGAGATCACGAGACTTCACGGTGCTCCATCCAGTATCGTCTCAGACATAGATCCTCGTTTCACTTCGCGATTCTGGAGAAGTCTACAGAAAGCTTGGGGTACACAACTTAAGGTTAGCACGGCTTTTCATCCTCAAATAGACGGGCAGTCAGAGCGAACGATTCAGACATTGGAAGACATGTTGAGGTCATGTGCGTTGGAATGGACGGGTGATTGGGACGATTACATATGTTTGGTGGAGTTTGCATACAACAACAGTTGGCACGCAAGTATCAAGTGTGCTCCTTTAGAGATGTTGTACGGCAGAAAGTGTCGCGTCCCAATCTGCTGGGATCAGGTTGGCGAGCGAACACTTGAAGGACCATAAATCATAGAGCTGACTAATGAGAAGGTCGCAGTAGCTAAGTAGAAACTGGAAGAAGCACGGTCACGTCAGAAGAGCTACCCAGACAAGCATCGTAGGGACTTACATTTTAATGTAGGAGATTACGTTTTCCTTAAGGTTTCGCCGGCACGTGGTGTTAGACGTTTTGGAATTAAAGGGAAGCTCAGTCCTCGTTTCATCAGGCCCTTTGATATCATTGAATGAGTCGGTGAAGTATCTTACCGTTTAGCGTTACCTCCGCAGCTTTCTCATGTACACAATGTTTTCCATGTGTCCTTACTCAGAGGGTACCAGTATCATCCTTTTCACATGGTTTAGTATCCACTGTAACAGATTCGTGAAGATGTCTCTTTCATAGAAGAACCCGAACGAGTTCTTGACAGAAAAGAACGAGTCATGAGAAGAAAGACGATTCCATTCGTCAAAATCCTTTGGAGGGATCATACCAAGCGGGAAGCCACTTAGGAAACACAGGAGTCGATCCGGGCTTCTTACCCTCATTTCATATTTTGAATTCGGGTATGTTCTTCTTTTCCAGTTTACTTTATATATAATTCGGGGAAGAAGTATTCTTTTTAGGGGGAAGAGTTGTAAAACCCGCATGCTTTTACAATGAATAATACCCTTACGATAGTACGTACATGATTAGAACTTTTCTTTTATAGCACGCTTACGTTTCATGAACAAGAATTACAAGTATTACGTACGTGTTATAACACGATAAGTATTTATTACGTATTAACTCACGATAATTATTTCAATAATAATTATAATCACGAACATACGAACAGGAAATCATGAATGTAAATTAATCACGAGCTTAATATTACGTATGTATGTATATTTATTACGATCACGAATAAATATATTAAATCACGATCGATAACTAAGTAAATCACGTAAATTACGAACACGAGAACACACTTATATTTTAGACACGGAAAATGTTCGGGTTACCCCTTTGTGGGCCCCATACCCGCAGCTACACCAAGACAAAAGGGCCAAGCCCATAATTTTTACTAAACATGGAACTTAAGGAAAAGTTATTTTCATTTAACAAGATTTAGAAAATATTAAAAACCCTAAAATCTTTTTCTCTCTTTTGGGTGTTCTTGGCCGCTGGGTTTACATCAGCACAGGGGTTATTCGGGTTGATTTTGGTCTTTGATTTATTGCAAGAATCATTCGTGTGTTCATCCTCTTTGATTAACATGATTGGTATAAACCCTAATCTCTTTTATTTTATGTTTTTGATTTCTTAATCACATAAAATCATGAATGTTTTTAATAAACTAATTAAAAACAAGTAATGAATAATGTTATTAATCATGGGGTTAAATCAGTTATGTGTTTAGGGGTGTTTGTTGTTTGGTCGACGCCTAACCGAGCCCCAAGGGGGGTCTCGGCTTGTCTTACTTCGCACCACCGAGATCATATGATCTCGGTTTGGTGGTGGTGGTGTCACGGCAGCAACAAGGACAAGGGAAACCCCGACTTAGGTCAGGTTATGGTGGTGATTTTGGGTCCGGTTTTTGGGTTAAATCACGGGTCCGGTTCACACATGTTTCGATTTAAAACACGGTCCGGTTCATGAGTTATTTTTCAAGGTTTAATATTTTTTTACAAGTTATATTATTTTTACAAGATTTAAATTAAATTAATTAAAAGCATGAACATGATTATTTTAATTTACATGACTTAGGTTATTAATTTTATTATTAACACATGAATTTTAACCTAAGTATTTTTATCTTTTAATTAGACTATATAGTTAATTAGTTATTAAAAACCATGACTTATATTTAATTAATTTACATGACTTAGGTTATATTATTTATAGATAATAATACATGTTTTAACCTAAGTATATTTATTTTACCTTTATTTAATTAAATCATGTTATATTTAATTAAATACTTTAACTTATAGTTTATTTAATTTACATGAAATAATTAATAAACTATACTATAAAATCACATGACTTAGAATATTAATCAGAAAACACTTAAGCTTATATAATTAGCTTAATTCTCCAGCTTATATCTAATTATGGAAACTTTCTATTTTTAGAAACGTATTTAATTAAGGCAGCTAATCTATTTATGGAAACTTTCTATTTTTAGAAACTTATCAATTTTAAGCAGTAATTCTATTTTTGTAAACTTTCTATTTTTGGAAACTTTCTATTTTTGGAAACTTTCTATTTTGGAAACTTCCTATTTTTGGTAACTTTCTATTTTTGGGAACTTTCTATTTTAGGAAACCTGCTATTTTTAGAAAGTTACTTATTATTACACAAGTATAATAATACATGAAATACAAGTAATATTTAATCAGAATAGACAGAATATAGGATAAACACAGTATAAAGCTTAAATCAGTAAAACATGACATATAAAACAAGCTAAGACATGATATAAAACCAGTTACGTACTCAATAATCAGATACTTATACACGTATGTATTTATGTAGCATTAGTGATACCGAAGTAGGACTCTCTTCCGTTCGTCTTCTTCGTTCGCTGGACATAAGGTACGGATTCTCCGTCCTATCAGTATGGACATTCTTTCCTTATTAGGATTTTCCGTATGCAGCCAACTGTTTTCCCCAGTATATGTTTTATATGTTTTTGAATTACTTATGTTTAATTAGAATACCTAAATCCATATACATGCATGACCAGTTTCACCTAGTTATGGAGGTACCATAACCATAACACTGGAGGCACAAGTGTTATGACTTCACCACAGCGGAGTGATAGCTCATGGCGTCCCTTTCAGCTTTTGGCCATTTATTATATTATCAGGTGGGGCGTATGGGTGCATCCTAGTTTACATGTTTTCAACAGATTATTTAGTGTGAATGTGGTGTGTGCCTTGCATCCTTCACAAGGAGCTGATCCCTCCTACCCAAAAACCAGTACATCAAATTAGAGGCAGCCCCTCTAATTTGCATGACGAGGTCACCCCTCCAAGTATTCATGCACGTTTATAGTTCATGACCTATATTGGCTAATGGTAAAATATGTTAAACAGTTTTTACAAGATAAAAATAAGGCTTTTCAAACTATAAAACCAGTTTTACTAAGATATAATGTAACACCCCCAAATTAATACAACTCAATACAGTGGAAGACTCGTTGGTGTTACGGGATAGCACATTACTCACATCATAGACAACGCATAAAAATCGCGTCGTTTAATAATAAAAGCATTTCCATATATAAATATCAAATTTACATAGGTCCCAAGTCATTGTATTTCATACAGGTTTTACAAAGCATTTGAATGGAAATTATTATTTAAGTGCGGGCCATGAATTCTTTGTCGTCTTCCCGAGAATTACCTTCAAGTACCTGAGATAAAACATGTTAAAAGAAAAGTTCAGCGAAAACGCCGAGTGAATTCATAGAGTTTTAATTAAATCCATCAATATAATATCGGTATAAAATTATTACCGAAAATCATTTTGTACAGATCTTTGTAATAGGCCATAAAATAGCCAAAGTCATTTTATACAAATCCTTATCAAAAATAATAATATAGGCTTTCGCCTTCAAAATCATTATACGAACCATTGTCGAGAAAAACATCATACAATACGTTTTATAACGTTGTATAGATTAAATAAAAACCGTTATTGAATATGGTTATATAAAACCAAAACAAGAACATAATATTGATGATAAGACCCTGTATTGCTAGTGAGGCAATTTATCGTAATTTGGTGCATATAGCAGTATTTCGTTAATTGGATTATTACAAGCCGCATGACATTGTTACCTTACTAAACCAAACAACGGGTAGCTAACCCGAAACTCATTTGCCCATCTAAATTAGCGTGTCGTCACAATAATCACGCTTGTGTAAATCTTCTCATACATAAATTCGCTTACCAATCAATGTCGCACAACGGGGATCAACCGTCAAGGCGCGAACTGGGGTGATCGTCCCCAAATAGTACTATTGTATGCATAAGCATCTACCAAATCCCGGTAGTTCACAATTCATGCTAATGGGACTTTTTAGTGACATAACCTAACTTTAATAATCCATTTCATTTCATCTACCTGGTCATATAATCATACATCGGGTCATACAATCATTCGGGTCCAAATCAATAAACAAACAATCTGGACAAATGGTGTCCTATTTTAGTAAAACTAATATGTTATCTCCCTCGCGGGTTTATAAAATATTTCATAAAAACATTTAAAAGAGTGTGAGGCTATGAACTCACGTTGATGTGGGAAAGTGGTTTATCGGCGATTCGGATGTACGGTACGTGCTTCAATCACGGAAACCTAGACAAATAATACTCGTCTTAGACACTTGTCCAATGACTTTAAAAATAAAAATTATGTATACATATTATGATTATATATATATATATATATATATATATATATATATATATATATATATATATATATATATATATATATATATATGATGATCAAGTGGGTTTATATATTCTCATTTACTCATTTTTGTGTTTATGTATTGGTAACTTCTTACTAGTTTACTAGTTTTACCTATTTACGTGTTTTAGGTCCAATAAGCCTATTATAAGTTCATTAACTTGTATTAATCCATTTTATACTTGTATTATCAGTATTTACACTTTACATGTTGGGCCCAAATGGTTTAATCCCAATAAATAAGTTTATAAGTGTTTTAGCCCATTTTGTTGTATTATTAGTCCAATAACGTTAACTTAGCCCGTTAATGTCCGTATGTTATATAGTTCGGGTTTTATAAGTTTTTACTTGTTAAATATGTTTATATATCAGTATATGAGTTTATAAAAGTTTACATTAGACGGGTCCAACCGTCAAAGTTTTATTTAACAAAAACGTTAATTTTACGGTAATAGCCGAAAAAGTCATAAAAATCATGTTTATAGTTTTATAACTTATAAAACTTATCAAACTACCATTTTTATAAAATGTCCATTTATTTATCCTTATACATACTTATATAAATGTATTATATGAGTTAGTGGGTTTTAATTCACATTTTATACTATTTTTATTTGAGTGCTTATTTAATACTATTATACTTTAATTTCCAAAATCTGATTTTTACTTTCATGTTCACCAAAACAGCCATATCTAGAGTTCTATATGGAGATAGAAGCTCAAATTTTTATGACATAAACTACATGATATGTTCTCCATTTAACGCTACTATAGCTACTGTTGAATAAGCCTCTAAGTAGTTTCTAAAAATCGTCCAAAACAGTGAACTCAGATTTGTACTCTAAACTTGTTTTGATCATATCTCACTCATCCTAATGATTCCATTGCATGGCCAACTCTCACATGTGTACAAGACATATTACTTACTGTATATCCATTAATCTATGCCATTTTTATCAGTTCATCACATGGTTCTTTACTGTTTTATACAGCCATCATTTTAAGCATGATTTTAACCTTTTTACATATAGTTTTTCATCTTTTTACCCATGATTATCAACACCAAATCCCCACACAATATTTTTATCATCATATATAATCATACATATATACATTTAAGAAGAAAATACATGATTACATAATTAAAATTAACAAAAGGATGGGGAGAACAATCTTTATACCACCATGATGATGTAGGTTGTGATCAAGACATGGATTTTGATGGAGAAACTTGTGATAAACCAAGACCATCTTCAAGACCACTATTCTTCAAGAACTCTAATACACGGCTTTTGCCTGTATAAAAGTTATCGTTCTAGTGTTCTAATCGAATTGATCTAGGTTCTCTATGTGACTCAGTTTTATTTTGGTGGAAACAAATATTTTTGGTTGGTTTTAAATTTAAATATGCAAGACTTAAAAGTAAATGTCGTTAAAGTAAAGGGCAAGTATTAAAAGAGCGTGAAATTAAATATAAATCTAATTAAAAAGAAAGCTGCGATATTTAAAAGCTTTTTGAAAAGTAAATTAATTTAAATGACTAAAAATAAAAGCGTGACGAGAATTAAAATTAGACAAGTATTAAAAACGTAAACTAAAAATTAAACGAGACAAAATAAGAGAAAACAACCTCCAATCGGAATATATTCCGATTACACCTTGATCGGAATATCAAACCAAACCTGTCGGAATGTCAAGGTTGTCCAATCGGAATATGTCACTTACCCAATCGGAATAACCCACGACCCTCAGATCGGAATGATGAACCTACCTGATCGGAATATGGTGACCTGGTCGGAATGCTAATCGGAACCCCTATAATCGGAATACTGTCACTACACACGATCGGAATATCCAAGTTCGCACCTCAATCGGAATGTGGCAAAGAAAACCCTCAATCGGAATATCTGTCACTTGTTCTAATCGGAATATCTCTTACACTTCTGATCGGAATACCCAAGTACAACCCCAATCGGAATATACAAACCCTTTTCCGATTATACCAATCGGAATGTAAAACCCCTTTCAGATCTTGACCAATCGGAATACGTAGGAAAGAACTAAAAATAAGCTAAGTAAATAAGCTATAATCCTAATAAACACAAGACTAAATCCTTAAGGTAAACCGTGTAAAAATAAGCTATGAAACTGAAAGTTAACAACTTTTAAAACACGAAAAAGATAAACTTTAAGAAAAACAACTTTTATACGAAAACAACTTTTATAAAAACTATATAAACTTGAAAATTAAACAATATAAGATATGAAAACAAATGATTTAAAACGATCAAAAGCTTAAAAATGTAATCTTTAAACAACTTAACAAGATAAAAACGTGTAAATCAAAGATTAAAGAAAGGTAGAAGAAGATTAACAAGATAAAGTAAAGGTGCAAGTAATTAAAAGAAACACTTACTTGAAATTAAAAGGTATTAAAGGTGCAAGACAAGTAATTAAATGTGCAAGTAATTAAATGTGCATAAAATAAAGGTGGAAGAACTAGTTTGTCAATCTAGCCAACAAGAGTAAATGCATGAATAAGAGGGGTATTTATAGGTGATTAGAGGAGTGGTTAGAGGAAGCTTCCTCCCCTTCTTCCTTTTCTTCTTAATTGCCCATTAAGTCCTTCCTTCTTAATCTTTTTGTTAATCTTGGAATGTGATGACTTTTGGCTCGGGATTTCTTTGGACTCGTCTTTTAATTCTTCGATAAATAAGACTTGAGTTCCTCGGCTTTAAGTGAACTTCCGTCTTTTGACTTTTTCTTCGATAAATCTTCAGAATTGGTCTTGGACTTCCGTTCTTTTTGCACTCTCGACTTCTTGACTTCGTCTTTCATCCTTTTCTTCAATAAAAGCCCGTAAATGCCTGTGAATTTCCGTGTTTTCTCCACTTTTCACCTTTTCGTCCTAAATTACAACAAAAACACAAACCACGCATAATTCCGACATAAAAGACATAAAATACATGTTTTGGTCCGGTTATTATTGTAATTAAGTGGTAGAAAAGATGTGTGTTTTCACACATATCAAATCCCCTACACTTGACTATTGCATTGTCCTCATGCAATGCATTAGTTACAAAGCACGTTAACATTTTTCATCAAAATTAATCCACGTTGGCCTTTATTAAAGAGATAGAAAATTATAAACATTCTAAATAAAGAAATCAAAAGCATACCTTGGGTTTTGGAAATGTCATGAATACTCATCATCCTCAACTTTTCACTTTCTCTAAACCAAGCTTAAAAACGAGATCATTGTTATTATAAGTTAATAAACTAACACGAACTCATGTGGGCCAATTACTCACTTAGACTCCCTTATTCCTATGGGTATCTCTTATATTTTATTATTTGTCTTGAATGATCACGAGGATGCATTGTTTGACTTATTTCGATAGTTATTTAGTCTGAAAATAAAGTGCACGATTTAATCAATAGTTAGCTAAAGGACCAAATCTTTTAAAACTGCTTCTCGGGACCTCATAAAGTCCATATCTTGGCATAACTCGCTTCGCGATTTGAGACCTTTCTCGGACCGATATTTGGCAGCGACTTCATACTTCAAATCTTGAGAGACGTTCATGAAATAATGGTCTTCTCTTCATAATGGAATTTCTTCACTTGAAGTTTTTGAGAGATTCATACTTGGACCACGACTTCTTCATTTTTCTCCAATCTTTCTTTTGGACTTTGATATACAACGATCCGCCTCCTTTTATGACTTGGATCTATTTATCCTCATACCTTGTTAGGGTCTTTTCGGATACACTTCTCCATGACTTTTGGGGAGTTTTTGCTTTTCGTCGTGTGTCTCGATCCTTCATATTGATTTTCGATAAATGATTCTTCACATCACTTTTGGATCTTTAGCAACAAAATATAGCCCTCATGCCTTGTTAGGGCCTTTTCAGACTCGCCAATCTTCGCATCCCGCTTCAATAAGTTATGCCTTGGCTATGAACTCTAATCCATACCGAGCAACTTTTAAACGATCTAGGGCTAGAAGCTAAGTAACTTTTCAAATCGTACAACCTTATTTATTAGCAGATAAACTTATTAGCAAGCGATGGGAGAATAGGCTTATAATTAACTCACATAAATTCACGAAAGAATACTGAACTTATAATTGGCTCTATCATCTCTCGTTCTCCACAGTTTAAAATCTCAAGTAATGAGACTCGTGGATGCTTAGCCTATTAAATCAAAGTTTTGGGTTTTCGAGTCGCCTATAGGATCTTGCAAATTCTTAGACTTTTTCAAGTTTAGAAATCGCGTTTTAAAGTTCCCTTGATAAACGACTCTCTAGGATCAATTATAGGAACTTGCGAAAAGTTCTTGTTCTTAACCCGTGAGAGTTAAGACTTTCGCGTTTTATAGCTCCCTATATAAAAGCCTAGCAAAACTTGACTTAAACACGTTAAGGATACTAGCTAGAGTAACTTAGACAAGTATACTCGGGTTGAGTCAAAAGATTCACAACGTTTGAAAATTAAAACCACTTATTAAAGATTTATTCTAATAAGGCAAGAAAATAACTATACAAAGAGATAAACTAAATAGGCCAAAATAGATCAAAAATTTTGAAAAATGTCAAAAAATTGATTTTCCGGTTAAAATGAGGACAAATACAAGGAAAAGACCACTTAACTTCGATAGAAGTCCCCCTACACTTAAGATAAACATTGTCCTCAATGTTTAAGCATGTGGGAGTAAACTCCCCTACACTTAGGACATTGTGCACGTTGTTTAAATCTCGCTAAGGAAATGACAACTAAAGAGATTCCTATTTTAATATTGAGAAAATATAAAATAGTGAATCGAAAAGAGTTTAGGATAGAACCGGTAAGAAGTAGAACACGGAATTACGGGTCGTCAAGAATCATCAAGAGTGGATCATTGAAGCTCGAATCCCTGATTAAGAAGTAAGGAGAGGAAATAGCAAACCAAAGGGTCCCCCCTACACTTATGATAAAGAAAGCGAAAAGATAGATGCATGGGTTGCCTCCCAAGAAGCGCTTGGTTTTTGTTAACTGAGTCATTAGCCTGACTCGACCTTGATCATCAACGGAAGAAGCATAAGACATATCCACCAGGATCAAAGACATTGTTTTCATCGAGCAAATAGCATAGGCTTAAGGCGAACAAGGCAAGCCAAAGAAGAGTAGGCAAGGTTCCCTTAAGCAGCAATGGAGCACGGTGGAAGCAAGGTTGAAGTGGTACAAGCAGATTTCCATAAGTTCCAAAGATATTTCCTTTTATTTCATCAGGTGGATACTGAGATGGCTGCAAAAGTTCAATACCAGGATCGAACACCTTTTCCTTTAGGGGAAAATAGCGCTCAGGCTCAGCCGAGTGTGAAGAAGATCCGCAAAGAAGCACAACCTCGTCCTCAGAAGGGGGATAAAGAGGTTTCAAATCATATGTGCAACGGATTTCGGTGTCGACCGGTTTCTTCTCCTTTGACAAAATTTTCTTCAAATCCAAAGTAGGATCAAGACGATAATCTTCAAAGTCCAAAGGAGGTGCATCACTCTCATGAGGGAAGTAAGTGTTGAGAAATTCAGAGAAATCTTCCTCAAATGAATAATCGTCCAAAGTAGGATCGAGTGATGGCGGAGGATCTTCATCGTGTGAAGAATCGCTCGAAAGAGTATCGGCCTCATCAAAATCATCATATGTGGGCAGCTCGGGATACTCAGAAGTACAATAATCAAAATCATCCGAATCTGAGCTAGAATCATCATCATCATAAGCATCAAAGACCGGTGGAGAATCATAAATGGGAGAAGCTTCGAAAGTAGGGAGAGAATCATCCACATCATCATGAAAAAGTGGATTATCGATGCAAGAGTCGAATAGAGGATTGTCGTAGACGGTAAAGTCATCGAGCACATTAATCATATTCACTGATTCTCGGCCTCCAAAAGTTGTACTAGTAAGCTTCCCCATTTTGAAAACTTGTGCATCATCCCCGACTCTTAAGATTAACTCACCTTCGGCAACATCCACTAAAGCTCGTCCGGTTCTCAAGAATGGCCGACCAAGTATTAAAGGAATACGAGGGTCCATTTCATAATGAACTACGACAAAATCGATCGGGAAAGTAAATGCGCCAACTTTAATGAACACGTCTTCGGCTATACCAACGGGATAAGCGAGAGTGCGATTTGCAAGTTCGAGAGTCATCTTTGTTGGAATGAGGTCGGGCAATGATAGTGTTTTCCAAACACTCAGTGGCATCAAATTAATACTAGCCCCGAGATCAGCAAGAGCAGTAAATTCTTCAGTTTTGTTGAACACGCAAGGCAACACAAAACGACCGGGATCTCCAAGCTTTTCCGGAAGTTCTTTAAGAATAACTGCAGAGCAGTTTTCATTTAAGCGTGTGTTGGCGAGTTCAATCAGCTTCTCCTTCTTGTTAAGCAATTCCTTAAATGCTTTAACAAATTTAGGCATGTGGACAAGTGCTTCAAGAAAGCTAATGTTGAAGTTCATTTGAGAAATCATCTTCACATAGCGTGACACGTCAGAGTCCTCCTTGGTTAGCATTTTGGTCTTGCCTAAACGAGAGGGATAAGGGATATTGGGTTTAGGTGGTGAAGGTGCAGGTGTAGGTAAAGGTTGAGATGTTGAAGGGTCATTCGTGGGAACCTCATCACGTCGAGGCGGAGACGGTAATGGTGCACTAATACTAGGTGTAGGAGGAGTAGGGATAAATGGTGGTGGAGGAAGTGTAGATGATGTGGGTGGGATTGTTGGTCCTACGATGGTGGCTCCACTACGAGTAGTAATAGCACTCACATTAGCTCGCGGATTAGTGACGGTGTTTGAAGGTAGAGAACTCGAAGAAGAAGGTTGAGCGGCGGGCAAGAAACTAGCAAGCATATTCTTCAAATCATTGGTTTGATTGCTGAAGGAGGATTGTATATTATATCGAAGCTCGGATCTTATCTCATTTCCTTGCTTGGTAATATCTCCTTTCAAATTGATAATTTGGCTCTGCAGGTTCTTGATTTGCTCACCTTGGGTTCTCATAATGGCTTCAACATCGGGATTAATGGGTGGGGTTTGTTGGGTGGGTGGTTGATAAGGGTTAGAAGCTCTTGGTGGGATTTGGTTGCTTCTATTGTAGTTGTTGGCGGGGTTTTGGTTTTGAGGAGAAAAACCGGGTGAAAGGTAATTGTTGGATCGGTAACTCAGCAGATTTCTATCCCCTTGAGGTCGAGCTTGGTAATTTTCCGGTGAATAATTACCATAAGCTGCATACACATTTTCCGGATTTCCTTGAGTCGAAGGACAATCGGTGTATGGGTGCGGACCGCCGCATGTTTCACAAGGAGTAGCAACAGCTTTAACTTGTTGTTGTTGTTGGTTTGAAGCTAAGAGTTGCATACTTCTGCTCATTTCAGTCAGCACACGGGTGAGTTCGGTCATATCAGGGTTTGCTGAGGTGGAGGAAACATTGACTCTCGGGTTGTTCCTTGAAGAAGCAGAGGAATCCCAGTTTTTGTGGTGAGTAGTCATGTTCTCAATAAGCTCTCTACACTCCTCGGGTCTCCTTTTCATGAATGTGCCACCGGCGGCTGCATTAATCGTATCACGATCTCGAAAAGTCAAACCGTTGTAGAAGGTATCTATTAAGGTCACAGGGAGCATGTTGTGGTTTGGACATCTATCGATCAAGACATTATATCGCTCCCAAGCGTCAAAAAGAGATTCATCAGGGTCTTGCATGAAACCGCTGATTTGATTGCGAAGGCTCGTGACCATGGATGGTGGAAAGTAGCGCGACAAAAAGCGTTGAGTCATGTCATCCCAAGTGTGAATATAATTCTTCGGGAGACGATCAAACCATTTCTCGGCATGATGTAATAAAGTGTGTGGAAAGAGTTGTAGGCGAAGTTCATCCATTGTGGCACCAGCCAACTTCATGCTTTGGGTGATTGTAATGAACTTGTCGAGGTGTTTGTTGGCATCATCATCAGGCAATCCACGGAATGGGTTAGTTTGCACTTGCTGAATCATGTGGTGCTTCAACGAAAACTTAGGAGCGTTGATTTGCATCGGCGCAATCGGTCCTCCTCGTCCAAACATGGTGGGTTGACAAAGTTCCTCCATGGTCCGAAGATCGGGCTGTGGAAGAACATTGTTGTTATTATTATTATTATTGAGGTGCGGTGGAATGTTGTTGTTGACACCTGACATAGCTAAATCTTCTTGAGGCTCGGGCTCTTGATAATTAGAAGATCTAGTACGCATACACCTGAAAATGCAAAAGAAAAAGAAACCAAACACAAAGACAATATATATACACAATAAAGATAAAATCTTTTTGGATTTTTGAAATTTTTAATTTTTATGGATTTTTATCAATTTTTTAATTTTTATGATTTTTAGAATTTTTTATGCAAGAAAAATAACGCTCACAAGTAAACGGATCCCAAAAAGCAACGCGTCTCTCACTGAAAACCGTTAATCTTTACGAAAAGAGCCGGCAGCGGCGTCATTTAATACACGGCTTTTGCCTGTATAAAAGTTATCGTTCTAGTGTTCTAATCGAATTGATCTAGGTTCTCTATGTGACTCAGTTTTATTTTGGTGGAAACAAATATTTTTGGTTGGTTTTAAATTTAAATATGCAAGACTTAAAAGTAAATGTCGTTAAAGTAAAGGGCAAGTATTAAAAGAGCGTGAAATTAAATCTAAATCTAATTAAAAAGAAAGGTGCGATATTTAAAAGCTTTTTGAAAAGTAAATTAATTTAAATGACTAAAAATAAAAGCGTGACGAGAATTAAAATTAGACAAGTATTAAAAACGTAAACTAAAAATTAAACGAGACAAAATAAGAGAAAACAAACTCCAATCGGAATATATTCCGATCACACCTTGATCGGAATATCAAACCAAGCCTGTCGGAATGTCAAGGTTGTCTAATCGGAATATGTCACTTACCCAATCGGAATAACACACGACCCTCAGATCGGAATGATGAACCTACCTGATCGGAATATGGTGACCTGGTCGGAATGCTAATCGGAACCCCTATAATCGGAATACTGTCACTACACACGATCGGAATATCCAAGTTCGCACCTCAATCGGAATGTGGCAAAGAAAACCCTCAATCGGAATATCTGTCACTTGTTCCAATCAGAATATCTCTTACACTTCTGATCGGAATACCCAAGTACAACCCCAATCGGAATATACAAACCCTTTTCCGATTATACCAATCGGAATGTAAAACCCCTTTCAGATCTTGACCAATCGGAATACGTAGGAAAGAAACAAAAATAAGCTAAGTAAATAAGCTATAATCCTAATAAGCACAAGACTAAATCCTTAAGGTAAACCGTGTAAAAATAAGCTATGAAACTGAAAGTTAACAACTTTTAAAACACGAAAAAGATAAACTTTAAGAAAAACAACTTTTATACGAAAACAACTTTTATAAAAACTATATAAACTTGAAAATTAAACAATATAAGCTATGAAAACAAATGATTTAAAACGGTCAAAAGCTTAAAAATGTAATCTTTAAACAACTTAACAAGATAAAAACGTGTAAATCAAAGATTAAAGAAAGGTAGAAGAAGATTAACAAGATAAAGTAAAGGTGCAAGTAATTAAAAGAAACACTTACTTGAAATTAAAAGGTATTAAAGGTGCAAGACAAGTAATTAAATGTGCAAGTAATTAAATGTGCATAAAATAAAGGTGGAAGAACTAGTTTGTCAATCTAGCCAACAAGAGTAAATGCATGAATAAGAGGGGTATTTATAGGTGATTAGAGGAGTGGTTAGAGGAAGCTTCCTCCCCTTCTTCCTTTTCTTCTTAATTGCCCATTAAGTCCTTCCTTCTTAATCTTTTTGTTAATCTTGGAATGTGATGACTTTTGGCTTGGGATTTCTTTGGACTCGTGATATGAGCTTAAACTCATATCCTTTTAATATCAAATAACCCTAAAACATGAAGCAAAATACCAATTTATCTTGCAAAAACAGTGCTATGTGGTATGTTTGTGTTTGTGTGCACTTGTGTAGGTAAAAAGATACATTTCCAAGCAAACAAGGAAAAATCAAGCTCAAATGGATGAAAAAGACAAAGAAGGATCAAAAGTGACAAGACTTTGAAGTATAAGGACCTATCTTGACAAGTTATCAAAGTTGAAGGACTAAAAGTGAAAATATTGTAAAAAGTCAAGATTCAAGTCAAACTTGGTCAACTCTCAAGTCAACTCAGTCAAAGGACCATTTTGTTCAAGAATGAAAGTTGAAGGACCAAATATGTCAAAAGAATGAAGATCCTAGCTTGAAAATACAATCTGCCAAGTTGAAGGACCAATTCTGCCAACTTTTGAAAGATATGCAAAGTTTAATCCATGTGACAAACAAATCAACCAATGAGAAGAGAGGAAATAAGTCACACGGATTGAATATTAAATACCCACTCAGCCGCATGCATTTATTATCCAATCCCAACAGTTCAATCCGTGTGACCGATTTTTAACCAATCAAACACTGACACGTGGCGTCTTCTTCAAGGAAAAAATTTGCCAGGATCGCGTTTTAGCTACAAGCAATTTCATGGAAAGTTTTCAATTAATCAAGAATCCCCAATTCCTTGTTCATACCTGCAAATGCAATATGCAGAATTTTACACGTGGCAAGCTGGGATTGGTTCTGACACGTCACCAACCCCAACAAACTCTTCCTTCATGTCTATAAATAGCTGGATTAGACTTCATTTGTACTTGTAGCTTAAATTTGTAAAAACACATAGTTCCAAATTTACTTTCCTTTTTCCTTCAATTCTACCCTAGCTACTCAAGAGTCTGACAAACTCTTGAGTTAGTTAGTTAGTTACTAGCTTCCAACAACCTTGTAACCGTTTTCCATTGAATAAATTTTGAATTCAAGCTTTCCCGCCAAAATTGTTCTTACCATTCATGTTCATTCTTTGCTGCTATTGGATAATATTGTTGCTGTTAAGTGTTTGTTATGATCATTGATGGATCATAACTGACATTGAAGAAGTTTGATAGCTGTTTGATCAGAATTCAGTCCATTCCATAGTTTTGGAAGATTTTCAAGCATGTTGATAGATTCTTGTTGATTTGTTAGCTGATCTTGTTGATTGATAGATTCCTAGTGATAAGGTGGTGGTTATCACTAGGTTAAGAGAGCTCAGCGCTCCTCTTCTTCTCAAAGGATTACTACAATAGGTTCTAAAAGTTCTCATTTTTGTTCCTCTCAATAAGTCAACTGCATGCTTTCTTTCCTAGAGTAATTTTGATGGCTGCCTGATAAAAGTGGTTTTGAGTTGCTAATTGATTGATCTTTAGTTGCTTATAGTTTGATTCTGTTACTTGTTCTTAGTTTTTGGATTAAGTCTAAGTTTTAGCTTATTTTCAGTTGAAATTTGGTTCTAGCATCATAATTGGTAATTGTTGCTCTTAGTGTTCATTTGTACTCTTAAACCAGTCCATTTGGAGTATAAAACTTGGAGTTAAAAGCATTTGAGTCTGCTTAATTCAGAACTTAAAAAGTCTTTGTAAAAAGTTTGTAAAACCAGTAAAGGAGTATTTGGGATTAGAATAAAAAGATTTTTCAAGTATTAAGATTTGGAGTTTTAGAGTTCATTTGCAGTCATAAGGTGATAATAAGTTGTTTTAAGTCTTTTACAAGTCAAGTAGAAGGTCAAAAAGGCAAATGGCACTTAAAATGTTTGGGTCAGTTTTCATTCAGTTTTGGTTTTAGAACTTGTCATTTTCAATTGATCAGTATTCATTCCATAGTTGATGAAATTTCACCAAATTTGTTCTCACTTGTGGCTTATATCATAAAAGTTCATATTATAAAAGGATTTTATACAGTTTGCAATAAGCATTTAGATATAAGCAAAAATCAGATAAGTAGACTTAAAGCAAGTTTCTGTAACTTGTAAACTGAAATTTTGTATCTCCTTATTCTCTTCATAAACTTGGCAATTTTTCTTCACAAATCCCATTAAGTAGTTGAGTTACATGATTTTTGAGATTTTTAGCTTTTTGAAAAAAAGCTGGTCAACGCTTGGTCAACATAAGCCCAATTTTAGTTTAATTCAGATTTTGAGCTTATTTTTGGATGAAAAAGTTTCTAGTTTGATTTCCCATTCCTTAAATCAGTTGCTTAATCAGTTTCAGTCAAAAAATCAAGTTGTGACTAATTGGATTTTGCTATAGCTTATTTTGTGCTTATTGATAAGCACTCATTTGCTTATTTCTCATTCTTAGCCAATTTCCTTTGACAAGTGTAGCTTATTTTGGATTTGAAACATTTTGCAATTTGTCTCATCAAATTTGGTTGAGTAATAAGCTCAAACGAGCTTATTTTCTTGTTTTGCCCGTTTTGTCTTAAAAAGTTTTTGAAATTGCACTTTGGTCCCTATTGTTCTATCAGCGTTTAAATTTGGCTTAATTTCCATGATTTTAGGGTTTGCAAGTGTTTAGTCCCTGGAGTTTGAAAAGTTGTTACATTCAGTTAGCAATTTGTTAGATTGTTACACTTTTGGTTAGTTGGTTATAGATTTTGCAAATTTGATCCTTGTAGTTAACTGTTTTGCACTTTTAGTCCCTAGAATTGTAGAATTTACATTTCAAGCATTTATCTTTCATAGAATTTACAATTTCAGTCCTTTTAGTTTCATATTTGGCATTTTGAAAAAAACTTGGTATTTGCAATATGTTTTACATATAAGTAGGTAATATTTTTCGGTTTTGCAAGTCTTTGTTGAATTAGCAAATAGAATATCCAAGCAAGCTTAACAACCAAGAACAATTAAAAACCCGATATTGGTTGGACTTTCCATTAGCAAGAACTGAGAAAAAATGAACTGCATTATACACAATTTCAAATGGCGCCGCTGCCGGTTCTTTGACTACGCGAGAGACTATCGATTGACGGTTTTCATTGGCTTTTGGGATCCGTTCACTTTGTGAACGTTATTTTTAAGTATCATAAATCAAAAACAAATAAAAAATCAAAAATATAAAAATATATAAAAACTAAAAAATTAACAAAACAATTCTTTTCCTAAAGAATTGACCAAAAAAAATAAAAAATCCAAAAAGCAATCTTTTTCCTAAGAGATTGCACCCAAAAATATATATTATTGGATTCTCTCGGTTTTTATGTACATATAGTATTTTCCCTTAAAAAGCTCATAAATACAAAAATATTTTCCATATATTATTATAAGTAAATACGTATACGTATAAGAACAATCAATCTACATATCTTCCATAAGTATTGCCGAGGCAATACACCGTGTTGAGGGGCGTTCCGGTCCTTGACACGTGTATCGATCAAACAAAATAAAGCAAGAATAGATAAATACTCTCAATAAGCAATAATTCGAAGAATACGAACATTTAAGTGAATAGAAAGGCGATGTGCTATAAAATGCCATCTAAGGGTCAATAGGTACATAAGTGCTTCGCGCCACCTAACCCCCCGTTCACTTGTAAGTATTCTAAGAAGGAAGGCTTCATTGGGGGTCTTGCACCCAAAGTAGTATATACGTATAGTGTTATTTTCTTGTGGATATTTAATATTGAAACTCGAAGAGGATAATCCATTTCTCTTCAAAGTCACACGAGAGCTTCTCTCTCATTCCTCGTATTGCGTTGCATGCTCACTCGCGGGCGTGCACAAATACCGATTGGTGTACAACCTCTTCCACCGAAAAGGAAGAAAAAGAGAAAGAGTAAGACCACCACCGTCCACCAAGCCGATCACGAGAATCGTGCTTTGACTCCACCACAAGAAGCCATGGCTATTGATAATCACACTTTGTATGAACGTATGCAATCCAACATTCATGGATATTCTAGTGCCATTAAGATTCCCGACTTTCCCGCTAACACATTTGAGCTACATACATCTATGATCAATATGGTTGCACAATCATCTTTCTTGGGTAAACAAAATGAGGATCCTCATGCTCACCTTAAGAGATTCCTTTCACTTTGCAATACCATTAAACATAATGGGGTTCCACATGAGGTCATTAGGTTGATGTTAGTGTCATTTTCCTTAGAGGGAACCGCTAAGCATTGGTTAGACACTCAACCACCCGATAGTATCACCACATGGGATGGTTTCACCACTAAGTTTTTGAACAAGTTCTTTCCTCCACATAAGACTATGGCTTTGAGGACTTTAATTATGGGCTTTCAACAAAAACCTAGTCAATCCTTTAGTGATGCTTGGGAAGAGTATAGTGAGTTGTTGAGGCGATGCCCTAATCATGGATTGGATCAAGTTCACCAAATAAGCCTCTTTTATGATGGCCTTAAATCTCACCACCAAGATTCCCTCAATGCTTCCGCGGGAGGGAGTATTCTTCTTAAGACCTATCAAGAGGCTTTGGACATTATTGAGACTAAGGCAATGGTTCAAACAAACAATCCATTTGAAGAAAAGGTTCATGTTATCCAAAACAATTCTCAAATCCCTTGTGACAACCAACTCCTCAAGTTCCAAGAAGCGATTTTTCAAAGGATGGATAGAGATAGTGAGAGGAATTTCCAAGTACAACAAGAAATGCTTCAAACTTTTAAGAGCATGTCATTGAACAATTCCTCAAATAATGTGAATGCCATCACCATTTCTTGTGTTACTTGTGGAGGTCCCCATTCTTATGAACAATGTGATAAGGTGCAAGGGTATCAAGGGGAATGCTATGCTTACCAAGAAGAACATCGTGAACACTTCAAGCCTAATATCAATCCAAATAACCTTTCTTACAAATCCCAAAATTACCTTTCTCCACCCGGCTTCCCACCCCAACCACCCACCCAAATTCCACAAAATACTCCTCAAATTTTACCAAGGAATCAAGGGCAAAGACCACCATACCAAGGAAATAACTACAAGGCAACCAATCAATTTCATCCTCAAGCAAATACCTTTTATCCACCAAATCAAGGATTTAACTCCCAACCTTTACCTTTCCAACCTCAAGGTTTTCAAGGTTATGTGCCACAAGAGTTTAACACAATGGATCTCTTACAAAAAATGAATCAAGAGAATGAAAGGAAGTTCCAAGCTATGGAGAAGAAAATGAATGACCAATTCAATAAGGTTTTAGTGGTATTAAATCAAAGACCACAAGGGGCTTTACCTTCCAACACACAAACAAACCCACGGGCCAATGTCAATGCTATTACAACAAGGAGTGGAACAACAACAAAGGATCCTTTACCTCCTAAACCTACTATTGTTCAACCCACTTGTGCTCCTACTTGTGACAAGCCTTCTACTTCTACTCCACCTCCTCAAAATGCTCCTAGTCACTCAAACACACCTTCTCAACCACCTCATACTTCTCCTTTACCTTCCACACTTCCCAATGAAGAAGCTAACAAAGACAAATCTTCCACCACAACACCTATTCCACCTACACCAAAGCCTACTCTTCCATATCCTTCAAGGTTGAAAAAGGACAAGTTAAAGAACAAGGATGACATCCAAGTCTCCAATTTCTTAAGGATGTTCAAGCAACTCAACATCAATATATCCTTTGCGGAAGCTCTTGCTTATATGCCAAAGTTTGCTAAGATGTTCAAGGATTTGCTCTCAAACACAGAAAAATTGGTTGATTTGCCCAACACATCCCTTAATGAAAATTGTTCCACGGTGTTACTTAAGACCTTACCAACAAAACTTGGAGATCCGGGGCGCTTCTTGATACCTGGTAATTTTCCCGGTGTTGAAAATTGCATGGCTTTGGCGGATTTAGGGGCGAGCATAAACCTCATGCCTTTATCGGTTTGGAAACAACTATCTCTTCCCGAGCTCACTCCCACTAGGATGACTCTTGAACTAGCCAACCGAACCATAGCTCACCCCGTAGGTATAGCGGAAGATGTGTTTGTAGGTGTGGATAAGTTTACCTTTCCGGCCGACTTTGTAGTGGTCGATTATGACATGGATCCTAGAGTGCCTTTGATTGTTGGTAGACCGTTTTTTAGAACGGGTCGTACCTTGATAGATGTGGCGGAAGGAGAATTAATTATGAGAGTAGAAGATGAGAGAGTGGTGTTTAAGTTAGGGAAAGTTTGTGATAGAAAAGAGGTTAAGGAGTCTAGACCTTGTGAGACTATTAACATTGTGGATGTGCTAGATGAAGTGTGTAATGAACACTTTCATGATGCTTGTAAGAGTGCTAGTGATGAGATACCCCATGTTGAAACCGTGGCCTCAATTGCTCCCTCTTTAACACCTTTTGGAGAGAGTGATTTCCTCTTGGAGGAATTTGAGTCCAACTTTCTTGGTGATGATGATTCTCCCATTAATTGGGAAGAAGATATTCTTACAATCCAAAAGTTGCTCAATGAGGACCCTATTCCTTCTCCTATTCCACAAGAGATTACCATTGAGGAACCTTCCATAGTACAACCTTCCATAGAGAGTCCACCTCCCATTGAACTTAAGGAACTTCCATCTCACTTAGAATATGCTTTCTTAGAAGGAAAAGACCAATTACCGGTGATCATTGCTAAAGAGTTGAAAGAGGATGAGAAGGAGCAACTTATTGAAGTTCTTAAGAAACATAAGAAAGCTTTAGCATGGAAAATATCCGACATAAGGGGAATTGATCCACATTTTTGTACTCACAAAATCCTTATGGAGGATGACTATAAACCCGCCATTCAAAACCAAAGGAGAGTTAACCCAAAAATCCATGAGGTTATTAAGAAAGAAGTGATTAAACTCTTAGATGCGGGTATGATTTACCCCATTTCCGACTCTCCATGGGTTAGCCCGGTTCATTGTGTTCCAAAGAAGGGTGGAATCACCGTGGTGCCTAATGAGAACAATGAGCTTATTCCCACGAGACTTGTGACCGGTTGGAGAGTTTGCATTGATTATAGAAAACTCAATGAGGCAACTAGGAAAGACCATTTCCCGCTTCCCTTTATGGATCAAATGCTTGAACGCTTAGCGGGAAATGAGTACTATTGTTTTCTTGATGGCTTTTCGGGTTATTTCCAAATACCCATTGACCCTAAGGATCAAGAAAAGACCACATTCACTTGTCCCTACGGTACATTTGCTTACAAGAGGATGCCTTTTGGCTTATGTAATGCACCGGGGACGTTTCAAAGGTGCATGATGGCGATTTTCCATGACATGATAGAGAAAACCATGGAGGTTTTTATGGATGACTTTTCCGTATTTGGAAACTCCTTTAGCTCATGTCTCACCAATCTTGAGAGAATGCTTAAGCGTTGTGAGGAAACACGTTTGGTGCTTAATTGGGAGAAATGTCACTTTATGGTGAAAGAGGGGATTGTTTTATGACACAAGATATCTAATAAGGGATTAGAAGTTGATAGAGCTAAAATTGATGTGATTGCTAAGCTTCCCCCACCCACCTCGGTTAAAGGTGTGAGGAGTTTCTTAGGTCATGCGGGATTTTATAGGCGCTTTATACAAGATTTTTCTAAGATAGCTAGACCGATGACTCACCTCTTGGAGAAAGAGGCTCCTTTCATTTTTGACCAAGCTTGTTTAGACTCTTTTGAGACTCTTAAGGAAAAATTGACTAAGGCTCCCGTTTTGGTTTCTCCAAATTGGGAATTACCTTTTGAGCTTATGTGTGACGCTAGTGATTATGCGGTGGGGGCCGTCCTAGGACAAAGAGTTAATAAGCATTTTCAACCTATACACTATGCGAGTAAAACCATGACCGGTGCACAACTTCATTACACTACCACGGAAAAAGAGTTGCTTGCTATAGTATATGCTTTTGAGAAGTTTAGACCATATCTTGTGCTCTCCAAAACCATAGTGTATACGGATCATTCCGCTCTCAAGTATCTTATGACAAAACAAGATGCTAAGCCTAGGCTTTTGAGATTGGTTTTGTTGCTTCAAGAGTTTAAGATAGAGATTCGTGATAAGAAAGGGGCCGAGAATTTAGCGGCGGATCATTTGAGTAGACTTGAGCATCCTTTTCAAGGAGATTTCCCACATCAAGAAATCAATGAATCCTTTCCATTAGAGGAGCTCATGTCTATCTCTTCCCAAGAGGATGCCACACCATGGTTTGCGGATATCGCAAGCTATCTTGTGGGCAATGTGCTTATTGAGGGTCTTACTTACCAACAAAAGAAAAAGTTTCTTAAGGAAGTTAAGTATTACTTTTGGGATGATCCATATCTTTTTAGGCAATGTGCGGACCAAATCATTAGACGGTGTGTAGATGGGCCCGAGGCATTTAAGATCTTAGAGGCGTGTCATAAAGGACCTACGGGTGGACATTTTGGGCCTAACTACACCGCTAAGAAAGTCTTTGATTCGGGTTACTATTGGCCTTCCATTTACAAAGATGCCCAAGAGATGGTGAAATTTTGTGATGTTTGTCAAAGACAAGGAAAAATTACACAACGTGATGAGATGCCACAAAATTTTATCCAAGAGTGTGAGATATTTGATGTATGGGGCATTGATTTCATGGGACCTTTTCCATCCTCTAAGGGAAACAAGTATATACTTGTGGCGGTGGATTATGTGTCCAAGTGGGTGGAGGCTAAAGCCTTACCTACCAATGATGCTAGAGTGGTTGTAAAGTTTTTAAAACAATTGTTTGCTAGATTTGGTGTACCTCGGGCTATCATAAGTGATCGTGGTACGCACTTTTGTAATGATCAATTCACGAGAGTTATGAAGAAATATGGAGTGAATCATAGACTTTCTACCGCGTATCACCCTCAAACAAATGGTCAAACCGAGGTCACAAATCGTGGTTTAAGATAATTTTAGAGAGAACGGTGGGAGAGCATCGAGCTTCTTGGTCGGATAAGCTTGATGATGCTTTGTGGGCGTTTAGGACGGCTTTTAAAACACCAATTGGTTGTACTCCTTATAGGCTTGTCTATGGAAAAGCGTGCCACCTCCCATTTGAGTTAGAACATAAGGCATCTTGGGCTCTCAAGTGGGCTAACTTTGATTTAAACCAAGCCGGTTCACATAGGAAAGATCAACTCAATGAGATGGATGAGTTGAGAGCCAATGACTATGAGAATTCTTTGCTTTACAAGGAAAAGACTAAGAAATTGCATGATGCTAAGATCAAGAATCGTGAGTTCAAAGTTGGAGAGCCGGTTCTCCTCTTTAACTTAAGATTGAAACTTTTTGCGGGCAAGCTTAAGTCGAGATGGTCCGGTCCATTCACTATTGCTCAAGTGTTTCCATATGGAACTCTTGAGTTGTCCCAACCCGATGGTCCAAATTTTAAAGTGAATGGTCACCGTGTTAAACATTACTTTGGGGAGGACATTTCCGTTGAAATGGTCCAAGAGGTCCCCATTTTCCCCATGAATTAATTCATTGAGGGACGAGTCGAGCTAGAGACTCATTAACTCAAGCATCGTATAACTAGGTTTAGAGTGTTGTAGGTTAGAAATAAAGGCATAGACTTGGAGATAAGTGTAGGGGAGACCTTCTTTTGTCTTCATGATTGTTTGTAGGGTTGCTCACTCATCTCTTTGGAGCTTATGGAGGAGGCCCTTGTATCCGGTTCACTTCGTTACTTTAGTGATTTTTCATTGACACCTTGTGCTTTAACATGATTTCACTAATAGTTGTCCTTTCCTTAACTTGGGTTAAGCAAAGTCTATTCATTGTCATAAGTGTAGGGGAAGTTTTTATACTTCCATGCTCTTAAACATTGAGGACAATGTTTAGCTTAAGTGTAGGGGGGTCTTCTATCGAAGTGACCTTACCTAGAACTTGTCATTGTCTTGCATGATAACATGGAATAATTGAATTTTCAACATTTTTTCAAATTTTTGATCTACTTTGGCCAACAAAAATATGCATTCATAATTTTTGCATTAATCATTTTTCATTTGCATAACACATTTGCATTGTATATATTTCTTCTTTTGTTTTTCATCAAAAATATATAAAAAGAAAAAAAATATAATAAAACATGGTTTTAACAAGTTTAGACTTCTTTGACATATTAGGCCCGCCATGGATATTTTGACTCAACCCGAGTTTGCTTATCTTAGCATTCTCTAGCTAGTATCCTTAACCATGTAGTCCTTCATTGGTCTATTAGGCTAAGCATCCACCAATTTCATTATTTGAAATTTTAAATTTGTGGAGAATGGGAAATGATAGAGTTGAAGCAAGTGTAAAAGGGCTAGATAGACTTCATGGCAATTACTTGTGGTTAAACCCTTCTCTTCTTTACCTCTATTTTCTTCGCATGTATATAATTGTTAATAAATAATCAAGTACGGTTTTAATTGGTTTGTAATCTCTTATGCATTTTTGACTAATCATTTATGGTTGATATGAGTACGTCTTAAGATTCTAAGTTAGCACGTTTTATGTGTACTAGACTTATGTCATGCTCCATACTTAGCGGGTGTTTTTCCTTTTCTTCTTTTCAAATTTCTTTGTGAGGAATAAAGAAAAATAAGAGCGGCTTATGAAAAAAAATGAGTGGCTAGAAAAAAAAAGAAAAGAAAAAGAAAGAAAAAGAAAAAAAAATAATGCAAGACTCCCAAGAGGGGCAGTGTGGTGTTAATTATAGTGACTATTGAGTTCCAATATTACCTTGACGGGTTGCGGGGATTCAATAGATTGCTCCAATCCAATATTACCTTGACGGGTTGCGGGGTTGAAGATCCAAAGTCCCAAAAAGATGGCGGATGTAAATTATTGCGTGAGTTTTATTTTTCTTTCCATAGCGAGTGTGTAGCTACTTATGAAAGCATGACATGAGGATTTTACACATAAGGCGAATGACTTATTATTCTTGAAACGGACTTGTATTAATTGTGAGCGGTTTTTCAAGTAATGGATGAGAGGATTACTTAGGATTAAAACCGTGCTGCCTTATTTTTGGATTTTACACTTCTTATACTTCACACTTGAATAAATGACAAATTTGCTCACAAGCAATTTGCTCAAATAATAACCGGTTCCACATTTAATTGTCATGAATAAGTTGATGCACTTTTTACTTGTGAATGCAATGATCCCATTTTTAAGCTTGGTATGGAAAAAATGAAACTTGAGGGTGATAAATGTCCATGGTACCCAAGCCCTAATCTAAGCAATTGAATTCTTTATGAGTTATTACCATCAAAACCATTTCAAGAAAAATCAAAAAGATATAGATAGAATTGTATTTTGTTCATTGCATTATTAAAAGTCAAAATCATGCATCATTTAGTTTAGAGTAGTGTAGATGCATCTCATATGGCCAAGGTGGATTAATTATGAGGGAAATGTAAATTTGAGCTCTAATATATAATATTGCATGAGGACATGACAATGTTCAAGTGTAGGGGAATTTGATATGAGCTTAAACTCATATCCTTTTAATATCAAATAACCCTAAAACATGAAGCAAAATACCAATTTATCTTGCAAAAACAGTGTTATGTGGTATGTTTGTGTTTGTGTGCACTTGTGTAGGTAAAAAGATACATTTCCAAGCAAACAAGGAAAAATCAAGCTCAAATGGATGAAAAAGACAAAGAAGGATCAAAAGTGACAAGACTTTGAAGTATAAGGACCTATCTTGACAAGTTATCAAAGTTGAAGGACTAAAAGTGAAAATATTGTAAAAAGTCAAGATTCAAGTCAAACTTGGTCAACTCTCAAGTCAACTCAGTCAAAGGACCATTTTGTTCAAGAATGAAAGTTGAAGGACCAAATATGTCAAAAGAATGAAGATCCTAGCTTGAAAATACAATCTGCCAAGTTGAAGGACCAATTCTGCCAACTTTTGAAAGATATGCAAAGTTTAATCCATGTGACAAACAAATCAACCAATGAGAAGAGAGGAAATAAGTCACACGGACTGAATATTAAATACCCACTCAGCCGCATGCATTTATTATCCAATCCCAACAGTTCAATCCGTGTGACCGATTTTTAACCAATCAAACACTGACACGTGGCGTCTTCTTCAAGGAAAAAATTTGCCAGGATCGCATTTTAGCTACAAGCAATTTCATGGAAAGTTTTCAACACCAAACTTGATCGTTTTGAAGAGACAAACACAATGGTGCCAATCAATTAACATATCATTCACTTAATCAAGAATCCCCAATTCCTTGTTCATACCTGCAAATGCAATATGCAGAATTTTACACGTGGCAAGCTGGGATTGGTTCTGACACGTCACCAACCCCAACAAACTCTTCCTTCATGTCTATAAATAGCTGGATTAGACTTCATTTGTACTTGTAGCTTAAATTTGTAAAAACACATAGTTCCAAATTTACTTTCCTTTTTCCTTCAATTCTACCCTAGCTACTCAAGAGTCTGACAAACTCTTGAGTTAGTTAGTTAGTTACTAGCTTCCAACAACCTTGTAACCGTTTTCCATTGAATAAATTTTGAATTCAAGCTTTCCCGCCAAAATTGTTCTTACCATTCCTGTTCATTCTTTGCTGCTATTGGATAATATTGTTGTTGTTAAGTGTTTGTTATGATCATTGATGGATCATAACTGACATTGAAGGAGTTTGATAGCTGTTTGATCAGAATTCAGTCCATTCCATAGTTTTTGAAGATTTTCAAGCATGTTGATAGATTCTTGTTGATTTATTAGCTGATCTTGTTGATTGATAGATTCCTAGTGATAAGGTGGTGGTTATCACTAGGTTAAGAGAGCTCAGCGCTCCTCTTCTTCTCAAAGGATTACTACAATAGGTTCTAATAGTTCTCATTTTTGTTCCTCTCAATAAGTCAACTGCATGCTTTCTTTCCTAGAGTAATTTTGATGGCTGCCTGATAAAAGTGGTTTTGAGTTGCTAATTGATTGATCTTTAGTTGCTTATAGTTTGATTCTGTTACTTGTTCTTAGTTTTTGGATTAAGTCTAAGTTTTAGCTTATTTTCAGTTGAAATTTGGTTCTAGCATCATAATTGGTAATTGTTGCTCTTAGTGTTCATTTGTACTCTTAAACCAGTCCATTTGGAGTATAAAACTTGGAGTTAAAAGCATTTGAGTCAGCTTAATTCAGAACTTAAAAAGTCTTTGTAAAAAGTTTGTAAAACCATTAAAGGAGTGTTTGGGATTAGAATAAAAAGATTTTTCAAGTATTAAGATTTGGAGTTTTAGAGTTCATTTGCAGTCATAAGGTGATAATAAGTTGTTTTAAGTCTTTTACAAGTCAAGTAGAAGGTCAAAAAGGCAAATGGCACTTAAAATGTTTGGGTCAGTTTTCATTCAGTTTTGGTTTTAGAACTTGTCATTTTCAATTGATCAGTATTCATTCCATAGTTGATGAAATTTCACCAAATTTGTTCTCACTTGTGGCTTATATCATAAAGGTTCATATTCCAAAAGGATTTTATACAGTTTGCAATAAGCATTTAGATATAAGCAAAAATCAGATAAGTAGACTTAAAGCAAGTTTCTGTAACTTGTAAACTGAAATTTTGTATCTCCTTATTCTCTTCATAAACTTGGCAATTTTTCTTCACAAATCTCATTAAGTAGTTGAGTTACATGATTTTTGAGATTTTTAGCTTTTTGAAAAAAAGCTGGTCAACGCTTGGTCAACATAAGCCCAATTTTAGCTTAATTCAGATTTTGAGCTTATTTCTGGATGAAAAAGTTTCTAGTTTGATTTCCCATTCCTTAAATCAGTTGCTTAATCAGTTTCAGTCAAAAAATCAAGTTGTGACTGATTGGATTTTGCTATAGCTTATTTTGTGCTTATTGATAAGCACTCATTTGCTTATTTCTCATTCTTAGCCAATTTCCTTTGACAAGTGTAGCTTATTTTGGATTTGAAACATTTTGCAATTTGTCTCATCAAATTTGGTTGAGTAATAAGCTCAAACGAGCTTATTTTCTTGTTTTGCCCGTTTTGTCTTAAAAAGTTTTTGAAATTGCACTTTGGTCCCTATTGTTCTATCAGCGTTTAAATTTGGCTTAATTTCCATGATTTTAGGGTTTGCAAGTGTTTAGTCCCTGGAGTTTGAAAAGTTGTTACATTCAGTTAGCAATTTGTTAGATTGTTACACTTTTGGTTAGTTGGTTATAGATTTTGCAAATTTGATCCTTGTAGTTAACTGTTTTGCACTTTTAGTCCCTAGAATTGTAGAATTTACATTTCAAACATTTATCTTTCATAGAATTTACAATTTCAGTCCTTTTAGTTTCATATTTGGCATTTTGAATAAAAACTTGGTAATTGCAATATGTTTTACATATAAGTAGGTAATATTTTTCAGTTTTGCAAGTCTTTGTTGAATTAGCAAATAGAATATCCAAGCAAGCTTAACAACCAAGAACAATTAAAAACCCGATATTGGTTGGACTTTCCATTAGCAAGAACTGAGAAAAAACGAACTGCATTATACACAATTTCAACTCGTCTTTTAATTCTTCGATAAATAAGACTTGAGTTCCTCGGCTTTAAGTGAACTTCCGTCTTTTGAATTTTTCTTCGATAAATCTTCAGAATTGGTCTTGGACTTCCGTTCTTTTTGCACTCTCGACTTCTTGACTTCGTCTTTCATCCTTTTCTTCAATAAAAGCCCGTAAATGCCCGTGAATTTCCGTGTTTTCTCCACTTTTCACCTTTTCGTCCTAAATTACAACAAAAACACAAACCACGCATAATTCCGACATAAAAGACATAAAATACACGTTTTGGTCCGGTTATTATTGTAATTAAGTGGTAGAAAAGATGTGTGTTTTCACACATATCAAACTCCTTGTGGAAAATCAGCCCCAAGACTCCATAGTAACTCCTCCTTGGATGTTATAACTTGCACCAATCTTCATCTCTTTGAATGGAGATTAACATATGTTAATTATAGCAAATTTTGAGGTTAAAATTGATCAAAATAGGGTGAATGGTGATGCAGTGGGACGGCACACATAGAGAGGGTGGGAGAGTTTTAGTTGTTTGCATGTTAGAAATGAGAGGAGTGGTTTCATTTAGATGGTTTTGAGGTAAGGTAGCTTAACTTGTAAGCTTAGCTTACAAGTGTAAGCATTAAGCTTGTAACTTGACACCTATTTGGTGTTGTGTCATATAGTGGCAGGTTATGAGTGAGGGTGGGGCAAGATTTATCTTGTCTCATCCCCATTTAATTACGGGTACTCCTTGATTCTAGTTTCCTCGATTTGCGTGCCCTCGGGTCGTTTTACGAAAAACGTTTTTATAAATTATGAATCAACGGCACAAAACGAATCTAATAAAAATTGTCTCATCAAAAACGGAGTTCCAAAAAGTAAATACGTAATCCTAAGGTTTTCGGTTTAGTCGTAAAGGACGTTAAATTAAAATCGTAAGTCCTAATCTCTTCTCGTAAATTTGTGAGTTTATGAACCAACTCAAAATTAAAATACCAAAATAATATTCACGGATAAATTTATTTTCTGAAATGTCGGACTATCACCTAAGACGGTGTATGCAAACGTGAGCACGTAACGTAGAATCCTCCGGTTTAGACGTAGTCAATGCTACTTCAAGACGTAAACCCAAATTTCTTCCCAAATATAAGTGAGTTCATATTATAACATTAAAAGAATGTTTTTAAATAGATATTGAGAATAAAATATTAACCATAAATTGACGGATTGTCACATCATTTACCCCTAAACAGGATCTTTGTCCTCAAAGATCATCTTACTACTCGCTTCTTATAGAGTTAAAGCCATGTGGGTATTTCCTCCACATTCGGTCTTTTCTCACAAGTGCAATTCATTAAAATACGCGAGTTTCCTCAAACATAACTACGGGAATAAGATCAGGCTTAATGTTGACTTACTTTCTCTATCCATGATGTTCACGGGTTTTTGATGAATGCAACCTTTCGCCGATCTAAACTTTACTAAGAAACAATTAGATTCTCACTTGATAGATATTCCATCAAGTTCGATATACGAATCATAATTCACGCAGCTCTTGAAGTTCTAGGGTAGATCCAGCTTATATGCCTTTCAAACCAATCTTTTTCATCATCTCAATGGTTCCATACAACGGGGACTTATATCCAATGATCTTTCAGATCATTAATTCATTTTTCCATGGTTAAAATTTTTGGCATAACTTCGCTACCCATCTGGCACTTCAAGATCTACATTTCATATTCACATAATCTCTTGCCCACTACCGGTAATCAATAATCAGATCCTAATTTCAACAATCATTTTAGATCTCGCAGGTCGAGTATTTTGTATGGTTAGGTTTGCCATCTTAGGAAACCTTAAACCTAAAAGACATGTCCAACTCACAATGGGTGTTGGTCGGGTGTCTTTATCTCAACTCCTGCTTACAGTTGCTCTAATATTTAAATCTTAACAAGGTTCGATCTCGATCCTAATACGATAGTTTTCAATGATAATCTCTCCAAAGGAAAACGATTATATGGTTTATTACCAAAGGTCAATCATTCAAACATAGAACAACTCTTATATTATTTTGTATCGTTACTTTACCTCGTCCCTTCGATTGGGGTGGTACACAGTACTCTCATCAAGATTCATTCTTAATGACTTCTGAGCAAATCTCTAGAATTTCAATGCGAAACGAGGATCTTGATAGAGATGATCGATACAGGCACACCATGTTTACACAACTCCTTTAAATATAAAGAGTCAATTTCTTCATCAAGAATCTATGATTAACAAGAATGATATTAGTAGATTTGGTCAGTCTGTCGACGATGACCCAAATCGAATCAAATTCAGATGATGACCTTTGCAATAGCTAGACGTTTACTAATGTATGATGCGATGTCTGCCTTCATAATTTGCCATTAGTACAACTTCTTTAGGCAAAGATACTTTAAATCAGAAATGACAGGAATAGAATACTTATACTTACAAGATTCCAATATAACTATATCTCAAAATCTTCAATATTTAGAAAATCACAAGTGGTTTTTAAAACATTCAACGCCATCGGCTTCTCAATTCTAATGGTTCACATTAGCCGCGAACCACTTTTTATTATCTATATTATCTCTTTTTACAAACATCAGCTATTTTTAAATTGTTCGGCAATTTATTTTGTACCATCATTACTAAGGAACACATCCTAATTGGTTCTTTATCCTTTCTATATAATGTGTCGGTATCTACATTCACCTTTCCTGATGATATAATTATCATGTCCGTATTTATTCAAAAATTATTTCTTCACATTTTCTGAGTTTTAGTTTCTTCTCAACTATCATTTTTATCCGTTTTACTCAATCCGACGTCTAAAGCGTCGATAACTATTGCTAGTAATTAAATAATAAGTATTTAATTTTTATGAAACATAAACGTAAAAAGTTTTAAAATTTTCTCAGTTTGTCCAATTATATAGAAATGTTCAAAATAAATTTGAATTTAATTAACACGATTTTTGTTGATTTATCGAAAATAATTAATAAGATTCGTAAATGTTTGAAAAATCTTTGGTTACACTTTGGTCAAAGTTTTCTTATTTTAAAAGCAAAAATTGTCGTTTCAAATTTTAAGTCATGGTTTAACGGTTTTCTCAATCCATCTTAGGTTGTCTTGAGGTATACACAAACATTTACCCCTAAACAGGAGTTTAGTTAAATGGTTTGGGTATAAGGGAATAATCCCTTAAAATCCTTTGTTAAAACATTTGTCAAAACATATTTGCACTTTTCTTTGGTAAAACCCAAAGTCTTAAATGGCTCTACTTTTTGAAGAGTCAATATAGATTCCATTATCTTTTAATCACATGGTCAAATAGTGTAAAGGATTTAGCCTTAAATCACATGTTAAATACTCAAGGTACAGATTTTCATTGTTCGGCCAATTCAGGGCAATCTATAAATAATTATTAACTCCTTCTTATTCTTATAAACAAACAAATGGTCCTTAATGATCACAAGCATGAATTTATCAAATTACAGCCTACACACGTGATTCACCAAATTTATGAATGCTACATGTGCATTGGTCAATCCAAATGACATCACGTGAAACTCATAATGTTCATTACAAGTACCGGATGTAGTGATTGGAATAGATAATCTTCTTCGCGGACGCGAAGTTGATAATAACCATGTCGAGGATCAAATCTTTAGAACATACGCTAGAACCTTGTAAATGATCGAACAAATCTTCCATTTCGAGTTATGGATATCGTTTTCGATTGTCAATTTACTCGGTTCACAGTAATCTATAAATACAAGGAATGATAGTACCATAGATCTTCATAATGACGAGCTTGGTAGAATAAAATCTTTCTCCGATAACTCTCTCAGTTGTACGGTAATTCCTTTAATTCAGATGGTGTTGACGTACAGTGCACACGCCACAGGTGCAGCACTGAGAATATAATTGATGAGACTGCAATTATACATAGTCTCATCGTCCAAATCGGGTTAAAACGCTTAAAATATCATCAAAATACCCTTATATATGCTTGTATTTGTGTCTTGTGTATTTTAGGTACGGATATTGAGAATTCACCAAAAGATTACAAGAATCAAGCAAAAACGAACACGGGAAACGAAGCCGCACAAAGAACCGGGCCCAAGAAATGAATTTGCAAAAATGCCCTTGAAGTTTTTAAGATTGGCAACTTTGGTCCCTCAACTTTGAAGATCTGCCACTTTATACCCCTCAATCATCTTATAAATACTTTGGGGTCCCTAAAGTTTCATGAATATACAATTCAGGCCCTTGAAGATTGAAGAAAATTCATATTTAGTCCTTATTCATATTTTACCAAACACAAGGACTGATGTTGAACATTGGGTAAACTTATTATAAATGAAAAAGGTTTTTATGGATGTTTAATGCTAAGTGGTCAAATGAGGGGACTATGAGGGCCTTTCCTGGCAGACAACAAAACCCCACCAGCCACTAATATTTTGCCACATCACCAAACCAACCCAATTACCCAAACCCGGATCCAAATCCAACCCATCACCCCAGCCCAAATAACTACTAAACACGTTTTGTATTAACTTTTTAAATCCGCTTTAAAAATATTAAAACTTGGGGGGAAACAGTTCCTATTCATCATCAACTCCCCTAATCCACCCCTTAAACCCTAATAAACCCCAGGCTTAATTAGCCTAAATCATTAACTATTCCCCAATTAACTTTGGGGGTTTTACTCAAGACCCCTCTCCCAATACATCCCCCAACCTAGAAAATGACCATTCACTCGTTTGTCCCCTCCACAGCTCACACTCATCACATGATAAACCCTTTTGACTGACACAAAGACTAAATCAAGGGCTCTCATTGATTTCTTGCTATCCACAATCTCAAAGGATGGTCAAGATCATTTCTACAACTGGCATTTCACATAAGGACGATTTTAAAATTGGCATCAAGGAATCTTCAAAGAATTATGCAGGGGTAGATTGGGAATTCATTTTGTTTAGGGTTTTACATTTCCTTGTCTTCTAGATTCGTCCATAGACTAGTATAAAGCTAAGCCGTTTGTGGCATAAGCTTCTTGTTCCAAATTTTTGTTCTTTCACTTTTTAGTGTAATTTGAATGAAATAAAAGTTTGAGTTCCATTAAATTTCTTGTTTTTAATTTACATGTTATTTAAATTTAAGTCAGTTTAAATTCAGTTTATCATCAAAAGGTTTTCAAAAGGGTTTGGAAAATTTTGTTGAGACCCACATTTGGTCTGTCAGCTTATAGCTTATTGTATAAGCTATAAGTTGACTGTCCAACTCGTGTCACTTTTACTTGCTTGTGTTTCAGTATTCAAAGATTGGAACTCCCAAGTTTCTATCAAGAAGTTTCAAAAGTTCTGTTTGGTTCCAAAGTTTGGAAGGAAAATCAGTTTTAAAAGTTTTTTTTTTTATTATAAGCTAAGAAGATAAGCCAGCTTAATAAATAAACTTGGCTTATATTCATTTCAGCTATCATTTCCAGGTTATTTTTGTTCCCATTGTTTGTTATCAGCGGGTTTACAAATCCAGTGTTTTGGAGGTTGGTGTTTTGTTTTGAAGACCATCATCATCATCATTAACTACATACCAACAGTCCCTTTCTAAAGATTGTCAGCTCAAGCCCGGGCTTGATGGAAAAGGGAAAGCTTCCCTTTGTGATACCTGGATGTAGGATCACCAGGTAAAGACTTTTCTCATTTTTCTATACTTGCTTTGAGATTTTGTTTGAAACATGATGATTTAGATAGTAGGCTGTTGAATGTTAGGATAATGCTGGATATAGTATATTTGTGAGATTGAAACAGGTTAGAGTAGATTTGACTGGATTTGGTGATGATTAGGATGGAAAATCTTTGTTAAAATTCGTTTTTCTGATCTAAGGGAGTGTTTGGATCTTGGTTTTATAACTAGTTTTTGAAAAGCTGTTAGTTTGAAATCAGTCACAATACACTTGCCTTGATAAGTTTTTATATATATTCAGTTTAGGTGTAGGATTTGGTAAGAATTGGTGAGCATTGTATGCAAATTTTGTAGCATCTTAGCTTATAAATCTGTTTAAGTCTTCACAGCCTAGATTTTTGTGTGATTTGCCATACTAATCTTGAAGCTTGATAAGTTATGAGCTGATTTAGGAGTAGGGCTTGATTTGAACCAGTTAAAGAGTGACTTGAGTGAGTTTTGGCCAACCAAAACTCACCCAAGTGCACTTTGCACCAGCAAAACGACCACAACAGCCCCATGCTTATACATTAACTGTCCTTAGGGATTTTCTACTTGATTTTGCCTAGTGACTTATTGTTTTTATAATTTTGTTGACTCCCCACAACCCAACTGGTTGTGGGGGTGCCTTTGTTTGCCCATAAATCCAAGCAATACTCAAGATTTAAGCCAAAAGGTGCCCAGACCCTATTTTTTGTGAAGGCAGTGGGAACTCACTTCCCACTGCTAGTGTAAAAGTTCCCCCTGCCAAGCTAGAAAACAAAATCAGTCAACATGTCACTATCAGCTTTTGACTTTTTTGTCTTTTGTGGTGAAAAATAGGATTTAGGGTTTCAAACCAATTTTTTTATTTTTCTTATTTTATTTGTGATTTTTCTGTTTAATTAATTTTTATTTTACTGTTCATTTAGTATTTTTCACATTTAATAGCCATTTTTAATTAACTTTTAATTTCTGAATTTTGTCTTTTAGTGTAAAATTGTAAGATTTTTCATTTTTAAAAATTTTCTCATATTTAGAAAAACATTTTAAGGTTTTTAGTCCAAAAATATTGTACTGTTCACTTTTTAAATAATTTTTAGATTTTATTTAGTTTAATTAGGGTTTTAATTGTATACTGTTTTGTCTTTTAGTGAAAAATATTTGATTTTTCAAACTTTTTCATTTTTATATTGTTCATTAGTGTAATTTAGGATTTTTAAAATAGTCAAATAATTTTTAGCATTATTAAATTATTTTTTATCATTATTTTAGTTTAAAAATAGTTTTTAGAGTTTTAAAAATAGAAAAATAGTGTTTTAAATTTAGGAAAAATACATTTTAGTTTTTAAATAATATAAGTGAGTTATTTGTCCAATAAAATAATATTTTGGACTTTTTCTTAATTATATTTGATTTTTAGGCTTTAATTAGCATTAAAAATTGAATATTTAATTAATAAAAGGTTTAAAAATTTATTTGTTTGATTTTTATCCTTATTTATATTATTTTGAACTACTTTTTCATTTTTAATTTGTTTTTAGCTTAAAATTTTTAAATTTTCACGTTTTTCGTACTTACGTTCGCGTTTTACGTCTTTCGTCGTAGTTTAATATTAATCGTAGTTCGTCTTAGTTTTCCTGTCTTTTCTCATCTAAAAACGACACTACCCTAAACTTTTGATTATACTTATTGGCACATTAATCCACACACCACCTCGAGAACGAACCCGCATTTGTTCGGTTTCGCGTTTTTCCTAAAACGTGCAACTTAATACTTGCCCACAATACGCTCTTTTTCCTAAAATACGTATTTCTACGACTATCAAAATGGCGCCGCTGCCGGGGAGGTGTTTTTAGTGTGCCATTATTAGTATCGTGTTTTTGTGAGTGGGGCGTTTTTGCTTTTCACATTTTGAAAAGCGTGAGTATCGTACATACTCATTTTTGTTATTTTTCCTTATTATATTATAGTGTCCAAATAAATTGTGTTTAGTTTTCCTAAATTAAACACACAACATCATTTTACTATATTGTAGATATATTGGTTTTCGTTTTTATTGTGAATATTATTAATATATTGTATTTACGTAGAACAATAAAAATACAAGTACTCCAAATACGTGAGAAATCACAACCTTGATTCGGGATTTCATCACTCGATCATTGTATTCGAATCCAAAGCAAAAGTAAAAGGCAAAATAGATAAATACTTTCGTGAGGCTTAATTTCAATTAACACAAACTATAAGGTGGGTATAAGGCGGTTGTATTTCACGACCTAAGGGAAAAAGGCTCTTAAGTGCTTAGCGCCGCCTCGTTTCCCCCGCTTGCTTGTGCGTGTTTTGAGAAAAAAGGCTAATCGAGGGTTTGCCAACCAAAGTATTATCTAAGTATATATATTTGCTTGTTTTCAAGATTAAACCCTCTTGAACGTTTTGGTGTTCCACCAATGTTCTAAAGTCATCGAAGGCGTTCACTCCACGTGATCGTTTTCATTCCTTGAGGCTCTTTTAATCGAGAAAATCGATTCGAGGAGAGATTTGTAGATTTTTGTCTACGTAATACATTCAAAATACCAAAAAATTAAAAAACAATCAAAAGCACAAAAATAGTCTTCTAAATTCCCTCTAATTTCATAATTCTCTTCTTTCACCCTCTATAACGTTTAATTCTCGTAACACCGTTCTCGTTGCATCATGTCGAATGATAGTGGATATTATTCGTGTCCATATTGTGGAGGCCCGCCCGATGGTGCCAATTATTTTAATTGTAAGGTTATTGGAGGTCGAGAGGGTTATATCTATAACTCCGCTCCATGTGATCGTGGTAACAAGTTTCAATCTTACGACCAAGATCACCCATCGTCTTCGTTCTACTCGTCATATGATTCATCTTTTAATTGTGATCAAAATCAAAATGATGAAATGAATCAAAACGCCTTTTGTGACTATATGAGACGAAATAATGAAAACTTAACGATGATTCAAGAACAAGTTACGAATCTTAAGGAACATTACGAAAAACAATTGGAAACTCAAAAGGAATTTTACTTAAAGGAAATGGCCTCCATGAGAACCGAGTTGGAAAACGAATATGATGCCGCTTATAAAGAACAAGAACGATTATTTGACCAAGTTGACGAGAGATGGGATAAAATTGTTGATAAAGTTGTGGAGGCTTACACTAATAAGCAAAATGAACTTCTCTCAACGATTGAGACCTTAGAGAAAAAAGTAGCTTCATACGAGTCGAGTTCTTCATCGAACGTCACCAATCCTAATCTCAAAGGAAAGGTTCAAGCCTTATCGACCTCTAAGACTCATACGCCTCGTATTGATCCCAATCTCTCGAATTTTAGAGTCGTGCAACCTTCGTCGTCTTGCAAAAACGTAGAGGAAACAAAAACGTCATCCAACGAAGTTTTGAAAAATGTTTTTGAAAATAAACCAAAGGAAAAACTCGTAGGATACTTGGGATTATTAAATCTTGTACCTTCTAAACCTAAGTTTTCTAATGAGGATGAAATTATTGAGGATTTTCTAAATCAATATACACTTAATTTTGACGAAGAAATCCTATTAAATGATTTTAAAAAAGAAAAATGTGAAAAGGTTTTAAAGGAAATCGTTGAACCCTCGTTTTTACAAGATGAACGAAAATTAATTCCGAAAGGACGTGTTAGTAGTTTTGCTAAAATGTTTGAAAACCCACGTTCGATCCCTTCGAAGGACAAAGTTGAAACCGTCAAGGCAAAATCTTCACGAGACGAGCCTTTTACTCCTAATCCCACACCGAGTGAGATTTTGGATTTATCATGTGAGAAGTCCACCGATGGCCTTGCTCACATCGATACATTTTTTGATATCGAGGTCGAAACGACAAAGGCAAAATCTTCAATCGAAGAGCCTTCTTTTCCTAGTTTCACGACGGTTGAAGCTAGCGACTCGATTATCGACGATTTTATTGCTCAACCTCTTCCACGAGGAAGAGAAGACGTTTTTGATCCCGATGGTGATTTCTCCGAGATCAAACGTATTCTTGACGATCCGCCTTCGATTTTCGAGTTTGATGAGGACCGTTGCGTTAGCCCGGAGGGGGATGTTTTATTAGTCGATTCACGTTTTAAAAATTCAAATCCTCCTCCCGCCTTCAAGATAAATGTGGAAATTTTAAGTGTGCCTAGAATTGTTTTGGAAACACCAAATATTTTCAATTTAATCAACTTTGGTTTTCGTAACAAAGAATTAAAAAATGAAAAAGGGAATGATTTTAAAATTGATTTGAAATTTTTTCCAAAGTTCACTCCGTCATCACCTCGTTTAATTGAACTTGCTACAAACGCGTCTACTTCTTTTGACGACGTTTTGTGTGGATCTAGTATGGGGGAAGCCCCATTTGTTCCCTCACACTTCTCCACCGAGGACGAGATTTTTGACCCCGGTATCACTTTTAAGATAAAATCTCGGTCTTTTACCGAAGTAGTCACTAGAAATCCTTTCTACACTTACGGTGAGAGTTTACCTCGAGTAACTCAATTTCTATGCCCAACCAATGTCCCACCCTTCTCTTCTTATGCTATTTTCTTGTGTCCCTTTGGGACGATGATGTTGAAAGTCGTGTTGTTTCGTTTATCATCCGAAAACGAAGACACGATCTTTGATCCCGGTATAGAGGTTTTGCCTTTATACACGGTTGCTTTTGGGCCTTGATTACATGTAAGTCCCACCAAAAATGACCGAACCAAGATAATCCCTAAATGATCACATTTATGGGGATTCGAGTCGAGCTTTTGACTCGGTTATCAAAAACAAGGTGCCTCGTGGGGGAGTCCCATGCTTATCCTATGTACATATTATCGCTTTCTAATGTAGTTAATGTGAGGGGATTTGTGCCCTTCCAACCTTTGTTCCGTGGTTGTTTGTAAATTGTGGACTTTAGATGATCATGATCTTCACGATTGGAGCTTCTCGTGTTCGTTTTATGGGAGCACTCGATCGTTTGCTTTGAAGACTTTCTCAATATCCATGATATATCCTTTTGATGTTCTAACCTTAGGTTTATAGCACACTTCATAAACGGCTATTAATTTAACGGTTACACCCTTTCCATGCTAGATTAGGCATTCGACTACGTCTCTAGTATGGGGGTGTTTGCACCCCTAGACTCGAAACATTGAGGACAATGTTTAACTTTAGTATGGGGGGTGAATAGATACTTGCCTTGCCAAACCTTACGCTTTCCAAAGTTTATCTTTTTGTTTATCGTTTTGTTGCAAAATAAGGCTAAAAATGGCCAAATTTTAAATTTTTTCTTATTTTTCATAAGTGTTTAAGACACGAATGTAGGTTTTCCGATGGTGAGAATAAGAGTAATTTTTGACTCGACCGTGCGTGTTGAGCACTTAGCTTCGATTCCTTAACTTTTTAGGCTAAGTCTCTTAAATGAGGACGAGAAATGATAGAGTTATTTATAAGTCTCGTAATCGTCACGATCTCATGTGTAGTAATTAGCTCATTCTCCCCACACTTTTGCATAATAAATTGTTAATAAATATTGATTTAGCGGTTTAGTCACTATTGTTGGTTTCTAATTTGTTTTAGTAGCTTCCATGTAATTAAATTGGGAAAACATTAAGGTATCGCCAGCGTAACGGTTTTGAAGTATTGGCACCCGAATAATCGAAAGCTTCACCCAATAATAAGATTTCAAGTGCTCACCTAAATTAAGCAAAAATTTGAAGCTCACAAGGCCGAAAAATCTATGCCCAAATTGAAAGTGAATCAAGCCTTAATCTTTGAAGATTTAAAGATCCAAAATTCGCTTTAGCGTGAGGATATACGTCTTTGGCTAATAAAACCACCGATGAGGCGGATAATAAAAGGCAAGGCAGGACCGAAGTCATAATAAAAGCTTCATGGCGAAGTTGAATAAAAGTTGGAGGTAAACCATGATAATAAAACCAACGATGATGGCGGATAATAAAAGTCATGGTAATAAGTCTCATGTTCAAAACCGTTATAAAACCGTGTTTATCGATCCTTCTTGTTGACTTAATTTTTTAACATCGTTGTCTATTAGGGTGAATTATTAATTCGATGATTTTGGTTACACTGTTAAAACTCTATTTTTAGACTTAATCTCCATTCACGCATAAGTCAATGATGTATCCTCGTGATCATTAAGACAAAGTAAAATATAAGAGATACCAAGTAGGAATAAGGGAGTTTAGGTTCGTAATTAACACTCATGATAAGTGATCGTGTTGCTAACTTATAATAACAATAATCTCGTTACACGCTTAGCATGAAATCGAGTGAAAATCGAGGACGACGAAATTATTTCTAACGAAGCATTCACGTGTTCTTGTTCTATGATCCCAAAAGTCACTTTCTCGTGATGAAAACAATACATTATGTCTAAAACGCGTGTAGTAGTTTATTTAAAATTATGTCTTCAATAAAAGTCATCATAAAATTTTGGAAGTGCTATGATACTTAATTCTAGCATTGCGTGAGGGCACGACAATGGTTTAGTATGGGGGAGTGATGAGACTGCAAATATACATAGTCTCATCGTCCAAATCGGGTTAAAACGCTTAAAATATCATCAAAATACCCCTATATATGCTTGTATTTGTGTCTTGTGTATTTTAGGTACGGATATTGAGAATTCACCAAAAGATTACAAGAATCAAGCAAAAACGATCACGAGAAATGAAGCCGCACAAAGAACCGGGCCCAAGAAATGAATTTGCAAAAATGCCCTTGAAGTTTTGAAGATTGGCAACTTTAGTCCCTCAACTTTGAAGATCTGCCACTTTATACCCCTCAATCATCTTAGAAATACTTTAGGGTCCCTAAAGTTTCATGAATATACAATTCAGGCCCTTGAAGATTGAATAAAATTCATATTTAGTCCTTATTCATGTTTTTACCAAACACAAGGACTGATGTTGAATATTGGGTAAACTTATTATAAAGGAAAAAGGTTTTTATGGATATTTAATGCTAAGTGATCAAATGAGGGGACTATGAGGGCCTTTCCTGGCAGACAACAAAACCCCACCAGCTACTAATATTTTGCCACATCACCAAACCAACCCAATTACCCAAACCCGGATCCAAATCCAACCCATCACCCCAGCCCAAATAACTACTAAACATGTTTTGTATTAACTTTTTAAATCCGGTTTAAAAATATTAAAACTTGGGGGGAAACAGTTCCTATTCATCATCAACTCCCCTAATCCACCCCTTAAACCCTAATAAACCCCAGGCTTAATTAGCCTAAATCATTAACTATTCCCCAATTAACTTTGGGGGTTTTACTCAAGACCCCACTCCCAATACATCCCCCAACCCAGAAAACGACCATTCACTCGTTTGTCCCATCTACAGCTCACACTCATCACATGATAAACCCTTTTGACTGACACAAAGACTAAATCAAGGGCTCTCAGTGATTTCTTGCTCTCCACAATCTCAAAGGATGGTCAAGATCATTTCTACAACTGGCATTTCACATAAGGACGATTTTAAAATTGGCATCAAGGAATCTTCAAAGAATTATGTAGGGGTAGATTGGGAATTCATTTTGTTTAGGGTTTTACATTTCCTTGTCTTCTAGATTAGTCCATAGACTAGTATAAAGCTAAGCCGTTTGTGGCATAAGCTTCTTGTTCCAAATTTTTGTTCTTTCACTTTTTAGTGTAATTTGAATGAAATAAAAGTTTGAGTTCCATTAAATTTCTTGTTTTTAATTTACATGTTATTTAAATTTAAGTCAGTTTAAATTAAGTTTATCATCAAAAGGTTTTCAAAAGGGTTTGGAAAATTTTGTAGAGACCCACATTTGGTCTGTCAGCTTATAGCTTATTGTATAAGCTATAAGTTGACTGTCCAACTCGTGTCACTTTTACTTGCTTGTGTTTCAGTATTCAAAGATTGGAAGTCCCAAGTTTCTATCAAGAAGTTTCAAAAGTTCTGTTTGGTTCCAAAGTTTGGAAGGAAAATCAGTTTTAAAAGTTTTTTTTTATTATAAGCTAAGAAGATAAGCCAGCTTAATAAATAAGCTTGGCTTATATTCATTTCAGCTATCATTTCCAGGTTATTTTTGTTCCCTTTGTTTGTTATCAGCAGGTTTACAAATCCAGTGTTTTGGAGGTTGGTGTTTTGTTTTGAAGACCATCATCATCATCATTAACTACATACCAACAGTCCCTTTCTAAAGATTGTCAGCTCAAGCCCGGGCTTGATGGAGAAGGGAAAGCTTCCCTTTGTGATACCTGGATGTAGGATCACCAGGTAAAGACTTTTCTCATTTTTCTATACTTGCTTTGAGATTTTGTTTGAAACATGATGATTTAGATAGTAGGCTGTTGAATGTTAGGATAATGCTGGATATAGTATATTTGTGAGATTGAAACAGGTTAGAGTAGATTTGACTGGATTTGGTGATGATTAGGATGGAAAATCTTTGTTAAAATTCGTTTTTCTGATTTAAGGGAGTGTTTGGATCTTGGTTTTATAACTAGTTTTTGAAAAGCTGTTAGTTTGAAATCAGTCACAATACACTTGCCTTGATAAGTTTTTATATATATTCAGTTTAGGTGTAGGATTTGGTAAGAATTGGTGAGCATTGTATGCAAATTTTGTAGCATCTTAGCTTATAAATCTGTTTAAGTCTTCACAGCCTAGATTTTTGTGTGATTTGCCATACTAATCTTGAAGCTTCATAAGTTATGAGTTGAATTAGGAGTAGGGCTTGATTTAAACCAGTTAAAGAGTGACTTGAGTGAGTTTTGGCCAACCAAAACTCACCCAAGTGCACTTTGCACCAGCAAAACGACCACAACAGCCCCATGCTTATACAGTAACTGTCCTTAGGGATTTTCTACTTGATTTTGCCTAGTGACTTATTGTTTTTATTATTTTGTTGACTCCCCACAACCCAACTGGTTGTGAGGGTGCCTTTGTTTGCCCACAAATCCAAGCAATACTCAAGATTTAAGCCAAAAGGTGCCCAGACCCTATTTTTTGTGAAGGCAGTGGGAACTCACTTCCCACTGCTAGTGTAAAAGTTCCCCCTGCCAAGCTAGAAAACAAAATCAGTCAACATGTCACTATCAGCTTTTGAATTTTTTGTCTTTTGTGGTGAAAAATAGGATTTAGGGTTTCAAACCAATTTTGTTATTTTTCTTATTTTATTTGTGATTTTTCTGTTTAATTAATTTTTATTTTACTGTTCATTTAGTATTTTTCACATTTAATAGCCATTTTTAATTAACCTTTAATTTCTGAATTATGTCTTTTAGTGTAAAATTGTAAGATTTTTCAGTTTTAAAAATTTTCTCATATTTAGAAAAACATTTTAAGGTTTTTAGTCCAAAAATATTGTACTGTTCACTTTTTAAATAATTTTTAGATTTTATTTAGTTTAATTAGGGTTTTAATTGTATACTGTTTTGTCTTTTAGTGAAAAATATTTGATTTTTCAAACTTTTTCATTTTTATATTGTTCATTAGTGTAATTTAGGATTTTTAAAATAGTCAATAATTTTTAGCATATTAAATTATTTTTTATCATTATTTTAGTTTAAAAATAGTTTTTAGAGTTTTAAAAATAGAAAAATAGTGTTTTAAATTTAGGAAAAATACTTTTTAGTTTTTAAATAATATAAGTGAGTTATTTGTCCAATAAAATAATATTTTGGACTTTTTCTTAATTATATTTATTTTTGGGCTTTAATTAGCATTAAAAATTGAATATTTAATTAATAAAAGGTTTAAAAATTTATTTGTTGGATTTTTATCCTTATTTATATTATTTTGAACTACTTTTTCATTTTTAATTTGTTTTAGCTTAAAATTTTTAAATTTTCACGTTTTTCGTACTTACGTTCGCGTTTTACGTCTTTCGTCGTAGTTTAATATTAATCGTAGTTCGTCTTAGTTTTCCTTTCTTTTCTCATCTAAAAACGACACTACCCCAAACTTTTGATTATACTTATTGGCACATTAATCCACACACCTCCTCGAGAATGAACCCGCATTTGTTCGATTTCGCGTTTTTCCTAAAACGTGCAACTTAATACTTGCCCATAATACGCTCTTTTTCCTAAAAGACGTATTTCTACGACTATCAATAATCAACACCAATTTCAACTTTCCTTAATGGCGAAGGTCTAGGTAATTCACCAATAAATACCTCCTAAAGTTTCAGATAACGGAAACATCTTTTAATAAATTTACTTTAAGTTCTTTCTAGATTACAAGATCTATGACTAATTTATAACCATTCATGGTATAATTTCAAGTCTAAATGCAGGATATGGTCATCCATCAAGAATTATTTAGATCACTTTTGATAATCAACATCTTATCATTTAGGGGAATTCAATTCGAGTTCCCATCAATTAAGACAATCTCGTCATGTCATAATCAATCAATCCATTCTACTGGCACTATCAACTTTCTAGTTTCATTGCCGTCGATAAGATGTGAACTTCTCAAAAGACTAATAATAACTCATAATCCTTCACAAATTTAGGGATATATGGAGACACAACTACTATTAAAAGAGTAAGGTCAACGCATAATCTATGCGAGAGAATTTCAAATCAGATACAGACGAAAACATTTAACGAATATGAATATATCCCATGTTTTCATAATTGGAGTACGCATTAGAAAGCTCCTCGGATCGTTACCCAGGTCATTCAAATGAAATCAAATCATAAGAAATGATAAGAACGTCAATACATCCAGTCGGGTATCAACACTCGGTAATCACATACTTTTCCTAAGAATCTCACTACAGGAGAATTGGACAAGAAAGAATTGTCAATTGTCAAATAAGACAATTTCCACAGATGAGTAAATTCGACTCAGAAGAATAAATAGTACGGGCACATATGTAGGTGTCCCTAATAATATGTGCCTATTTTGCACTTTTTGCAGATCTCATAAAATTTAATCTTTCACAATCTTCAAAGAAAATTTAGTGTTTATTAATAATTTCATGGTGACTACTGATCAGCTTTGCATGGTCCATTCCAAATTGTATGTAGGCGTGCAACTATATACAATTTCAATATTAACGATGCAATACTCAGTTCGTCAAAATTTTATCATCATGTTTATAATAAAGCATTTTCATGCTTAATTCTTAAATAAGAATAAAAAATAACTTTACAAAGATTTTCATTGTTATGAAAACAATTAAGTTTTCCAAGGTGTTTTATAAACAACTTCAATTCGATAAAAATTACTTATAAATCTCACTTTAAATAATCCTTACGGTGATGAAGATTCAATCTTTTATCAAGGGATACTGTTTTATCTTATATAAACAATCAGTGATCTGCAAAAGAGAGATGAAGAGTTGTTCACCAAGAACTAACTACAATATAATAGGAGATGATCTTAGCCAAACAATCATGAGGTTCATGACCTTGATGGCGCTCAAAAAGATTAATCCACAACGTAACTCAAACATAGATGAGTACTTGCTCAATAGTCGCATCACTAATGCGAACATTAGGATGAAGCAATAAAGGATAGATAACATCAATACATGTAGAATTTAGCAATCAAATGTAGTCTTTTCATTAATCACAAACAAGTCTAAATTGTACCGTAACACATTATGTGTCACTATGTCATACAATTCCAAGAACTCATCCTACCAACTGATGTCTCAGTTAGGTTAGGGATTATTTTTAAAAGATACCACAATAAATACTAATCTACAAGAGTCATTAGGTGTTCCACATGTCCTGAAAGATCCATCGGTCCCAATTCAGAAGAAGATTTCTTCAATTTATTTCTTGGACACTGGGCATCCTCGTTAGTGGACAATGGCCTAGGAACAACACTTAACACGAATCAACAATCAATTAAAACCTTATAATTCAATCATAGGACTTAACGACTTTTCTCCTTAACAATCTCATATTCCATACGAGTTAAATTTTACTTCATTCAAGTTTCAACCAATTTATACTTAATTTGATATCCTACCTCATATTCCAATACTTTCAATCTTATTCTTAGATCTTAAAAGGGCAATAAAAGCTCGATATGATCAACACTTAATTCCAATCCTATAGCTCTTACAACAACAATTATCAAATGAGTCACTAGCATGAGATGACTCACACATTCAATCAGATTTCTCGGAAAGGTACTAGTGGCATGAGGCTTTTGGGTAATGGTTCCAATGACAGCCTCAAGTGCAACATTCACCCTTTCGATTTCAAATTTAAGAATTGGGTGACAACGAATCAGATGACACCTTTCCAGGTGGTAACATTTTGTCAAACTCCACTCTATAAGGAAAGATTGTCATGGCATCGATATTAGATTTAATCTCGCCAAGTCTTCTTTAATATCATAATCAACTAATATCTACATTTCTACGAGTATCAACCATTTGTTGGGATCATAAATATCCACAACTTGGTTTAGATCTAGGATAGCTAGAATTCCTACGATAATAGCTTCGATTAATTTACTAGGGGATTTAGGGTTCCTTGTGACAATCTACGTCGTATAAATACCTCGTATAAATATCAAAATAATCATCAAACAATCATGTAATAAAATTACATCATATATATATATATATAATCCAAGTTATATATATATATATATAAATAACACTTCTCATTCTGGCCTTGTCGGTAACTCGGGAATTCTTCGACACCGTTATAGTCAAAAGATTTTTAGACATTTTTAGAAAAATGTTTATAGTTAAAAGACTTTGAAATGTTTTATTCAAAACCTTTGTTTTAAAAATCTTTCGTTCTCTATAACGAGAGCTCTGATACCAAACTGTAACACCCCAAATTTATACAACTCAATACAGCGGAAGACTCGTTGGTGTTACGGGATAGCACATTACTCACATCATAGACAATGCATAAAAATCGCGTCGTTTAATAATAAAAGCATTTCCATTCATAAATATCAAATTTACATAGGTCCCAAGTCATTGTATTTCATACAGGTTTTACAAAGCATTTGAATGGAAATTATTATTTAAGTGTGGGCCATGAAATCTTTGTCGTCTTCCCGAGAATTACCTTCAAGTACCTGAGATAAAACATGTTAAAAGAAAAGTTCAGCGCAAACGCCGAGTGAATTCATAGAGTTTTAATTAAATCCATCAATATAACATCGGTATAAAATTATTACCGAAAATCATTTTGTACAAATCTTTGTAATAGACCATGAAATAGCCTAAGTCATTTTATACAAATCCTTTACAAAAATCATAATATAGGCTTTCGCCTTCAAAATCATTATACGAACCATTGTCGTTAAAAACATCATACAATACGTTTTATAACGTTGTATAGATTAAATAAAAAACGTTATATGAATATGGTTATATAAAACCAAAACACGAACATAATATCAATGATAAGACCCTGTATTGCTAGTCAGGCAATGTATCGTAATTCGGTGCATATAGCAGTATTTCGTTAATTGGATTATTACAAGCCGCATGACATTGTTACCTTACTAAACCAAACAACGGGTAGCTAACCCGAAACTCATTTGCCCATCTAAATTAGCGTTTCGTCACAATAATCACGCTTGTGTAAATCTTCTCATACATAAATTCGCTTACCAATCAATGTGGCACGACGGGGATCAACCGTCAAGGCGCGAACTAGGGTGATCGTCCCCAAATAGTACTATTATATGCATAAGCGTCTACCAAATCCCGGCAGTTCATAATTCATGCTAATGGGACTTTTAGTGACATAACCTAACTTTAATAATCCATTTCATTTAATCTATCGGGTCATATAATCATACATCGGGTCATACAATCATTCGGGTCCAAATCAATAAACAAACAATCGGGACAAATGGTGTCCTATTTTAGTAAAACTAACATGTTATCTCCCTCGCGGGTTTATAAAATATTCATAAAAACATTTAAAAGAGTGCGAGGCTATGGACTCACGTTGATGTGGGAAAGCGGTTTATCGGCGATTCGGATGTACGGTAAGTGCTTCAATCACGGAAACCTAGACAAATAATACTCGTCTTAGACACTTGTCCAATGACTTTAAAAATAACAATTATGTATACATATGATGATTATATATATATGAAGATCAAGTGGGTTTATATATTCTCATTTACTTATTTTTGTGTTTATGTATTGGTAACTTCTTACTAGTTTACTAGTTTTACCTATTTACGTGTTTTAGGTCCAATAAGCCTATTATAAGTTTATTAACTTGTATTAATCCATTTTATACTTGTATTATTAGTACTTACACTTTACATGTTGGGCCCAAATGGGTTAAGCCCAATAAATAAGTTTATAAGTGTTTTAGCCCATTTTGTTGTATTATAAGTCCAATAACGTTAACTTAGCCCGTTAATGTCCGTATGTTATATATTTCGGGTTTTATCGGTTTTTACTTGTTATATATGTTTATATATCAGTATATGAGTTTATAAAAGTTTACATTAGACGGGTCCAACCGTCTAAGTTTTATTTAACAAAAACGTTAATTTTACGGTAATAGCCGAAAAAGTCATAAAAATCGTGTTTATAGTTTTATAACTTATAAAACTTATCAAACTACCATTTTTATAAAATATCCATTTATTTATCCTTATACATATTTATATAAATGTATTATATGAGTTAGTGGGTTTTAATTCACATTTTATACTATTTTTATTTGAGTGCTTATATAATACTATTATACTTTAATTTCCAAAATCTGATTTTTACTTTCATGTTCACCAAAACAGCCATATCTAGAGTTCTATATGGAGATAGAAGCTCAAATGTTTATGACACAAAATAAATGATATGTGCTCCATTTAAATCTCGTATAGCTACTGTTGAATCAGCCTCTAAGTATTTTCTAAAAATCGTCCAAAACAGTGAACTCAGATTTGTACTCTAAACTTGTTTTGATCATATCTCACTCATCCTAATGATTCCATTGCATGGCCAACTCTCACATGTGTACAAGACATATTAATTACTATATATCTATTAATCTATGCCATTTTTATCAGTTCATCACATGGTTCTTTACTGTTTTATACAGCCATCATTTTAAGCATGATTTTAACCTTTTTACATATAGTTTTTCATCTTTTTACCCATGATTATCAACACCAAATCCCCACACAATATTTTTATCATCATATATCATCATACATATATACATTTAAGAAGAAAATACATGATTACATAATCAATATTAACAAAAGGATGGGGAGGACAATCTTTATACCACCATGATGATGTAGGTTGTGATCAAGACATGGATTTTGATGGAGAAACTTGTGATAAACCAAGACCATCTTCAAGACCACCATTATTCAAGAACTCCTTGTGGAAAATCAGCCCCAAGACTCCATAGTAACTCCTCCTTGGATGTTATAACTTGCACCAATCTTCATCTCTTTGAATGGAGATTAACATATGGTAATTATAGCAAATGTTTGAGGTTAAAATTGATCAAAATGGGGTGGATGATGATGGAGTGGGACGGCACACATAGAGAGGGTGGGAGAGTTTTAGTTGTTTGCATGTTATAAATGAGAGGAGTGGTTTCATCTAGATGGTCTTGAGGTAAGGTAGCTTAACTTGTAAGCTTAGCTTACAAGTGTAAGCATTAAGCTTGTAACTTGACACCTATTTGGTGTTGTGTCATATAGTGGCCGGTTATGAGTGGGGGTGGGTCAAGATTTATCTTGTCTCATCCCCATTTAATTACGGGTACTCCTCGATTCTAGTTTCCTCGATTTGCGTTCCCTCGGGTCGTTTTACGAAAAATATTTTAATAAATTATGAATCAACGACACAAAACAAATCTAATAAAAGTTGTCTCATCAAAAACGGAGTTCGAAAACGTAAATACGTAATCCTAAGGTTTCCGGTTTAGTCGTAAAGGACGTTAAATTAAAATCGTAAGTCCTAATCTCTTCTCGTAAATTTGTGAGTTTATGAACCAACTCAAAATTAAAATCCCAAAATAATATTCACGGATAAATTTATTTTCTGAAATGTCGGACTGTCACCAAAGACGGTGTATGCAAACGTGAGCACGTAACGTAGAATCCTCCGGTTTAGACGTAGTCAATGCTACTTCAAGACGTAAACCCAAATTTCTTCCCAAAAATAAGTGAGTTCATATTATAACATTAAAATAATGTTTTTAAATAGATATTGAGAATAAAATATTAACCATAAATTGACGGATTGTCACATATAACCAGGTTATCCAGGACTTAGTCTTTTCCGCTGCTTCATGTTTATATGCTTATACTGTTCATGCTATACTTGTATATCTGTGCAATGAGCGTATTGCTCAGCCGTTTTCCTTTTCATGTTCCCAAAACGGCAGGTACTCAAGGACGCTCGTAGAATTTAAGCGTACGTACATATGGACTGGAAGCTTTATAGCCTTCTTTACTTTATGAATTTATCTATACTTTGATACTCATTTCCATGGACATTGTTTAGTCCTTTCATTTACAGTACTTATATTTGTGTGTGATGAGTTTCTACTTTTGGGATACCGATGTTTGATTCTTGTATTTCCTTTATGGTCATGTAATGTTTAGACATTTATCCTTGTATGCTTTGATGACACGCCATAATCACGCGTGACATTCTATTTATCAAAATGGGGTGTTATAGCTCCAGCCTCCGATCACCATATAAACGTGCACTTATAGAGTCTAGAGCCAACAAGATTCATCAAAAAATACCATTAAGACACTTATTACATATATCAATTATTGTTTATCATTAGAACACAAGCGATAATTTACAGAGTCCTATGCTCTATCCTTGTGATATTCCCATAACATTCAGAGTGATACTCTTTAGTATTCACAGTGATGAATGGAAATCCTTCCAGTGTTAACATCAAACAGCACTACGGTAGGTCATGTGTAAGATTCACTTGAATTGAACATATGTTAACTGGAAAGCAACAGTGGTTTGATTCTTTTGTGACTCAAACTCGTTCCATATCTCGACGCAATATCTTTATGATCGTGCCAGAACATTCAGAGTAATACTCTTGAGTATTTATAGTGACGAATGGAAATCCATCCAGTGTCATCATCAAACAACACTGCGATAGGTAACTTGTGAGATTCTATTTGGATCAAACTTGTGTCAACTGGAAAGCAACAATGGTCTGATTCTTAATTGAATCAAACTTGTTCCAGGAAATTGAATTGACGACTTAATCAGCAGAATGGAACTGCTTGATTTACTCTTTACTTTGAACTATCTATCAAGACATTCAAGTACTGAGAACGGCTACCACAGCCGGAAACCCTGTCAAGGAAGTTCTTTGAACTTACCGAATCACAGGTACAATATTCGTAATGTATAATGGGAAACCAGAGGAATGCATACGATGGTGTAACTTTAAGAGTCGTAATTCAAGACCACATGCTCTTGTAACTAAAGAAAGCTCAAGAACATCTAAAGACAAAGACTTCCGCTACTCTGATGATCAATGGAGATTGTTAACAAGCTTTCATATCAAATCAAAGTTTGAGTATGTGGGGAAAGACACAAGAACACAATATGGCGAAGTTTTAAGATCAAGTCAAGGCAAAGATCAAAGATCCAAGATCACAAGTCATGAAAGGAACTATGAAGGAACTCTCAAGACAGCGAGCTTCAAAGTCAACAACATCAAAGAAATGAAGTCACATATTACATGACCACCCCTTAGGGGGAGATTGTTAGAAGTATTTAAAGTGATGGTCATATAATATACCATTGTGAAGCTCATGAAAAATGCTACATAATGGTGTTGAGAGTTATAGTGTAATGTTATGTATGTAACGGGAATTAGTCCCGAACACTCAAATGAGGAAGGCCTTCTATACTTTACACTTGTAGTAAAAAAGGCCCCTTGTACCTCATTTGAGTGTGTGTGTCTTCCATTTTCATTGTTGGTAGAGAGAGAAACTTATGTCTTTCTCTCACTAGGAATTCACAACCTTTGTTCTTCTCTTTTTCTTCATCTAATCTAATCGTTCTTTTTTGGTTTACTCTTCATCTTTCTTTCTATAGCCTATATTGTCGTGTGTATCAATCCTACAAGAACCTTAAATTAACACAACAACAGTCTATCACAAAATCAAATAAGCACTTAGATTTCTAAGAGGGTTCAAGCCAAACCATTATAGCTGATGCCTTCTCTTGCAAACTTTGGAGCCTATGAAGAATGTAGAGACCCTTGTTGAGGTTCTACAACAGAACCTAAGGGGACAAATGTCTTCAAAATAACTATGAAATGGAAAGTGGCTTTGGTGAGTCTACAACAGACAAACACCAAGCATTCTTGATACCTGCACAAAACAACCAACAAGAAAACACTTCTTGTAGCCAAAAGACCACAAGCTGCAAGCTTGTGGCTTTTGCTACAGTAAAGATTAGTAAATATGAAATAAACTTTTGAAAACAGATTTTTCAAAAATTCATTTGGTACAAAGGTCTTGCAAACTAGATTAAAAGAGATCAACTAAAATCAAAGAAGCTTTATAAGCTTTGTTTATGCTTGTGTGTCAATCCAAGCATAAACAGCAACCTATAAAACTTGGGTCCCAAATTTCTTAAACAAAACTTCTTGAAAATATTTTTGGTAAACTAAACTTTTCTTTCTCAAAACTGAAACACAACAATAAAAAAATTTATTTAAACTAATATGGAACTCATGAGTTAAACAAATGCAAGGTTTTTCATGACTTTAAATATTTGATGAAAAAGTTTACAAAATGAATAAAAATCTGGAACAAGTGATAACATTCACAGGCGAATGTTATATATACTAGAACATAGAAGCTATTAGAGACTGGATAAAAAATTACAAGAGGTGTACACCCTAATAGCTATTTTCCAGCTTTGTCCTTGGTCTTCTTCTTTGAATCTTGGTCAAGAGAGGCATGTGATGTTGTACAGCTTTCCTTTTTGATCTAAGGCGTTCATTTGAGCCTTTGGGACCAAGAAATGCTTGGGGGATGTTGGATATCTGGCATGATTACCTCTTTGCCTCTTTTGGTTGAGCAAGGGAGCATGAGGAGTCCACATAGAGTCACGGGGTGAGTGTTTTTGTTAGTTGGTTTTGGTTAGGAGGTGGTGAATCACTAATCTGGAAACTTAGGAGGTAAAACCCCTTTGTTTTGGGCTAGGGTTTATGTGGGAGGGGATGGTAAATAGTGAGGTTTTATGGGATTAGGGATTAAGTTCTTTTTAAAAAATGTTTACCTCCATTTTTTGTTTTAAGTTTAAATAGATTAAAAATCTGTTAAATAAAAATGTGTAGTGGAATATGATGTGGAGGTTTGGTGACAGGTGATTGGTGGAGAGGTGAAGTGGGGTGACGTATAAGGGTGTGATATGTGGTGGGAAGTTTTGTTGTCTGGGCAAAACAAGCCCCCCATGTCCCATAAACTTGTCATTCAGAGTTTACCAGCAATATACCCATTTTCTCTTTGTTATAACTTAAGGGTAATTATAATTTCAGTCCCTCTAGTTGATAATAAATGGAATAAGGACCATAAATGCAATATTAGGATTCTTCAAGGGCTTAAAATGACATGTCTTCAATATTTAAGGATATTTCTTGCACAAATGAATAATGGAGGGTCATTTGTGACAAGTCTTCAAAATTGAGGGACCAATCTTGACAAATGTTCAAACTTCAAGGGTATTTTTAGAAAATCCATACCCGGGTCCGGTTCTTTGTGCGGCTTCGTTTCCCGTATCCGTTTTTTCTTGATTCTTGTGATCTTTTGTTGATTTCACAATATCCGTACCTAAAATACACAATGAACAAACACAAGCATATTTTGGGGTATTTTAATGATAATTTAAGTGTTTTAAGCCCGATTTGGACGATGAGACTACGTATAATTGCAGTCTCATCACTCCCCCATACTAAACCATTGTCGTGTCCCCACACAATGCTATAATTAAGTATCGTAGCACTTCCAAAATTCATTTTTATGTGACATTTATTTAAATATAAACTTAATATAAACTACTACACGTGTTTTAGACATAATGTATTGTTTTTATCACGATTAAGTGACTTTTAGGGTCATAGAATAAGAACACGTGAATGCCTCATAGAGATAAGTTTGTCATCCTAGATTTTCACCCAATTTCATGCTAAGCGTGTAACGAGATCATTGTTATTATAAGTTAGCAACACAATCATTACTCATGAGTGTTAATTACGTACTTAGACTCCCTTATTCCTAATTGGTATCTCTTATATTTTATTTTGCCTTAATGATCACGAGGATGCATTTGACTTATTTCGATATTTTATTAAGGCCGAAAATAAAGTAGGACGATTTAATTGATAGTTAGCTAAAGGACACGATCTTTTAAAACGGTTTCTCGTAATCTCCTTAAGTTCATATCTTGGCATAACTCGTTTCACGATTTGAGACCTTTCTCGAACCGATATTTGGCATGTGTTTCGAACTTCAAATCTTGGAAGACGTTCTTGAAATAATGGTCTTCTCTTCATATATGGAATTCCTTCAAACATGGAACACGAATTCATCATTTTCTTCAATCTTTATTTGGGATTTTGATATACAACGATATGCCTCCTTTTCAGACTTGGACATATTTATCCTCATACCTTGTTAGGGTCTTTTTGGATAGACTTCTCCATGATCTTTAGGGGAGTATATTTCTTTTCGTCGTGTGTCTCGATCCTTCATATTGATTTTGGAATAATGATACTTCACATCATCTTGGATCTTTAGAAACAAAATGGAGTTCCTCATGCCTTGCTAGGGCCTTTTTGGAACTTTTCCAATCTTCGCATCCCGCTTCATTAAGTTATGTCGTGGCTATGAACTCTATTCGAACACGAGCAACTTTTAAACGATCTTGGGATAGAAGCTAGGTAACCTTTTAAATCGTACGACCTTACTTATTGCATTTATTTAAACAAAAGCGTGGGGAGAATAAGCTAATAATTACTACACATGAGATCGTGAAAGATTACATACTTATAATTAACTCTATCATTTCTCTTCCTCATTTAAGAGACTTAGCCTAAAAAGTTAAGTAATCAAAGCTAAGTGCTCAACACGCACGGTCGAGTAAAAAATTACTCTTATTCTCACCATCAGAAAACCTACATTCGTGTCTTAAACACTTATGAAAAACAAGAAATTTTTAAAATTTGGCCATTTTTAGCCTTATTTTGCAACAAAACGATGAAAATTGGATTGTGTGGTGACGTAAGCAAGATGAAGTATCTACTCATCTCCATACTAAAACTAAACATTTTCCTCAATGTTTCGAGTATAGGGGTGAAACACCCCCATACTAGAGACGAAGTCGAGTGCTTAATCTCGAGCATGGAAAGGGTAAAACGAATAACCTAAAAGCCGTTTATGAATTATGCTAATAAGATAAACAGGTTAAAAAATTTAAGTATATCATTGGATATCGGAATCTCCAAAGGCAACGATCGAAACTCGAGTGATCCGTAAAACAAACACGAGAGGCTTCAATGATGACGATGAACCTAATAAATCACAATCACAAACAACCACGAAACAAAGGTTGGAAGAGCACAAGTCCCCTCGTTACACTATTAGAAAGCAGTAATATTTACAAGGATAAGCATGAGAATCCCCCACGAGGCACCTTGTTTTTGATAACCGAGTCAAAAGCTCGACTCGAATACCCATAAATGTGATCATTTAGGGATAATCATGGTATGGTCATTTTTGGTGGGGCTTACATGATAAAGAATGCCCAAAAGTACGTGGAGTAATTTAAAAACCCGATATATGTATACCGGGATCAAAGATAACGTCCTCGTTTTCGGATGAAAGACGAAACAACGCTACTCTAATCGATAGCAAAACCCCAAAGGGGTAGAAGAAAACAGATGAGAAACAGAAGGGTGGGACAATGGGTAAGGCAAACTTATGAGCTACTCGAGGTGGACTCACACCAAGCAAATAGATAAGTTTTCCATTTATTGCATCGGTTGAAGACCGAGATTTCCCTTTACAAGCAATTCCGGGATCGAATATCTCGTCCTCGGTGGAGAAATGTGAGGGAACATAAGGGGCTTCCCCCAAACTAAAATTACACACACCATCGTCAAAAGGAGTAGACGAGGTGGTAGTACTCATAAAACACGGTGATGACGGAGTTAAACTTGTAGAAAAAAAATTTTAATCACTTTTAGAATCTTTTCCTTTTTCATCGTTTAAAAACTCTTTACGAAAACCAGATTTGATGATGTCAAAAATATTTGGCGTTTCAAACTCAACATTAGTCACTCTAAAAATCCTCACATTTAAGTCGCGGTTAGGGGGTGGTGGATTGTATAAGTTCTCAAAACATTCATCAACAAAGAACACCGCCCCCTCGGGGTGAACATATTCGTCTTCCTTATGAACGTGAATCTCATCGATTTCTTCGTCATAGATAGGCTTGTCAAACCACGGTTTGTCATTCCCCTCATTGGTGATTTTAGAAACTATCTCAAAGAGATCACGATCAAGCACGAAACCATCATTCTTTTGTGGGGATCGTTGATAAGTTAGATCCTCACGAATGTGGTAAACGTCATTCTCAAATGAGGAGTGTTTATAAGGTAACTCCTCGAGAATGGGACTTGTGTCTATAGCGAGAAATTCATCGGCCTCCTTAAAAAATTCTTCATCATCACAATTGTGAAACGAAGGAGGATCGATGATATGGTCGTCAATGTTCTCGAATTCATCATCAAAAATAGGATTATGATGAAAAATAGGTTCGTATACGGAATTAGAGTACGTTGTTAAAGTGTCGTCATTCTCATCATCATAAGAAAATTCCGACATGAGATCGTCCTCTTCATTTGAAGATGTATCAAAGGGTAAGTCCTCGAAGATGGATGGTGGTTTAGCAAGTATATGCTCGATCTCGGCAAAATCACCATCGTCATCAAAGAAAGTGTCGATGTGAGCAAGTTCTCGAGCGGATTTCTCGAGAGTCGCAACCATGGTCTTACAAGCCCTTGGGCTATGCTTAGGTGTCATTTCTATGATGGGTGAGATTGCATTAGGTTGGGCCACTTCCCTAGCCTTAATGGGTTTGTGGCTAGGAGTGGCAGGCACTTCAATGGGCTTAGAAGTGTGGGCCTCAAAGTCATGGTCCTTCGAAGGTGGTGAAGACGAGTCCATTTTGGTCATTGTCGTGATGGCACTAACGTCGCCCTTCGGAATTGGTTGTTCACTTGTTTCACCGAAGAAATCCCAACATGATTTTTCATCCATAAATCTACGAATACCCTTTTGAATTAAGTACACGTATTCTTTATCATTAAAATCGTCATCTTTAAAACCGTTCATTATAATTCTTTCAAAACATGCATCAAGCCTCATATTTTCTACTAAAGTTAACATTTTGAAATCATTAGAATTTGAAAAATAGGTTTTATCATGATCATTTGAAAATTGCGATCTACTAGTTAAAAAGTCCATTTTTTCCTCCCCATATTTCATTGTGAGTTTCCCACCATGGACGTCGATTACGGCTCGAGCCGTCGATAAAAAGGGTCGACCTAAAATAATGGGACATTTAGGATCACACTCATAATCCGAAATAACGAAGTCCGTGGGAAAAACAAACTTTCCAATCCTAACATAGACATCCTCGACTATTCCAATTGTTTTTAAAGGCGTACAATTCGCTAGCTCGATAGTCATGTTCTTGGGGGTAAGTCTAGGTGATTTCATCAATTTCCATAGATAATGAGGCATGAGATTGATGCTAGCACCTAAATCGGCAAGGGCTAAACATCCCTCAATCTCGGAAAAATCACAAGGTAATAGAAATTGGCACGGATCCTCTTCCTTTCTCGGCATATGCCTTTTTGGTTTTTTTTAGAAAGATCGAAGCACAAGTTTCTTCAAGGGTTACTTGGGAAAGGTCGATAAAACTCTCTTTTTGAACCGTGGATAGAATTCGAGGTACACGAGGATGTGCACTCTTTTCCTTGGTGGTCACGTTCACCCCATCGACTTTAGAATATGAAGGCGTTTTAGAAGTCGAGGGTTGAGAAGAAGGAACAACTCTAAATCCATCAAGGTTAAGGGTAATCACACGACTTTTCTCACGAGACGAGGTGGCTTTACATTGTTCCTTTTGATTACCAACGGTGTCACTAGGTAACGAACTCGATGACGCACCCGAGGCTTTGTTAATAATAGCCGAAAACATCTTTATATGTTGATTTGCCCTTGCTCAATCTTCGTATTTTGATTTTTCAAAGTATTGGAAAAGTCGTTTTTCAAAGTACCAATTTGTCCCTCTAAACGTCTCATATTAGCCTTATTCGTTTTCATATATTCTTGAAAATCGTTTGACGAACTATTTTGATTAGCATTAAAATTCCCTTGGTTTTGATTACTTCTTAGAAAATTTCCTTGATTACCATTTGAAAAATTATTTCCTTAATTGTTGTTTTGAAAACTCGAGTTTTGATTGTTATTGTTATCTCGATTTTGACAACTCAAATTAAGGCCATGATTATAACCTTGAGTTTTGAAAATTTCCTTGTTGATTATTTCCTTGAAAATTGTTACGGTTTTGAAAATTATTGCCTTGATTATAATTTCCTTGTGATGGACCCGCGTTATTTTGATTTTGAAAATTGTTATTTAACACGTTAACACTCGACGTTTGGCCATCCGTAGCCGCACACTCGTAATAATTATGAGGTCCAGCACACAACGTACATGATGCCTCAACCGTTTTAACCGTAGCAGGAGCGTCTTTCTTTTGCATCTAAATGAGAAAAGACGTAAGCACATTCGTCAACTTATTGACTTTCGCATCAACCCTCTCAATGTCGCGGTTAGAATTACTAACATTGGCGACATTGGCAACACTCGGTGCGTTGCGGAGTTGGTAAACCTTGGATCAATTCTCGATAATCATTAATGCAGCATTCGGAAATTAACATAAAAAGTTGCCACCGGCGGCGGAATTCAACGAATCTTGTTCTTGAAAACTAATACTGTTGTAAAACGTATCGATTTGGTGTAACTCGGAAAATCCATGGTGAGGACATTGCCTAAGCAATTCCTTAAAATGATCCCACGTGTCTCTAAAAGATTCATTCGGTTTTTGCTCAAATCTCGTAATCTCGTTTTTGAAAAACGTTGTCTTAGACGGTGGGAAAAATTATTAACGAATTTGGAAACGAGATCCTTCCACGTAATTATAGAATTAGGTGGCTCTTTCTCGTACCAATCCTTGGTGGCACCATCGAGCGAGTACGGATGAAGCATAAGCTTGACGACATCGGCGTCGACGTTCTTAAACTTGCTCGTGGCTAAAAGACGATCAAAATTCCGAATGTGATCATGAGGATTATCCGCCTCACGACCTCGAAACTTCGTAGCTTGAATCAACGAAATGATTCCGCTCTTAATCTCAAAATTCTACGCTTCGATAGCGGGAATTATGATCGCGTCTCCATAACCCTCGGTGAGTGCTTGGAGAAATTCCATCATCGAACGATTGTCGGCCATCTCGTCTACGGTCTCTTCAACAACGATATTAGGAACGTCGGTTTCTAATTCTCGTCTACGTCATCGATTCCTTCGATTTGGATTGCGTTGATTCGAAGCGTTTCTAGAATTAGAATAATCCTTCGATCGAGTGCACATGCACTAAGCGTAGTATGGGGGGTAGCAAAGAAGATTATTTTTGCGGTTTTTCGTTTTTTCAATTTTTTTGGTTTTTGATTGTTTTTAATTTATTTTTTTGGATTTTGGATGTATTACGTAGACTCAAATCTACAAATCTCTCCTAGAATAAATTTCTCGATTAAAGGAGCCTCAAGGAATGAAAACGATCACGTGGGGTGAACGCCTACGATGACTTTAGAACGTTGGTAGAACACCAAAACGTTTAAGAGGGTTTAACCTTGAAAAACAAGTAAATATATATGATACGTAGATAATACTTGGGCGGCAAACCCTCGATTAGCCCTCTTTCTCAAAACACGCACAAGCAAGCGGGGGAAACAAGGCGACACTAAGCACTTAGAGCCTTTTTCCCTTAGGTCGTGAAATACAACCGCCTTATACCCACCTTATAGTTTGTGTTAATCAAAATTAAGCCTCACGGAAGTATTTATCTATTTTGCCTTTTTCTTTTTGCTTTAGATTCGAATACAACAATTGAGTGATGAAATCCCAATTAAGGTTGCGTTTTCACGCTTTTGGAGATATTGTAAATTTATTGTGATACGTATACAGTATATTAATAATATTCACAAGAAAAACGAAAACCAATATATCTACAATATAGTAAAATGATTGTTTTGTGTTTAATTTAGCAAAACTAAACACGATTTATTTGGATATTATAATATAATAGAGAAAATTAACAAAAATGAGTATGTACGTTATTTACGCTTTCCAAAAAGAAAAGAAAAAACGCATTACTCACACAAACACGATATATATATGGAAGTACACCTCCCTGGCATCGGCGCCAAAATTGATTTAGTAAAATCGTACACGTTTTAGGAAAAACGCGTTTAATCGGCAAATATTAAACGTTCACGTTTAGGAAAACGTGAATGCTCGATAAATGCGAGTTCTTTCTCGAAGGAGGTATAGTTGTGTGTGCCAATACGTATAAACAATGTTTGAATTAGTTTCATTTTTGGTTTTGAGAAGAGAATATTAAAGACGTGTTACAATACGATTACACTACGACGTAAAACGTAAAAATGATGACGTAAATACGTAAAACGCGACGAAATTAAAAATTTAAGCGAAAAACTAATTAAAAATATAAAACTAAGCTTAAAATAATATAAATAAGCATAAAAATTCAATAAATAAATTTTAAAACCTTTTATTAATTAAATATTTTATTTTAAATGCTAATTAAAGCCCTAAATTTAAATATAATTAAGAAAAAGCCCAAAATATTAATTTATCAAACAAATATCTTACTTATATTTATTAAACACTAAAGAGTATTTTTTTTACATTTTAGAAACTATTTTCTATTTTTTAAAAGCTAAAAACACTTTTTAAACTAAAATAATGATTAAAAATAATAAAAATGATAAAATTAATTTGACATTTTGAAATATCCAATATTATATATCTAAACAGTAGAAAAATAGTAAAGTTGAAAAAGTAATTTTCACCACTAAAAGACAAAACAGTTTTGATTAAAACCTATTTAAACCTTAAATTAATTCTAGAAAATAATAAATTAAAGTGAACAGTGAAATTTCTTTTTCCAAAAATCTTAAATTAATTTACTGAAACTAAGAAAATTTGTAAAACCGAAAAATATGACTTTTTTCCACTAAAAGACAAAAGATAGAAATTAATAAAACTAATTAAAATTAAATTAAATCTAAAAAATACCAAATAAACGGTAAAATAAAAACTTACTTTGTGAAAAATCTTAAAATAAATTAACCAAACAAGGAAAAATAAAAAGTATGAAAAATGCTCAAAAAAGGCACTAAAGACAAAAAAACTAGATTCTGAGAGTGACAGCTAGGGACTCTTTGTCCTTTTCCCCAGCAGTGGGTAACTTAAGTCTATCAGTGGGAAATTGTTCCCACTGCTCTAAACAGAAAAACAAAGATGTGTGATTTGAAAGCTGATTTGTTGGTGTTGTTTGGAACCAAAGGCACCCCTACACTTAATGGAGTGTAGGGAGTCAGTTTAAGCACAAAAATACAGGAGTACAAGAACAAAATTACAAGAAAAATGAACAAATGCAGTCTCTTATATGACTGGTATGGGTCAGGCACTAGTCTACTGATCTAATTGGTCTTTGGACGAATTTCAAACAAGCAAAACTAACACAAAACAATACCAAACTACAATTTAACTATTGATAACCCTAGACTACCATTTAACTAACTGGTGAGTAAGATTTTGAAAGTCTAATGCACTAAAACAACTTGTATTGCCCTAACTGATGAAACTAACTATTTTTTACCCATTATAGAACATGCAAACTCCTATTTCTACAAGCAAACTCAAAGCAACCTACTGAATATCTAAAAAATACCTATTTGGGGCATGTTTAACTAGTTATGACCTAAAACTTGTGTCACTCAAGTCATGAAAAACCCACAACCAAACACCCCATAATAACAAATTACAAGAACTTATCAAAGCAAATTCCTCTAAAATCTACCCAAACTGATTTTAAGCTATCAGTATCATTAAATCATTAACAAAGAACACTAATAAAACCTTAAATTAAGACAAAAATAGTCTATCACAAAATCACACATGCACTTAGATTTCCAAAAGGGTTCAAGCCAAACCTTTATAACTGATGCCTTCTCTCGCAAACTTTAGAGCCTATGAAGAATGTAGAGACCCTTGTTGAGGTTCTACAACAGAACCTAAGGGGACAAATGTCTTCAAAAAAACTATGAAATGGAAAGTGGCTTTGGTGAGTCTACAACAGACAAACACCAAGCATTCTTAATACCTGCACAAAACAACCAACAAGAAAACACTTCTTGTAGCTAAAAGACCACAAGCTGCAAGCTTGTAGCTTTTGCTATAGTAAAGATTAATAAATATGAAATAAACTTTTGAAAACAGATTTTTAAAAAATTCACTTGGAACAAAGGTCTTGCAAACTAGATTAAAATATATCAACTAAAATCAAACAAGCTTTATAAGCTTTGTTTATGCTTGTGTGTCAATCCAATCATAAACAGCAACCTATAAAACTTGGGTCCCAAATTTCTTAGACAAAATTTCTTGAAAAGATTTTTGGTAAACTGAACTTTTCTTTCTCAAAACGGAAACAAAACAATAAAAAACGATTTAAACTAATATGGAACTCAGAAGTTAAACAAATGCAAGGTTTTTCATTACTTTAAATATTTGATGAAAAAGTTTACAAAATGAATAAAAATCTGGAACAAGTGATAACATTCATGGGCGAATGTTATATATACTATAACATAGAAGCTACTAGAGACTGAATAAAAAATTACAAGAGGTGTAAACCCTAATAGCTAATTTCCAACTTTTCCCTTGGTCTTCTTGTTTGAATCTTGGTCAAGAGAGGCATGTGATGTTGTACAACTGTCCTTTTTGATCTGAGGCGTTCATTTGAGCCTTTGGGACCAAGAAATGCTTGTGGGATGTTGGATATCAGGCGTGATTCTATTTTTGCCTCTTTTGGTTGAGCGGGGGAGCATGGGGGATCCACATAGAGTCACGGGGTGAGTGTTTTTGTGAGTGGGTTTTGGTTAGGAGGTGGTGAATCACTAATCTGGAAACTCAGGGGTAAAACCCCTTTGTTTTCGGTTAATTAGGGTCTAGGGTTTATGTGGGAGGGGATGGGTAAATAGTGAGATTTAATGGGATTAGGGATTAAGATGTTTTTTAAAATACGTTTACCTCCATTTTTTGTTTTAAGTTTAAAAAGATTAAAATGTGTTAAATAAAAATATGTAGTGGAATATGATGTGGAGGTCTGGTGGGAGGTGACTGGTGGAGAGGTGAAGTGGGGTGACGTGTAAGGGTGTGATAAGTGGTGGGGAGTTTTGTTGTCTAGGAAAAACAATCCCCCATGTCCCATAAACTTGGCATTCAAAGTTTACCAGCAATATACCCATTTTCCTTTTGTTATAACTTAAGGGTAATTATAATTTCAGTCCCTCTAGTTGATAATAAATGGAATAAGGACCATAAATGAAATATTGGGATTCTTCAATGGCTAAAAATGACATGTCTTCAATCTTCAAGGATATTTCTTGTACAAATGAATAATGGAGGGTCATTTGTGACAAGTCTTCAAAACTGAGGAACCAATCTTGACAAATCTTCAAACTTCAAGGGTATTTTTAGAAGATCCATACTCGGGTCCGGTTCTTTGTGCGGCTTCGTTTCCCATGTTCGTTTTTGCTTGATTCTTGTGATCTTTTGTTGATTTCAGGATATCCGTACCTAAAATACACAATGAATAAACACACGCATATTTTGGGGTATTTTTAATGATAATTTAAGTGTTTTAAGCCCGATATGGACGATGAGACTATGTATAATTGCAGTCTCATCACTTGTAATGTGCCTTGAGCATCCACTTTCTACAATACCTTTATCTTTCAATTCATCAATTAGATGCCCCTGCACATACACACAACTAATTAGTTTTTAATAGGGACCCAAGCCATATTTGGCTAGGATCTTGTGGGACCTATATACTTAAGAGTTTGAAAATTAGTTTTCCAGTAAGACTACATACACTCTTATATTTCCTGGTTCCAGTTATATAGTCAAAACATAGGGTGACTCTATGTACTTAGGCTTCTTTGACTTATGTACTACTTTAGCAGTACTTGATTGAACACATGATGTTTTTCATTTAGGAACCCACATTTGCACTGGTTTGTTATGAGACTTACTTCTAGGTTTTTTAACAATCTCAAATAATCTTCTATAAGATTTGTGGGACAATGGTTTAACAGACTTTTGACCAGCAGTATTTGCTTTTGGTCTAGCAGTACTTGCAGCTCTAGGCTTGCCGGTACTTGGCTTGCTAGACTTCAAAGGTTTTAGGCCTTTTTTTATAAGTACTGCTCTTGGAACAAAGTCCTTGGTAGTGAGAGAGTGACTATCCTTATTGATCTTATTAGGTTTAAATCCTTTTTGTATGATCAAACTTAGGTTTGTCATCCTTAGTCCCTATTTGCCTTTTTACCTGTGCATTTTTCTCATTACCTTTCTTTGTGACGTTTTGTGTGCAGCCTTTTGTTTTGCAATTTTATCTTCATGTAAAGTGCAATCTTTGATAAAGTGATTTAGACTACCACAAACATAACATCCTTTTCTTCTCAAAGAAGACCCAAAAGGTTATTCTAACTTAGTGTTCTTAAACCTAGCCCACCCCTCTTGGTATTACTATGATGTTTTGCATTATTATCCATTGCCTTACTAGGAGTTTTCACCTGCTTGGGAGTAGAACTAGTTGTAGACACATGTCCTTCAAGCACATAGGTGCTCATCAAAGGTGGATAAATAATGTTTTTGGTCACAACAAGTTTATCTTGGGTCAAGGTACTAGAGTTTGACTCTGAATCATTTGACTTAATATCAATAGCAGCTTTTGACTCATCTAACTCTATACCTATATAATTAATAGGGGGCATGAAAATTCCTGATAAAGGTGGAGGAACTGCCTTTATTCCTTCAGCACACCTATCATTTTCAGGAGTATCAACTGACTCATTAGAACTATCAAAAATTCCCTTTGATAAGTCCTTGTCAGTTAGGGTTATCCCAGGTTGGTCCTCTATATAACCTAGGGATGTTTTATCATAATCCCCCATTTGTGAATTAATCATGTAACACCCCATTTTGAAAAATGGAATGTCACGCGTGATTATGGCGTGTCATCAAAGCATACAAGGATAAATTTCTAAACATTACATGACCATAAAGGAAATACCGAAATCAAACATCGGTATCCCAAAAGTAGAACTCATCACACACAAACATAAGTACCGTAAATGAAAGGACTAAACAATGTCCATGGAAATGAGTATCAAAGTATAGATAAATGCTTAATGTAAAGAAGGCTAGGAAGCTTCCAATCCATATGCACGTACGCTTAAAGTTTCCGAGCGTCCCTGAGTACCTGCCATTTTGGGAACATGAAAAGGAAAACGGCTGAGCAATACGCTCAGTGCACGGATATACAAGTATAGCATGAATAATATAATCATATAAACATGAAATAGTAGAAAAGACTAAGTCCTGGATAACCTGGTTATATCTTAGTAAAAATGGTTTTATAGTTTAAAAAGCCTTATGTTTATCTTGTAAAAACTGTTTAACATATTTACCATTAGCCAACATAGGTCATGAAATATCAACGTGCATAAATACTTGGAGGGGTGACCTCGTCATGCAAATTAGAGGGGCTGCCTCTAATTTAATTTACTGGTTTTGGGTAGGAGGGATCAGCTCCTTGTGAAGGATGCAAGGCACATACCACATTCACACTAAGTAATCTGCTAAAAACATGTAAACTAGGATGCACCCATACGCCCTACCTGATAATATAATAAATGACCAAAAGCTGAAAGGGACGCCACGAGCTATCACTCCGCCGTGGTGAAGTCACAACATTGGTGCCTCCAGTGTTATGGTTATGGTACCTCCATAACTAGGTGAAACTGGTCATGCATGTATATGGCTTTAGGTATTCTAATTAAACATAAGCAATTCAAAAACATATAAAACATATACTGGGGAAAACAGTTGGGTGCACGGGGAATCCTAATAAGGAAGAATGTCCATACTGAAAGAACGGAGAATCCGTACCTTGTGTCCAGTGAACGAAGAAGACGAACGGAAGAGAGTCCTACTTCGGTATCACTAATGCTACATAAATACATACGTGTATAAATATCTGATTACTGAGCACGTAACTGGTTTTATATCATGTCTTAGCTTGTTTTATATGTTCATGTCATGTTTTACTGATTTTAAGCTTTATACTGTGTTTATAATATATATTCTGTCTATTCTGATTAAGTATTACTTGATTTCATGTATTATTATACTTGTTGTTTCAATAATAAGTGACTTTCTAAAATAGCAGGTTTCCTAAAATAGAATGTTTCCAAAATTAGAAAGTTACCAAAATAGAAAGTTTCCAAAAATAGAAAGTTTCCAAAAATAGAAAGTTTCCAAAAATAGAAAGTTTCTAAAAATAGATTCACTGCTTAAAATAGATAAGTTTCTAAAAATAGAAAGTTTCCATAAATAGATTAGCTGCCTTAATTAAATAAGTTTCTAAAAATAGAAAGTTTCTATAATTAGATATAAGTTGGATAATTAAGCTATTTATATAAGCTTAAGTGTTTACTGATTGATATACTAAGTCATGTAATTAAAAGTATAGTTTATTAATTATTTCATGTGAATTAAATAAACTATAGGTTAAAGTATTTAATTAAATATAACATGATTTAATTAAATAAAAGGTAAAATAAATACTTAGGTTAAAACATGTATTATTATTTATTAATAATATAACCTAAGTCATGTAAATTAATTAATTATAAGTCATAATTTAATAATTAATTAATTATATAGTCTTATTAAATGGAAAAATACTTAGGTTAAAATTCATGTATTAATAATAAAATTAATAACCTAAGTCATGTAAATTAAATTAATCATGTTCATGCTTTTAATTAATTTAATTTAAATCTTGTAAAAATAATATGACTTGTAAAAAAAATATTAAACCTTGAAAAATAACTCATGAACCGGACCGTGTTTTAAATCTAAACATGTGTGAACCGGACCCGTGTTTTAACCCATGAACCGAACCCAAAAACACCACCATACCCCGACCTAGGTCGGGGTTTCCCTTCCTTGCTGCTGCCGTGACACCACCACCACCAAACCGAGACCATGTGGTCTCGGTAGTGCGAGTTAAGCCAAGCCGAGACCCCCCCTAGGGCTCGGTTAGGCGTTGGCCAACAAACAAACACCCCTAAACACCTAATTGATTTAAACCCCATGATTAAATAACATGTTTATATCTTGTTTTTAATTAGTTATTAAAAACATTCATGATTTTATGTGATTAGTAAATCAAAAACATAAAATAAAAGAGATTAGGGTTTATACCGATCACGTGAAATCAAGAGGATGAACACACTAACGATCCTTGCAATAAATCTATCACCAAAATCAAACCGATCACACCCTTGGTGTGATGTAAACCCGGCGGCCAAAGGAGAACCAAAGGAAGAACTAGGGTTTTTCTTGTTTTCTAAATTATGTGATTATGAAACATGTTTTCCCCTTTTTCCCTAGTTAGTAAATTTGCATGGGTTTGGCCCATGTTTCTTTTTGTGTCCGCGGGCATGGGGCCCACATAAGGGTAACCCGAATATTTTCCGTGTCTAAAATATAAGTGTGTTCTCGTGTTCGTAATTTACGTGATTTAATTAGTTATCGTTCGTAACTTAATATATTTATTCATGATCGTAATAAATATACATACATACGTAATATTAGCTCGTGATTAATTTACGTTCATGATTTCATGTTCGTATGTTCGTGATTATAATTATTATTGAAATAATTATCGTGTGTTAATAAGTAATAACTACTTATCGTGTTATAACACGTACATAATACTTGTAATTCTTGTACGTGAAACGTAAACGTGCTATAAAAGGAAAGTTCTAATCATGTACGTACTATCGTAAGGGTACTATTCATGGTAAAAAGCATGCGGGTTTTACAAATCAGGTTTTCCATACCTTTTGAGGATTTTTGCCATTGATTAATCACTTCCCTTTCATTAAAAAGTCTATCTTTTAAAACTTCATTTCCTGCAGTTATTTTCTTAAGTTGTTTTTTAAAAGCTTTAATTACCACATCTTTTTCTCTTATTTGAAGAGTTGAAATTATAATTTTCTCTTCATAGTTTTGTTGACCCTTTTTATACAAAACTCTATTTGCCACTAACTTAGCAACACCTTGTTTAAAAGCATTTGCTTCTACAGTACATGTGTTTACTTTTTGATACTGTTCATCAAGTTCTACTTTTAGACTATTAAACTTAAGAACACAATCTTTAGAACACGGATGTACCTCAGTATATTCATGCGAGAGAGCCATCAAACCAAGCTCTTCTTCTTCTTCCTCTTCAGCCCAGTTAACAACTCCATCTACAGTTACCAATGCTTTAGTTCCTTTGGGACTTCTGCTATCTCCTTTTGGAAAGCTTTCAGAGACTCTTGAACTGGTTCTATAGCTGTTCTTAGACTTTTGACTGCTCCTTTCAGTCTTATCCCTATTGCATTCCCTTGCAAAGTGTACATTCCTTCCATAGTTATAGCATTCAACTTTGGATTAGTCATATCATAATGGTTCATTAGGATCAACACTCATCTTCCTTCCAGTCTTTTTGTAGAACCTATTGGATCTTATAGAGATCATAGCAGCTTGCCCTTTGAGATCCATCTCTTTAATATCAACATCATCCATTTAGAATAAGTCATTGAGGGTTAACCTTGGTCTGTTGTCTTGTCCAACAAAAAATGAGAAGGCATCATTGTCACTAAACAGTGATGAGGATCTTCCTTGTAAATTCTGAGACGTTAATGGACTGCCTTCAATACCTTGATAATAAGTACTGCTTGTTAGTCCTCCAGCGGTATTTTGGAAGTAAGTACCGCTACTTGATCCACTAGCGGTATTTTAAGTACCGCTACTTGATCCACCAACGGTATTTTGAGAGTAAAGATCGTTGTTTCCTTCGGACACAAAAGCTAAGTTAGACTTTGTTGTTGATGCTGATTTGGTTACTTCAATGCCTTTAACATCCATCTCATAACCTCTAAGATTGTTATAGAGATGATCAAAAGGAGTTGTATCCAGATCATCCCTTGTGATGAAGTGCATGGTTATTGCTTTCCATTCTTGTGGAACACTTCTTAAGAATTTAGATTTGCTTCTTCATTAGGAATTACTAGTCCATGAACAGCCAATTGAATGAGCAATTTACTGAACCTTCCATAACCACTATGGATTCCTTCTGTACTAGAAATTGAGAAGTTATCAAATTCTTGTTTCAAAACAATATTTTTCATCTTCTTATACTTGTCATTGCCTCCAAATCTAAGCTTGATGGCATCTCACATAGCCTTTGCATCCTTGAAGTGATGGAAGCTAGGTCGAATGTCTTCTGAAAGTGCCATAGCTAAAGCAGTTCTGGCCTTTCTTTCTCTGATCTCTACTTGTACCTCTTCAGCAGTGACAACAGGTAAAGCATAACATGTACCCTTAGGTAACCAATGCAACTTCTTAGGAGTATTCCCAATCTTGATAACCTGCCACTAAGTGTGATCTGTGTGGTTCAAGTAATGTTCCATCTGCATTGCCCATGTATCATAATTACCACTTTTGAGAATAGGAAGTTTTACAACAGAAAGAGTGTGGGAAGAAGGTGTAGTTGTATAAGTGACTATATCAGATGTAGCTTGTGCACCTTGTGGAGGTGTAGGATGCACAACTTGATGTTGTCCATGTGGTGTGGGATCATGATCTGGAATTTCTTCCAAGTGAGGATCATCACCGGCTTGAGACATTGATTTTGTGTGAGTGAGGATTTAGGGTTGTGTTCTTCTTATTCAGAGTTTCTCAACAAGCTCTGATAGCACTTGTTGATTCCTTTGAATGGATCTATATATTGTTAAGACTTTGTACAATAGTTTGTAATCAAACTAGAGCACTTGAGAACTCTTACTCAACCAAATAAGTTATGCGAAATCTAACTTATAAAGTAAAGAAGAAGAAAATTACTTTTAACTATTCGATTCTCTATTAATCGAATTCCAATGAGGTATAATAAACTCATCATACCTATGTTCCTTTTATAGAGTAAGGAACGCTATAATCCTTAGAATATTCTATAATGATAATTATATCACACACGATATCTTATCATTATTCTAAACTATTAAGTATATCACATAATATATACTCTAACTATAACTATGACATATCTTTTCTAAAGATATATTCTTCCTAATCAATATAGTAGTACTTACAATATAACAAACAGTACTTTCTATGTACCGCATTAACACTAATGGTACCTGCCAACGCTAACAGTACTTGTACTTATACTAACGGTACTTGGTACTTTACAAATAATTCCCAAAATAAAATGATAGGGCATATAGGGTTGTACTCGTAGTCGGAAATAACAAAATCTGCGGGAAACGTGAAATTTCTAACTTGAACATATATGTTTTCGACTATGCCAATTGGTTTATCAAGAGTACAATTAGCTAGCTCGATGACTGTAAAACCCGCATTAAAATACCATGAACAGTACACATGAACAGTGAACATACAAAAATACAATAAAATTAAAACTTTCCATTTATAATATAATTCTCGTGTCACGATATTAATAACATGTAATTATGTATATATTATAAATGTCTTAAGTACACGACATAAAAAAATCACGATGATTAAACATGAACGCACACGTAATTAATTTAACTCGGGAAAACTACGGGTTTCCCCGTGGGCTCCCATTAGGTCGCGGCTAAGACAAGAGAGAAGGAGGAAGCGGGCTTGGCCTATGACCCAACTTAAAACCCATGTTAAGTAAACAAAACACAGGAAACTTAAACATAATTTTAGGTTTACAGAAAAAGTTCTCCTTGCCTCCCTTTGCCTCTCTTGCCACCGGCCACATCAAACCACAAGGAGGAACCAAACGATTTTTTCTTATTAATTTTGTGTACGTGATCGTGATCTTAAACCTTTCTTCCACGTGTTCGGTAAATCAAAACCTTTTATTTTTCTTTTAATTCTTATTGAATTCATGTTCTTATTTAATTAATCATAAAAACAAGATGCTAAAACATGTGGGATTATATAAACATGGAAAAAGGGGGCGTTTGGTTGTGTTTTGGTTCGGCCGAGACACCACCGAGAGCTAAGGGGCTCTCGGCTTGTCTTCATCACCACCACTGAGACCCTTAAAGGGCTCGACTTGGTTGGTTTAGGCTCGGACGCAGCAAGGGGGACCCCGACTCGAGGTCCGGGTGTGGTTTTGTTTTGGACCGAGTGCCAACCGAGACCAATAGGGTCTTGGTGGGGATTTTTGGTCAATAGTGGGAACCGAACAAACATAAAACAGTGGGAACCGGTAACAACCGGTGGGAACCGGGTTTCCGTGGCTCGACAGTGGGAAGCGAAAGCCACCAGTGGCAACCGGCTAGCCGGTCTAGCCACTGGTAGGGCTGTTTGGCTCGACTTATGTGTGATCCCGGGTTTCGGGCTCGGGTTAATTTTTAAAACACGGGTTCGGGTTTCGGGAAAATATTAAAATCAGAAAATACGTTTAATTAAATTAATTACGAGACTTTAAATTTAATTAAATTCATGACTTAGGTTAAATATTAAAATAAGTATTTCACGTATAACCTAAAGTATTTTACTTAGCTTAATTTAGTTAGAACATGTACTTTTAATTAAATTCTTATAACGTATAGTTTAAATAATTAACCAAGTTATTTAATTAATAAGCTATTACCTTTGAACCATGACTTGTATTATACTAATTCAACTTTACTTATTATTAATAATCCAGCTTATTTTTAATTATATAAACTTACTATTTTTCGAAACTTTCTATTTTGGAAACTAACTATTTATAAAAACCTGCTAGTTTTAGAAAGTTACTTAGTATTACAATACAAATATTATAATACACTATTACATGTATAATACACTACAAAATATCAGTATAGCTACAAATAACACAGTAAAACACTAAAACATGACAGGATAAGTATAAAAAGCTAATAACACATAGAACCAGTAAAACACATATAATTCAGACAACTCATACACGTTCCCATTCTTATGTAGTATTATCCGTCAAGGCGGAGTAGTTATTTAGCGTTTCCATTAGCTTCTACTGGTCATAAGGTACGGATTTCCCGTCCTTCAGTAAGGACAACCTCTTCCTTTATTACGATTCCCCGTATGCAGCCAATTGTTTTCCCAGTAGTTACATGTTAAATGCTTATGTTTTATTAGTTACCTTAGCCATATACATGCATGACCAGTTTCACCTAGTTATGGAGGTAACATAACCATAACACTAGAGGTACTAGTGTTATGACTTCACCACGGCGGAGTGATAGCTCGTGGCGTTCCTTTCAGTTATTTGGCCATTATTATATTATTATTATTATCATGTAGGACGTATGGGTGCATCCTAGGTTCAGTTTCAGTCATGATTTCATGGTGACTGTGGTGTGTGCCTTACATCCTTCACAATGAGCTGATCCCTCCTACCCATTACCAATTACTTAGAGGCATCCCCTCTAATTTGCATGACAAGGTCACCCAGTTGATCCCAAACTTAGATCGATTTAGCTTTATGTATACGAGATTAGATCAAGTAATACACTTAGAGAAACCTTTGTATATGCTTATGATAATCTAAGTGTTATGCGGAATTAACACTTAAACAAGAACACACAATGATATAAACAAACTTTCATTTTGATTAATGATATCAAACTTGCTTACAATGAAAGTAGTTTACGAATGAAAACTTATATCAAAATTAACCTAAAGGTCTTCTTTTATATACATAAGAAGCCTTGTACAATATCAGCTATTCTAGGTAAAGATAAATATAGAAAATACATTGTTGTTCCTATCTTTACTAGAAGTAATCTAGAATACAATAAAAGCGTAGAGTATATCTTCCCATCAGTGCTTGTCTTCAATGTATCAACGCTTGACTTTATCTTGTCAATGCTTGAGCTATTAGCGCTTGTTTTGCTCTTGTCAACGCTTGTTTTACTCTTGTCAGCGCTCAAGTGATCTGGCCTTAATTTATTCCCAACAATCCTCCCCTAAACTTGATATCCACTCTTATGATCAAGTTTCTGAATAAGCATTAAGGTCTAGGAGGAATCTTACAAACCTTCTCATATTGGTAATGAATAAATCTGATCAAGTCTTTTGCCACGTCACTTGAATAATCAGTCTCCAGCTGAGTGTCCTTCATCTTCTCCAAAATAGCCTTGGATATGAAATACTGACCATCCACAAGTAGATACTCAGCAAACTTTATAGAACTCAAATGGTAAACACCAGCAGCTGAATATAATCTCCATTGAAGACCACTGAGGTCATCTTCAATATCCTTCCAAATAGCAGGATCCTCATCTTTTGGTCCACACATTCTCTTGAATGTGGACCACATTTTTTTTCCATTAGCTGAAGTTGGTGCTTCAGCCTCATACTTGGTCTCTAGCAACCTCCATAGGTCTACCAAGTCTTCTCTATCACAACTTGCAAACAAAGATATAAGAGTGGTGAAAGTGTGTACCTCTTTTTCATATCTGCCAATCTTCCAGAATCCACATTCATCTTCTTCATAGCTCACAATTGGATTCCTGGAATCTAGAGGTAACACTTGGACCATGTCTGAAGCTTCTAATGGTAAGAGCTTGAGGCTCTTTCTTATGACAGCTTTACTTGGATACAATGGATCCATATCTTTGGGAAACTCAAGAGAAACTCCCTTTTTCACTGGTCTGGGAACAAACATGGATTTCTTGAGTTCCATTTCTTCTGCAAGTTCTTCTTTCCTTTCATCAGAAAGAATTCTGAGAGTGTTTGCTTCATGCACTCTTACCCAAATGGGATAAGCCTTGCATTCCAACTCATCAAATGTCAATGCCCTCAACTTCTGATAAGTCCATCCTACTCCATGACATCTGAGCAACATGTAGTATAGCTCCCTTCTATCCCTTTTCAACTCTGAGCGAATATTACTTGCCTTGTGTTTCAAAATTACCTGGCAATCCTTCTGAAATCTAAGGAGAATCTCCAAACCCCAAATCAGATCTGAAGTGGTCAAGTGTGGATTCTCCATACATATTTCTTCCCAAGCATTGTACATCTGAACCACCTCTAGCATGTCAAAGTCAACCTGCAATTTCAATTCTCTCAATTTCTCCTTGGCCAACTCTTCTCCATACTCAAGTCTTTCTGGTTCTATAATCATAATACTTGAGTCTGAGCTAGCTCCATCACTTCCTTCTTCTGAAGTAACAACAAATGGTGACTCTTTCACCTCCTTTCTACCTTGTTTCATGATCTGTGCAGCCAATCTTCTATCAAACTCAACTTGAGCTGCATCCTTTGGAACACTCTCTTCTACCATAATACCCTTACCCTTATGTAATGGTGAAATTGTTGGTAAGGTAGATGGTGATACCTGTGAAGAAACCTCCTTGATGATGGATGATGACTGGGATACATCACCCTCATGTGCAGGTCTGTCAACGCCCAATTTAGCTGTGTCAGCGCCAAAAATTCTTCTGTCAGCGTCCAAATTCTACTTGTCAACGCCCAAATTTCATGTCTCAGCGCCTTTTTCAATCTCCTCCATCATGGTTGTAAATGATAAATTCAAGTTGGTAGGAGAAACTAAGGACGTATCAAAACCTGTTTGTTTCTTCAATGTTGTAAGGGCCTCAGCAACATCCAAAGATTGACCATCATGGCTGCCCTTATCACTCAGATTTATTGGATCTTCTTCCCCTTTGGAAGATTCCTCCATACCTCTCCTTGCACTTGCAGTCTCCAAAACAACAATCCTCTCCCTCAATTGCTTGAGTTCAAGGCCTTGTGAGCTGACAACTTGTACTAAGTCTGCATTTTGCTTTTGCAAGCTTATGTAGACTGCCGTCAATTCCATAAGAGTCATTGGTTCCAGTCTGCCCTCTTCTAAAATGGGGATTTGACCTCCGAAGTCAGATTCATTGGGCATGGATGAGGACTTAATGATGGTGGGACTGCCTTGGCCAGCATCTAAGCCAGAACCAATAGCCCCAGCCGCATCCATATCACCAGCCACACTTGTGGTGGTGGTTCTCTCTGCTACATGGCTAGGACCACCAGAGGAGAACACTCCAGTAGTCCGTTGGCGTTTCATCAACCTATATTCAGGGGGTGTAGAAGATGGTGTGGAAGAGTGGGTGGATGTGGGTTGGTTAAGGGGTGTTTGGGTTTGTGAAGGATGTGTGTCAACGTTGGAAATAGGCACATCAACGCCAACATTTAATGTGTCAGCGTTGAAGGGTTCTTGGTCAATTTGCATATGTTTAGGGGAAGGTAATGGTTCAGGTATTGGATCAATTTGTGGTTGGGGGTCTGGTTGGGGTTGAGCTGCTGCAATGACAGCAAGCATAGCTTGGGTTAAGGGTAGGTCACGATGGGGTGGTGAGTTCATCTTCATAAAAATAGCTTTCTTTTGCACAAGGATCTCATAAAAATCATTATGATCCCTTGTGCAGTATCCTTGAATATCAAAAACCATTTGTAAAAACCGGGGATAAGCTAAACTCATTTTGTTCCCCTTATTTTTACACATGCCCTCAAAAATCATTTTAGAATAATTAAATTTTTGCCCTGTTGCAATGCACACAATAGCACTTGCAAAATATCTATTGATCTCATTGTGTGCAGTGCATTTGGGACTCGAACATTGAAGGAGGACATGTATGAGGTACTTCCAGGCTGGGGGAAATTCCTGTTTATGATACTTGTTTAGAGTACCTTTATCAGGAAAAGGATATCCCAAAGCCCTTAGACCTTGTTCTATTTCATTAATGGGAAGGGTGGCTATACCATCAGCATCATCAAGATGCAAGGCTTGGCATACCAAAGCCTCAGTAACCACCCAAGATCTCCCATGAACAATAGAAGTCAATGTAGTCACTCTATTAACTGTTGAGGAACTGACAGTGTTCCAAAACTGTTTAATATGTGTGACTGGAATGAGTTGAGCATGAGAAAGAGCATACCGTAGAGGGGATGCGTTCAAATACGCCACCATTTGTGTGTATTGAGGAAACAAAGCATCATCAGCTTCAAGATACGCGATCATGTTGTGTTGAGTTCTGAACCCCAATTCCAATTCTGATGGTTTAAACTTTGGTGCCATTGTTGAAAGCTGTTAAAATTGATTGATGAAGATGAAGTTGATAAGAGAAAATTGTGTTAGACAAGAATTATAGATACCCTGATTAAAAATAGGAGCCAAATTTATAGGGGAAGAAAATGCATGTGACTGGCCCAAAAAGAGGCAAGTATTTTCAAAACACAATCATGAAAATATTGAAAAAGTATAGTTTTATCTCATGCATTAAATGAAGTTTATCTGCTCCCAAAATTACGGCCTAAACATATGTCAAAAAGTAACAACTGGATAGGACCCATTGAGTGTCAACGGTCAAAAATAACCTATCAACGCCCAACGGCTATAATCTTGTCAACGTTTTCCTATAGCCATATCAGCGTCTAAATTGGTCGCAACAACGCTTGGAAAAAAGTCTTTTCAGCGTCCAAAAATAAAAATGTTTAAAAATTAAAAATGACCTTAACAAAGTAATTTATCCTAGAGAAGATAACCAAAAAGCTGATAATTATTATAGGGCGACAAGCACTGTCCAGTTATGCACACTTGCTTAAGCAAGATAGACATAACAGTCCTCTAGTGTCCCTTGCTAACCAAAACTCTTAACAACCAAGTTACCTTACAAAATTCCTTGTTACTCCCAGGTAAATTCCATAACAAAATTATTCCCAAGTCTCCCAACAGACCACAACCAATTCTAGGCCAAAAATGTCTTGGCAGCATGCATAGTATATCAACTTTGCATGCTATAGTGCCTCATGATTTAGTAAAACTAACTCATACTCACCTGTGGACACAATCTAGAATTGTGATAAGTGTATCATATGGATACCCAAACATCCTAAAGGTTCCTAAAAACCTCCCCTTAAACTATGATACATAAGTTGCCAAAAGTATGCATGAACATAAAAATTTATGTCAAGATAGGAATTAAAAATTCCAACCATCATCCATAAATAAAAACTTGTCCAAATGCTTCTCCATTGATCCATAAGCAACTCTGTATCCAATGGTATACTGCTAACACCATCTGCACATTTAGATTGAAAACCACAAAACTAACATTGTTGCTGACAACGCCCCGATAACACAAGACAGCGTTGAGGGAAGCTTTGTCAGCGTTAGACAATTATATTGCTGACAACGTTACAAAAACACTTATCAGCGTTCAAGCAACTTTTGTCAGTGTTAGAAAAATATAGTGGAAAATCTAAATCATCATAAGACCAATAACAATGCATCATCCTGTACATACTTTTACAAAAAGGCTCCAAAACACATATTATGTGAGATTGACCATTCCAATACTTGTTACCAAGTATTGAAACCTCCCAGCATCAAAAGGTTTAGTTAGTAAATCTGACACATTTTCCTCAGTGTCAACCCTATCAGGTTGTATTAAACCTTTTTCAAAGCAATCTCTTATAAAATGGTGTCTAATTTCTATGTGTTTAGTTTTAGAATGATGTACAGGATTCTTAATGATGCATAAAGTGCTGTTATTGTCAACAAATATCTTGGTATGCATAAAATTATACCCATAGTCCAACAGCTGGTTCTGAATCCACAAAACTTGTCCACAACAAGCAGCTGCAACCACATACTCAGCTTCAGTTGTAGAATTAGCCACCACTGTTTGTTTCTTGCACTGCCAAGATATCAACCTGCTCCCAAGAAACTGACATCCACCAGTTGTGGACTTCCTATCAAATTTATCACCTCCATAATCACTATCTGAATATGTAATCAGCTCCAATGGTAAATCCTTAGGGTACCACAAACCAAGACTAGGATAGCATCTTAGGTTCCTAAAGATCCTCTTCACAGCATAAAGGTGACATTCTTTGGGAGTCACTTGATGGCGTGCACAAGCACACACAGCAAACATGATGTCAGGTCTGGAGGCTGTAAGATACATCAAGGATCCAATCATGGATCTATAGTGCCTGACATCAACATCTTTCCCATCTCCAATCTTTCCCCAAGGGTGTTCTCTATCCATAGGAGTAGTAGCCCTCTTTTCATGTGGAGAAAAGCCAAACTTCTTCAAGATTTCAGCCACATATTTATCCTGGGAGATGAAGATACCATCTTCTTTCTTCTGAACTTGTAAACCAAGAAAGAAGTTCATCTCCCCAATATCACTCATCTTGAATTTGTCTGTCATAAGCTTGGAGAAATCCTCACTCATCTTTGGATCAGTAGACCCAAAAATGATATCATCAACATAGACCTGGACAAGCAACACATCTTTGCCTTTCTTCTTTGTACATAGTGTCTGATCTATGGTGCCCCTCTTGAATCCATTGTCCACCAAATAGGTAGACAAAGTACCATACCATGCTCTAGGGGCTTGATGAAGGCCATACATAGCCTTTTTGACTCTATAAACTTTATCTGGATTCTCTGGATCCTCAAAACCAGGAGGCTGCATTACATATACTTCCTCAACAATAGTTCCATAGAGGAAGGCACTTTTGACGTCCATTTGATAGACAGTGAAGCCCATGCAGGATGCATAGGCTAGAAAAATCCTTATAGCTTCAATCCTTGCAACTGGTGCAAAGACCTCCTCATAGTCTATCCCCTCCTCTTGTGTATATCCTTGAGCCACTAACCTTGCCTTGTTTCTGACCACAATCCCTATTTCATCTCTCTTGTTCCTTAGAACCCATCTTGTCCCTATAGGTCTGACATATCTGGGACAATCAACCAGCTCCCAAACATCCTGAATTGCAAATTGGTGAAGCTCATCCTACATTGCTTCCACCCAACTTGGTTCTTTGAGAGCATCAAATATTTTCTTGGGTTCCTGTTGTGACAGAAAACAGGCAAACAAACATGCTTGCACAAGAGGGGTATCAACCTTCTTGTGTATATTGGCAATAAACCCACCAAGACCTTGATGAGCTCTTCTGGTCTGAACTGGAGTCATAATATCACCAATGATTTGAGAAGTGGGGTGATTCTTCATAGTGGAAGTGAGAACTCCTCCTTCAAAAAGTCCGGTGTCCTCAACCTCATTCTTCATGTTGCCAATATCTTCTTCATCAGACTCTCTTTCATCAACATGAGGATGAACCTCTTCATATATATTAGAAGGTTCACCTTGTTCAAAAATGGAAGAGAAAAGATGTGCAGAAGTGTTGTCAACGCCTGAACCTTGTTTGTCAGTGCTTGGGCTAACAACGCTTGAACTGTTGTTGTCAACGTCTGAACCATCAACGTCTGAATTGGTCTTGTCAGTGCTAGATTTGCCTTTGTCAACGCCTGAAGGACCATGCATGTTTGTATCTGGTGGTACATGGAAACCACCATTATCTTTTCCAGCAGCAGCAGCAGCAAAAGCATCTGTCCAAATGGGAATTGTAACATATTCTTGGATAGGAGATGTCTTTTCTGCTTGTGATCCAACCTTTTCATGAACCTGAGTACCTGAAACATCAACAACTAGTTCCTCCATAACATTTGAAGTTACCTTCACAATGTCTAGATTAGTGACAGGCATATAATTTAAAGTTCTAGATAAAGGTTCAAAGTCAAACAACCAATTAGGACCATTTTCAGGATCACTAGGTTTATTTTCTAAAAACCTAACATGTACTCTTTCAAATATATATGTTTTTCCTCTTTAAGATAAACCCTATATCCCTTGCTCTGCACTGAATACCCCATGAAGTAGCCCTCATCACCTTTTGCACTAAATTTCCCTAAGGCATCACTAGTATCTAAAACTACTACATGACAACCAAAAGGTCTGAGAAAACCAATATTAGGTTTTTTTCCCCAATGTAACTCATAAGGTGTTTTGTTCTGAATTTTGTTAACCAATGCTCTATTTTGAACATAAGAAGCTGTATTGACAACCCCAGCCCAAAAGGCTATAGGAAAATGAGCATCAGCCAACATTGTTCTGGCTGCTTCAATGAGGGTTCTATTTTTCCTCTCAGCAACCCCATTTTGCTGTGGGGTTCTAGCAATACTAAATTGCCTAGTAATTCCTTTCCTGGCACAGAAATCATCTAGCTTCTTATTCCTAAATTCACCACCATTATCACTCCTAAGCATTTTAACTTCATTGCCAGACCTCTTCTCAATCTGAGTGATAAAATCAATTAGAATATCAGCTGTGTCACTCTTCATAGCTAGAAAGAATGTCCAAGTAAACCTAGAAAAGTCATCTGTGATGACAAAGCAATATGAATTACCATTCAAACTTTCTATATTGGTTGGACCAAAGAGGTCCATGTGTAGCATATGAAGAGGTCTAGAACTAGTATGCACCTGTTTGGACTTGAATGAGACCTTGTGCTGCTTGCCTTTAAGACATGCAACACAAGAGTGGTCATTGTGGAAGGCCTTCTCAGGCAAACCATCAACCAAGCCAAGTCTCACAAGCCTATTTATATTTTTAAAATTTATGTTCCCTAGTCTCCTGTGCCACAAATTACTTTCATCTACTGAGGCTTTAGCATAAAAACAAGACATATTATTGTTCATTTTAATCCCATTTAGATTCACATTGTATATGTCTTTATGCCTAGGTGTTGTATACTCAATATATTTCTCATCAGGGATCTTATAATCCTTGCTTAACACCAAACACTCAGTATCAGTAAACAGAACTTTATTTTTGTTATCAAAAACTTGTGATACACTAAACAGATTGTAATCAAGTTCTTTTACTAGAAATACGTTTTAAAAACACAAGTTCTTGGTGAGAAGGGTTCCTTTGCCTGTGATAGTACCATATCCGCCTCCAAAGTAAACCTTATCACCATCCTTAATAGGAGTGAAGTTGGTCAAATAGTCTTCCTTCCCTGTCATGTGCCTTGAGCATCCACTATCCCAATATCCATAATCATTGACCTGTCCTTGAATGCCCTGCACATAAAGAAAACAAATTAGTTTTCTTTGGGAACCCAAGTCTTAAAGACTTGGATTCATCTGGTTGTTCAATAAGAACAGACTTAGTTCTCACAACAACCCCATTCTCATCCTTCTTAGGATGAAATACCCAGTTAACCCCAATAGGTTTTGTAATGACCTTTGAAATGTAATTAAATCTGTTGCAAGTCATTGAAATCCCATTATCATTAGGGTTTTGATCTTTCTTGGGTCTCCATGTTAAGCTTGAAGAAGATTTAGACCCCTTACCCTGTGGTCGCAAATATTTAGGTCTGGTCACGTTTCTGTCAGCGTTGGAATTAGTCTTGTTAACGCTGAGAGTACTCTTGTCAGCGTTGAACCTAGGGTTTGCTACAGAAACCCATTGCCTATAACCAGGTGTTTGTCTTTTGAAATGGTCTTTGTCCATGAGTGTTAGATCATCTAGTAAAGAATAGGGCAGGTCTAATCACTTGTGGACTTTTCTGCACACAAGGTTTGGGTTTGACTTCCTAACAATGTTGACTTTGTTCCTGTCAGCGTTGAAATTGTTCCTGTCAGCGCTGGCTTTGGGAGCGTTGACACACTTGTATGCCAAGTGTGAAAAGCTACCACAAGTGTAACAAGCTTTTCTAGACACAACCTTAGGTCTAGAAGAGAAGAAGCCTGTTCCATTATTGCTAACTTGGCTCTTGGGTGACCTAGTATTCCTATACATCTCTGCATATTTAATGCTAGGTTTTCTATCAGTGTTTGAGCCTAGTTCAACAGCTTTACCAGTGATTGGGTTTGTAACCTTAAAGGGAGTTGACTCATTTGGACTTTCACATAGCAAGCCACCCTTAACAAATAAAGTAGGGTTAGCTTTCTTCCATTCATTCAGGTCAGTCAACTTTTGTTGGTACTCTTCAACTGGAGTGACAACTCTTGGTGGAGGAATGAATTCCTCCCCCTGGAATTCTGGCAAACCAGTCCAAGATAGGTCCTTTTGTTGGACACCATAGAAGTCACCAGCTGGTGGTGGAACCAGAGAGTAATCATTCATCCCAATCCCAGTCGTGTCCTTAGAATCTCTTTGTTTACTCACACATTCTCCTAGGTTTTGTGTGGCCTTATCAAATCTTTGAATTTTAAGGCTAACATTATCTTTATCTTAATGGCCTCATCTAACTTAGCCTGTAACTCACCATTAACCCTTTCCATGATGTTTCTAATATCCATACTAGCATTTAACTCATTTTTTAAGATATTTATTTTATCTTTTAAGTCAAATTCCATTTTCTTGTATTCAGAAACGGTTTTCTCAGTTTGAGTGAGAGCTACTTGGTAATTAGACAGTTTTCACTTTTCAGTACTCACATCACTTAATAATCTTAACACCTCTTTGTTAAGTTTCTCAGTGTTTAACCTACAACCTTTACTACAAAAAGCATCATTGTATACCTCATTATCAGAAGAAGACGAGGAGTGTGTCATGAGAGCATATTCAACATGCTCTTCTTCTTCAACCTCATCAACCAAAGCTTTATCCTCTTCAACATTCTTAGCCAGAAAGCTCCAATCCCATCCCATACCATCAATTCCTTGAACTGCAAACATGGCTTTGGAATCCTGAGCTTTAACAACTTTACTTAAGGGTTTACCAGCATCAGATCTTCTAGGAGATCTGCATTCCCTCATGAAGTGCCCCATACGATGACAGTTGTAGCATTCAACTTTGGATTTATCAAATACAGCTGTGTCTTTTGCATTGAAGGTCATCTTCTTCTTAAACCTTCTGTTCCACCTATTTGCTCTTATACTAGCAAGAGCCATGTTCCACTTAATGTCCATCTCTTCCAAGTGCTCATCACTTATCTGCTCAAGGTCCTCATATGTAATCACTGAACCATTGGGCAAAGAAGCAATATAAGCACATACAGTGTCCAAATCTAAACCAGCAGGTTTAACTCTTGGGGAGTCACTCTTGAATGTGTCAGCGTCTGAATAGGAGACGTTGACAGGACTTGTTCCAGCGCTGACATATGATGATCCAGTAACTGGATGCATGTAAGAGTCCTTCTGAGTGAATTGACCTTCACTATGAGAAAAGAAGGCCATGTTACTGGTGGTAGACTTGCTTCCATGCTCTAAAAGAGTTTCATCTTCCAACAGCCTTAGTTTGTTGTAGATGTCATCAAACGTGGAACTTTTGTAGGTATTATTGGCAAGAATTGATCTTGCCTCAATCTTGCATGCCTCACCAAGACTTTTAAGAAAGGTAGCATTAATGTCAACATCACCAAGTTGTGTCCCCATGAAGGACAACTTGCTTGTACTGTCAAGCAATCTGCTTCTCACACTACTCAGTTTCTCATTGGGTTGAGCCTTAAAGACAGCATAATCATGCATGAGTTGCTTTTTCTTCTCTTCCTTAGTGTCTGCATTGCCACCATATGCAACTTCAAGAGCTTCCCAAAGGTTTTTAGCAGATTCATAGCCTCTATATTTATGTTGGTTCTCTTGTCCCAAAGAGACTTTTAGAATATTTAGGGCTTTCATGTCGACCCTTTTCTTTGCTATGTCATCAGCAGACACAGCTCTACCATCTCCAGGTTTTTCTTTCTTATCTTCTTCAGAACATCCAGCAACAGCTGATCTTTGAGTAATAGCATCAGCAATCTTTTGGGCTTTATCGAATGTGTTTCCATATTCAATGATCTCCTAGAGTGTATAGTCTTAGATCCCCAGATACAGCTCAAAGTTAAATTTCCACAAATCAAAGTTGGTTGCATCAAGCATGGGAATCTTGATGTTTGGTAAAGATGAGGAGGAGGAGGTTATTGCTTCAGACATGATGTTGTTAGGGTTTTTGAGAAAATCAGGTTTTTGGTGATTTTTAGGGTTCTTGTGTTCTTTAAGATCAAAAGTTCCTCAACAAGCTCTGATACCACTTGTTGATCCCAAACTTAGATCGATTTAGCTTTATGTATACGAGATTAGATCAAGTAATACACTTAGAGAAACCTTTGTATATGCTTATGATAATCTAAGTGTTATGCGGAATTAACACTTAAACAAGAACACACAATGATATAAACAAACTTTTACTTTGATTAATGACATCAAACTTGCTTACAATGAAAGTAGTTTAAGAATGAAAACTTATATCAAACATTAACCTAAAGGTCTTCTTTTATAGACATAAGAAGCCTTGTACAATAATCTACGTATCAGCTATTCTAGGTAAAGATAAATATAGAAAATACATTGTTGTTCCTATCTTGACTAGAAGTAATCTAGAATACAATAAAAGCGTAGAGTATATCTACCCATCAGTGCTTGTCTTCAATGTATCAACGCTTGACTTTATCTTGTCAACGCTTTAGCTGTCAGCGCTTGTTTTGCTCTTGTCAACGCTTGTTTTACTCTTGTCAGCGCTCAAGTGATCTGGCCTTAATTTATTCCCAACACACCCCTCCAAGTATTCATGTATTTGTTGACCTCATGACTTATATTGGCTTTGGTATATTAAACTAATACAGATTTTCATAAGTAACATAAGCTATGATTTCAGAACTAAAACCAATAAACATGACATACATCTAGGTTTTCCCAGGACTTATTCATTTCCGCTGCAATTCATGCTTTATATGCTTTATATGCTTTCATTTCTTTACGTCTTTACGTTGTGCTATATATCCGTGCACTGAGCGTTATGCTCAGCCGTTTTCCATTTTCATGTTCCCAAACAGCAGGTACCTAAGGGCGCAAGTAGGAATTGCAGAGTATGTGCGTTCGGATGGAAGCTATCTAGCCTCTTTTACCATATGTATTTATTCCTACTTTTTCATACTTTCCTTTATTTGGACATTGTTTAGTCCTTTCATTTACAGTACTTAATATTGCTTGTGTGTGAGTTACTTAGACTACCGATGTTTGATTCCGATATTTCTATTTATGGTCATGAATGTTTAGACATTTACCTTGCATGCTTTGATGACACGCCATATTTTACTGTAGCATTCCATCTTAACAAATATGGTGTTACAATTATGGTATCAGAGCCCAGGGTTTCGACCTGTAGCTTAGTAAAACATGACCTGTGACTTATGGGTAGTCATCAGCGTCTTCCTAAAACTGACAGTTGGTTTTCATGCATTCATTCATTTTAATTTCATTGCATGCATTCATATCATTGTCTCAGGTTTATCACTAAGTAATGGTTGGTACAAGACTGGCCTATTTAGTCGCATGTGCTTTTATCGAAACTTTTAACTTTGGGACCGACCCATAGGCGTCCCCTCGCTATGTCTTTTGTTTTGGGTGAATTGACCACAGGCATTTACCCTCGCGCATATTTAAGTTTTTATAAACTGCATCATGTATTTTAAACTGTTTCATGCATTATAAACTGCTTCATTGATTTATACATTGTTCATGCATTTTATGTCATCTCATTTCAGACTTATCATTTATGTTGCATTTTATTTTTTTTAAACTGTCAGATGGTGAACACACGTAATGCTCAAGAGTTGCTCGCTGGTCAATGCAACTCTGCAAGCCATCCTTCCCCAATTTCGCAATGAAATTAGGGACGAAGTTCATGATGAAATTCAAGCTCAGGGCGTACAATACGGCCCTCATCCTAAAAACCACTACAACAACAATCCTCCACCACCACCACTTGTTACTCTTATGACTTGGTTGAAGCGATTCAATAAACAACGACCCCGTTCGTTTGAGCAGACTGACAGCCCTAATGAGGCTGAGGCTTGGATTTCTCACATCGAGAAGATATTCGATACGATGGGTTGTGACGGTGTTTTCGAGGCAAGGTTGGCTTGCTATAAGTTTGAAGGTTATGTGCTGTAGTGGTGGAAGTCTGTCAAGCAGTCCACTGGTGGTGATAATTGGGTTGCACTTTTGACATGAGACCAATGTAAGGATCTCTTCCTTAACCAGTACTTTCCACATGATGAACAGGAGAAGCTTAAGCAGGATTATCATAATATCCGACAGGTTGCTGGGGAGAATAGCAACGAATTCATGCAGAGCTTTCTCCGTTTGGCTGGTTTCTTGGGAGCAGCAGCTGGTACTGCTGAGGAGAAAGCTGAGAAGTTTCTTTGGTCTCTTCGCACATCGGTTTACAACAGTTTGGTTTGTGCTATGTTCGCTACAGTAGCATAGGTGACCGATGCAACCCGTAAGCTTGAGATTCTTATGGAGCGAGAGGAGTTTGGTGATGACAGATAAGTGAACAAGTATCTTCAATCACCAATTATAAACCATTCATTTCCATCAGTATTTTCATTTTCATATCATCGTCTGCTCAACTTCATATTTCAGACAGAAGACTGACGACCGTAAGCCTGCGGCCGCTCAACAACAAGCATCTAAGGGAAACGATCAGACCAACGACCGTTCTGGTTCAGAGAGGCGTGGCGGTAATGATAATTACCGTAACAACGCTAATAATTCGAACAACAACAGGTCCCTACATTTATCTTATTTCATGTTAAACTATCTTATGTTATAGTATTCTTACACTCTAACGATTTTAATTCAGGAACAACAATGGTGTGAGACCCCCAAAATCTGACATGGAACAACTAGGCAACGAGGGGGTAACTCGTCATAGTACAAGAAACAATGAATTACAGTTGACACAAAGCTGACGTAATAAAAGCATATATATCACATTATAAATGATCAGAGTTTTAAACATAGGTCCCGGAGTTTTATGTGCGGAAAGATATATTATTTCATCATGATTTATAACATAAAGTTGCCCAAAAGATATAATAAATTTCTGACAGTCTATATTAAAACCAGTCTTTTGAAAGCATCACAGAAATCTCCAAGCTGCGATAATATCCTACGGGCTCCCATCCAAGCAAAGCTAAGTAATAATACCTGAGATTAAACATGTAAAATCGTCAACACAAAGTTGAGTGAAATTCATAGGTTTAGCAATAAGGGTGTGGAACACAAGCATTCTTTTGTAAAACAAGTAAATAGAGAAAATGGTTATGATCATTAACCATAGTCTGAAACCAATATTATTGCTGTTTAGTTCATGAACCGAAGCTTAACTCAAAGTAAGTTCCTCTAGGGAGTATTCAGCCTAAATACTCAAGTATAAACAAATGTAAGTGCGTCAAGGTAACCGGGACGGGGATTGTCAATCCCGATGGATCCACCCACAACATTCGCGCTTAGCGCAAAGCATACGGGACAATTAACGGTTCATGATCAAGAGAGGAAACTTAAGGCTATTAACTATAAGCAATAATATCAATGAAAACTGTTGGAAAGCATACAAGTCTGAATAGCATACAAGTTCTGAATAGCATACAGTTTTTAAATGGATGTGTTCCACCATGTAAAATCTCACCCCGCGTTTAGAAACAATGTACAAGTAATAAAAGGGGCTATGAACTAACCTTTAGTAAGTAATCACAAGGTAAAAGGGGCTGAGCAAAAAGAAGTCTTCACGGACCTATGCAATGGTGACGCGTAATAAGAATGCGTTCAATGAAGCAATAACGTTTTAGAAGTGGTGGGACATAGTATGACTAGGTAACTTGCGTGCGATGGCGAGACCTAAGCTTAAGTTAAAATTTTGACCCAACACCTTGAACCTACTGTAATAACCTAATATCAACCTTGTATGATGGTCCAAGCATTTATGTGTGGGTTCTGAACACGTTTAAGACTCGGTTTGAAAAACCAAAACAAGTGACTGCATTTAGTTTTCTGAAAAAGGCTGTGAAGATTTGGTCATATCTAAACATCTATAATAGTACAGGAGGTGAAATTTCTTGACATGTATAGGTATTTCTCTTACCTTTAAAAGTTGGGAAAGAACAGCTTAGAACTTTTTTCAGTCAACGAGAAATGCACTTTTAGTAACAGACTATCAAAACAGAAAGTTGTAAACGTCTTTCGTACCTTACGGTAGATTAAGCATAAATCCCAATCGGTAAAAGATTTTGACACGAAACCAAAAAGATAAGTTTTATTATATTTGTAGCTACTGTAAAAAGTCATAAAATCATAAATTAATCCTTTTTACCCAAGTCAATTTACCCACGTTTTAAGCATAACATTCAGATTTGACCTAGTTTAGTAAAACGACCGTTTCGGGCTCATACGGACACTTCCCGTTTCCATCCAACTCAACACATATTAATCACATCAGTGGGTATCCATTTTTCAAATAAAAACAAGGTCATATGTTTAAGAAAATTTTGCCATGACCTGTTTGTTTCTGTGGTGATTTCCATACTACAAAAACGACTCCATTTAGCTACCTAACCTCAGTCAAGCAACACTTAGGCTATACCAAATCGCCACGCAAGTGTCCTAAGTCCTAATATGCCCTAAGTATCTATAATATCAGTGGGTTTCACCCAAGGAATTCAAAGTTCATGAATAAAAGAATCAAAGTACTAGTAACATCAAAACTAAATTGCTAGGAGTGACTATACCTTCATAACAAGTAGGAATTAATCCAAACACGCAAATTAAACAATTCCTCCTCCTTGATCCTTAGAAATTTCGTGGCCCTTAGCCACGTGTTAAGTCAATCACGGTACTCAGCAACTGATTAGAAACAATGTAGTGAGACGATCACCGACGATATGGATGCCTGGGGAAAACACGAAAACCGCAACCTATCACAATAAGGCGCGCGTTAAGACTCGAACTCAATATCGCTATATATACCAAATATAACATGACTCAAATGTATTCAAAGTATACACGTTTCAAAACCATTGACACGAATCAAATGAATTCATACTAGCCATTTATTCCAACACTACACGTTAAAATACTTGAACACTTGAAAATGACCCGTCATACGACGCCAAGTCAACGCAAGTCAAACTATCCTTTAACCTTATTTGGGCCAGTAGCTAAGTCATTTATATAATGACTAAACACTTGAGTAAGTCACAATGTCCGATAGTGAATACTCAAACCCACGCAACACAAGCATTGAACTAAGTATCCAAAATAAAATCAGCAAGTACACCCCGAATGTACACACCGATCTACACTATCTAGACTTGTCCGTTTTAGATGAAAATTGGTGTCAAGGTCACTTATAACCTGTATAAGACCTCACCAAAATTTTAGCCAAAGTTATCACTTTAAAATCCATCAGCTCGACCCTTTACTCGACTCCAAAATTTGGGACAGATTTGTGTACTTGTTTTGTAACACCGTTTGGACCACTTTAAAAATACTATCTCGACAATCCGTCTTTTGAAACCACTACTAGACTCATCAAACTCAGTTTGTAAACTTTGAAAATCAGTAGTATCAACTATCTAACCAAGCCTAAAGTCCCCGAGAGTCGACCCAAAATCAGCCACAATTTCGGATTGTGCCGACTTGCGTCTCCCGGTACACGAAAACTAAAACTAGCATAACTTTTGACTCGTTATGAGTTATAAGCTCTATCTTATACCAAAACGACCGTCTCGGAAAACTCTACAACAATTTCAAATAATCTCAGTCTTACACAGACCTTAAACCCACGAAACATACTGTTTAAGGTTGCTGTCCCAAATTAGCTTTTTAGAAAACATGAAAAATCTATTTTTCACTCAAAACCAATCATTCCCATACCCCTAGGATCACTATACTATCATACCCATCAACCAAACACTCCTAAAAACACTTGTATAAAAAATCTAACAAAAAAAACAAAGATTAAAAACAAGACTTTTAAGGATCAAAACATGATAATCTTACCAAATATAACATATGCAAGATGATTAAATCATCATACAATCATGAAATCAAAAGTTCTTGAAATTTTGATGCATGTGGGTGATTTTAGTATCAAAAGAATCACCATTGAATTTTATGAATGGGTCTTTATTTTGTTTTGATCAAATCATATGGAAAATTTATGAAGTGAGGTGTTTTGTATGGTGGTGGTGATGGTTTGAAGAAAAAAATGGGGAGGGAGAGAAATTTTACTAGTGTGTGTTTTTTTTAGTGGAATGAAGTTAGTTGGTGAAAAAAAATGTATATATAGTAAGGTTAGGGTAAAATTTGCAAATATTGAATAGTTTTGGCCTTAAAAACAATTAATAGTTTTAAAGGGTAGAAAATGGTTATTGGTAAATATTGAAAATATTTACGGGGCTCGGGTTTCGTAAAAATACTTTTCAAAAGTTACAATGCATCATAAAAATGATTATATGATTTCCCGTCACGACTTAATACGTAATTAAAACGAAATCGTCGAAAATATTAATTATCGAAACAATCGATAAATAAATGTAAACTTTTGGGCATCCGTCGGTATCGCGATCACTAGGAAATTCTCGTAGTACATTGATTTGAATAAACTCGTTGTAAAACGCACGCGGGTGATTTTAAATCAAAAACATTGATTTAAAATAAATATGGAAAAATAAAATAAAAATTTATAATTCCGTACAAAGTAGTTATCGATGATCAGAAAATACTTAAAAAGTATAATTTAAAAATCTCAGGATTTACATATAGCAATACAAGAAAACGTAATTCGTTGGAAAAAAATTCAAGAAGTACGAATAAAAAGAATAGAATAATGGTGGGAAAGTACGGGTTCTCACAGTCTTCCCTCCTAAAGGAACTCTGGTCCCCAGTGTTCTCTTGAAAACTGTAGAAGATGCAAACAATAGGAGGTACAAAGTGTAGAACAAAATTTATTGCTTCCCAGGTAATATATGCACCACGACGAATCTTAACGGTTAGAATTCACTATGCTTCAGTTTCTTATCTCCTTTTCGTATAACTTTTCAGTCTTGGATTAGGATAACGATCTTTCAATACGGAGATACATCGAGAGATAGAGTTGTTGGAATACGTACGATAAACTAACAAGAATGGACACAAGAATCGCTTAAGCAGGCAAAGTGCGATAAATATACCAAGATTGTAAATCAACAAGGGGTCGCAAATCGTGTAACTGTAAACGTGACAGTCTTAAAACGTAAGAATCTAGTCACAAGCGAAATAGAAGGGAAAATGAATAACATATGATCATTTAAAATACAAGCTGTCAAAATCAGTCGTCTAGGATTTTGGTATTACTTAAAACCTAGTTTCAAATATTTTCTTTATTATAAGAAAATTTTACAACGTGTAGTGATTTAAAAGTCAAACTTTATATAAAATGAATGGGTAAACAGTTGTTAAATCTTTTTCTTGATCAGGACTTCAAGGTAAAAGTAATTCAGTTCAAATAGTTATTTTGATCAGCTTAAGAGCTTTTCGGGTGACTGTTAGAAATTATTGTTAAAACTCAGGTTTAACGTTACCATTAGAGAAAATCAAATTTTCCAGGTTATTTAGAATCATTGTTAGAAATTATAAATTAATTTAATAATTTCATTAGGTTGACAGTAAAGTATGATAAAATCAATTACTTTAAAAGATACAACTTGACACTGTTTAAATATAAGTTATAAATTTACCCAAGTGGATGTACAAATTCGAAATTAAACTTGAAATGGGTATTTTGACAACTTAAACATTTGGTAAAATGTATAAAACGTTCTTAAAAATTAATAATAATTTTTTAGAAATTCAAGAAAGCGTTTAAGATATCAAACGATAGACACGTAACAGTTTTTGGTTTTCAGAAAGTGGCAAAATATCAAACGATTATGAAACGAATATCGATCAACAATTAGTATACAAGCAATAGCACGAGGAAATAAAACGGAAGTCGTACCAGTTCTTAACAAAAATGATTGAATAGTCGCGTCAATGATAAAAAAATAAGAAACAAAGATTATAGTAAGTCATCACTTCTTGTGTGCAGTTGGTGACACCAAAAGTGGCTTATTAAGTTCTCGGTGTATGATACACGATCGAAAGAGAAAACCACACAATGAATTTTCGAATCAAAGAAAATTCTTAAGAAGTTACTTGAGAGTAATTCAAGTAAAATGAACAACATTAGCAATGAAAGGCGAAATCAACACATGATTCACACGAATGAATTTCAAGACGATAGTATCTAACACACATCATGTCACTTGCACGAAATCACTGTTCTCGTCCAGTCATAAATCACTATTCGCGTCCAGAGACGTTTCGATGGTCTACCAAAAGAGATAGAGGAGTCGGATCGATGTAGAAGCATAATAACGTTGAAACTTTCAAGTCTGGTATCAATGGTAAGAATTTAGGCAAATGGTAACGAAAATTGTATTATGAGGATGATGAGGTAACAAGTAAAGCAAGGATCGTTGAGTAAAGAAATTTGTGCTTGAGGCATGTATTTTGTTCAAGAAAAGATAAGGGTTCTTATGTGTAAGTCACGAATTGTTGTTACTCGCATAAGATGTAAATGTTTTCAAAATTTTATTTATCTAACTTTTTAAGGAACATAGTTAAAAAAAAAGTTGATTATTAGTTAAATATTTAAGGTGACTACTATTCGGCTTTGCATGGCTCCTTCTGAATTAGGCATAGGTGATCAGTCCATGCATAATTTAGGACTAGCAATGCGATGCTCAGCTTCGTCAAATCAGTGTTACATATCATATGATTTAAAATATGTATATAATAGCATCTGTAAAAACAGGAATCAATTAACATATGAAACTTTTCGCCTATAAGTTGTTGGCTAACTTTTTAAATCAACAATTTTATGGTTACAAGGGTTCTTTATAAGACCGTATTAGAACAATTTGTGAAAATACATTGTAAAATTAATATAAATTAATTTTGTAAGATAGCATTCAATTATTTAAGAAAGCCCAAATGAAACCTTTTTTTTTAAATGATTCGCAAACAAGACCAGTTTGAGTTGTATGGTAACATGACAATAGTTTATAAAGTAGCGAGTGGGTTACAAGAGGGAAATAAGGAGTAGTTCAAGACAACCAATAAAATGGTTACAAGGTGATTAGGTTTCAAGAGGTTTAGCCGAAATCGTCGAGACACGTGTCAAGATGATAACAAACGATATGAAAGCAAGATCTTCAAATCTCGGTCCAAATCACTGGTACGATAGAAGCAAAGAAAGACAATGGAATGACAAATAAGTCATAAATAAAAGAAAGGAATAAGGAATCCGTATGTGCACATCGTAATTTATTTGACAAAAATATACTTTTAAGAAAGTAGGGTATCAGTTAACAAATAGTACAATCACTTCGAAAAGCTTCTATATTAGGAAGTTACCGAATTTCAAAAGTTCAAGATCTATGTACATGTATGACCGAACTCAAAGTTAGTATTTTATACTTGTTCAAACGCAATCCTTGTTTTTAGTTTGCAAAATATCATTAGTTAAGGTTTTACGAGCTCAACGAACTCAAAAACGCTTCAATCCATGTTTTTAACTTTTATTAGTTTTGACCTTTGGGTTTAACTAGACCAATTAACTCACTAAACGATATTCTAAGACTCAAAGTCTAATGCATTTCGATGTAAAACAATGTTTTGAACAACTTTCTAGTTTTACCCGAGACTTGAAACGGAATAAAAATGGACGAAAATGCCCTTGCATTAAATCTGTTAACAAAATGATATTTTAGCATTATTCAGAAAATAACTTCTTAGATTTTACAATCTCAAATGAGCGTAACTTGCTCGATTTTAAAGTTTACTAGTCAAATTTTATGTCCTAAACGGACGTCTCAACATGTAGAAATATATATATTTTTATGTCTAAAGTTATTAAAATATTTTCTCGACACTGTTAAACTTTCTGTAAAGTTTCTGTACAAAGTATATTTTTCGACACAGCTTGAAATTAAATCTAAATTTCATGATAACTCAAAATTAATGTACACATAGGACTTGTGGATTCCATAAAGACGAAAGAAGGTAAACTGTATAATTAGTCATGTAAAGAAAACACAGTATAGAAATGGTTCAAGAATGCCAACGATAATCAGAGACATAAAAAAAACGACGTATATCATCCGTGTCTTCGGCTGCAAGATTGCAATGCAGAAAGGTCTCTTGGTGGCATGGTTTCCAAAATCACAAGATATATCGAGAAAGAAACGGGACAATAACAAGTGGCATTCCTGGTGCGAGGAGGTTCAATGAAAAGGGAGGATACAAGTAGGATCGTATTCCAAACAATCATCACATAATAAATGACGATTATGTGTTCAAGGTACAACGGATGTTCTAAGTTGAAATCGAAACGTAGAATGGTCAATGAAGTAAGATGTAATCCATGTACAAGTGTCGCGTAAAACGGTGGCGTAAAGGTAAATCAAGATTATGAAAACCCACAATATTATTCAACACTGATTCAACGAATTCTTCGAGATGTGAGACTCACACAATGTCCTTTAGTCTTTCTGGGAGACACATTGAGCTACACAATGGTCTATATACTAGACATTCAATTATGAATGGTCAGAAAGAAAATCTGCGTATCTAAGTAGATATTTTAAGGGAAATAAACAATGAAAGCAACACATACGGTAGTAGAATGAAAATCAGAAGTTCATCGAAAACAACACTTATTCAATCCCGAACAATGGTATCGCGAGAGTATGCACAACACATATCAACGAGTCAAGAAAAACAGACGGTTCAAACCGAACGAGCATATAAAGTCAGTCGTATCACGCATAAATGAAATAGCAATAGTACTCAGAAAATGAGTATGAAAAGTCGGCAGCATACACGCTCTGAATACAAGTATGTAACGTCATAACGATATAATATCATTGCAATAAGATCAATTCACAAGAACAAGATTTCAAGAAATACAGTATAGGCAGATGTAATCACAGTAACATTCAATGATAATTCATGAAGCACATAGGATTTGAAAAGACATAGTAATTATCGTCATTAGCATAAAGTAATATTTCAAAATGAAATCAAGAGATGAAATACTACAACGATAATTAAAAGTAAATAATAAGGATTAGAGAGTTACCCGCGAAGATATCGAACAACAATGGCAAATTCTATGTTTGATACTTAGAAACAATAAAATATTTGAACTTTCGGTTATAGACTAAGTTTTGAAAAACGACTCAGTTCCCTATAACCATCGCTCTGATACCAATCTGTGAGACCCCCAAAATCTGACATGGAACAACTAGGCAACGAGGGGGTAACTCGTCATAGTACAAGAAACAATGAATTACAGTTGACACAAAGCTGACGTAATAAAAGCATATATATCACATTATAAATGATCAGAGTTTTAAACATAGGTCCCAGAGTTTTATATGCGGAAAGATATATTATTTCATCATGATTTATAACATAAAGTTGCCCAAAAGATATAATAAATTTCTGACAGTTTATATTAAAACCAGTCTTTAAAAGCATCACAGAAATCTCCAAGCTGCGATAATATCCTGCGGGCTCCCATCCAAGCAAAGCTAAGTAATAATACCTGAGATTAAACATGTAAAATCATCAACACAAAGTTGAGTGAAATTCATAGGTTTAGTAATAAGGGTGTGGAACACAAGCATTCTTTTGTAAAACAAGTAAATAGAGAAAATGGTTATGATCATTAACCATAGTCTGAAACCAATATTATTGCTGTTTAGTTCATGAATCGAAGCTTAACTCAAAGTAAGTTCCTCTAGGGAGTATTCAGCCTAAATACTCAAGTATAAACTAATGTAAGTGCGTCAAGGTAACCGGGACGGGGATTGTCAATCCCGATGGATCCACCCACAACATTCGCGCTTAGCGCAAAGCATACGGGACAATTAACGGTTCATGATCAAGAGAGGAAACTTAAGGCTATTAACTATAAGCAATAATATCAATGAAAACTGTTGGAAAGCATACAAGTCTGAATAGCATACAAGTTCTGAATAGCATACAGTTTTTAAATGGATGTGTTCCACCATGTAAAATCTCACCCCGCGTTTAGAAACAATGTACAAGTAATAAAAGGGGCTATGAACTCACCTTTAGTAAGTAATCACAAGGTAAAAGGGGCTGATCAAAAAGAAGTCTTCACGGACCTATGCAATGGTGACGCGTAATAAGAATGCGTTCAATGAAGCAATAACGTTTTAGAAGTGGTGGGACATAGTATGACTAGGTAACTTGCGTGCGATGGCGAGACCTAAGCTTAAGTTAAAATTTTGACCCAACACCTTGAACCTACTGTAATAACCTAATATCAACCTTGTATGATGGTCCAAGCATTTATGTGTGGGTTCCGGACACGTTTAAGACTCGGTTTGAAAAACCAAAACAAGGGACTGCATTCAGTTTTCTGAAAAAGGCTGTGAAGATTTGGTCATATCTAAAAATCTATAATAATACAGGAGGTCAAATTTCTTGACATGTATAGGTATTTCTCTACCTTTAAAAGTTGGGAAAGAACATCCCTAGAACTATTTCAATCAACGGGAAATGCACTTTAGTGACAGACTATCAAAACAGAAAGTTATAAACGTCTTTCGTACCTTACGGTAGATTAAGCATATATTCCCAATCGGTAAAAGATTTTGACACGAAACCAAAAAGAGAAGTTTTATTATATTTGTAGCTACTGTAAAAAGTCATAAAATCATAAATTAATTCCTTTTTACCCAAGTCAATTTACCCACGTTTTAAGCATAACATTCAGATTTGACCTAGTTTAGTAAAACGACCGTTTCGGGCTATCCGGACACTTCCCGTTTCCATCCAACTCAACACATACTAATCACATCAGTGGGTATCCATTTTTCAAATAAAAACAAGGTCATATGTTTAAGAAAATTTTGCCATGACCTGTTTGTTTCTGTGGTGATTTCCATACTACAAAAACGACTCCATTTAGCTACCTAACCTCAGTCAAGCAACACTTAGGCTATACCAAATCGCCACGCAAGTGTCCTAAGTCTAATATGCCCTAAGTATCTATAATCTCAGTGGGTTTCACCCAAGGAATTCAAAATTCATGAATAAAAGAATCAAAGTACTAGTAACATCAAAACTAAATTGCTAGGAGTGACTATACCTTCATAAACAAGTAGGAATTAATCCAAACACGCAAATTAAACAATTCCTCCTCCTTGATCCTTAGAAATTTCGTGGCCCTTAGCCACGTGTTAAGTCAATCACGATACTCAGCAACTGAGTAGAAACAATGTAGTGAGACGATCACCGACGATATGGATGGCCCGGGGAAAACACGAAAACCGCAACCTATCACAATAAGGCGCGCGTTAATACTCGAACTCAATATCACTATATATACCAAATATAACCATGACTCAAATGTATTCAAAGTATACACGTTTCAAAACCATTGACACGAATCAAATGAATTCATACTAGCCATTTATTCCAACACTACACGTTAAAACACTTGAACACTTGAAAATGACCAGTCATACGACGCCAAGTCAACGCAAGTCAACTATCCTTTAACCTTATTGGGCCAGTAGCTAAGTCATTTATATAATGACTAAACACTTGAGTAAGTCACAATGTCCGATGGTGAATACTCAAACCCACGCAACACAAGCATTGAACTAAGTATCCAAAATAAAATCAGCAAGTACACCCCGAATGTATACACCGATCTACACTATCTAGACTTGTCCGTTTTAGATGAAAATTGGTGTCAAGGTCACTTATAACCTGTATAAGACCTCACCAAAATTTGAGCCAAAGTTATCACTTTAAAATCCATCAGCTCGATCCTTTACTCGACTCCAAAATTTGGGACAGATTTGTGTACTTGTTTTGTAACACCGTTTGGACCACTTTAAAAATACTATCTCGACAATCCGTCTTTTGAAACCACTACTAGACTCATCAACTCAGTTTGTAAACTTTGAAAAATCAGTAGTATCAACTATCTAACCAAGCCTAAAGTCCCCGAGAGTCGACCCAAAATCAGCACAATTTCGGATTGTGCCGACTTGCGTCTCCCGGGGTACACGAAAACTAAAACTAGCATAACTTTTGACTCGTAATGAGTTATAAGCTCTATCTTATACCAAAACGACCGTCTCGGAAAACTCTACAACAATTTCAAATAATCTCAGTCTTACACAGTCCTTAAACCCACGAAACATACTGTTTAAGGCTGCTGTCCCAAATTAGCTTTTTAGAAAACATGACAAATATATTTTTCACTCAAAACCAATCATTCCCATACCCCTAGGATCACTATACTATACAACCCATCAACCAAACACTCCTAAAAACACTTGTATAAAAAATCTAACAAAAATCAAAGATTAAAAACAAGACTTTTAAGGATCAAAACATGATAATCTTACCAAATATAACATATGCAAGATGATTAAATCATCATACAATCATGAAATCAAAAGTTCTTGAAATTTTGATGCATGTGGGTGATTTTAGTATCAAAAGAATCACCATTGAAATTTTATGAATGGGTCTTTTTTTTGTTTTGATCAAATCATATGGAAAATTTATGAAGTGAGGTGTTTTGTATGGTGGTGGTGATGGTTTGAAGAAAAAAAAATGGGGAGGGATAGAAATTTTACTAGTGTGTGTTTTTTTTAGTGGAATGAAGTTAGTTGGTGAAAAAAAAATGTATATATAGTAAGGTTAGGGGTAAAATTTGCAAATATTGAATAGTTTTGGCCTTAAAAACAATTAATTGTTTTAAAGGGTATAAAATGGTTATTGGTAAATATTGAAAATATTTACGGGGCTCGGGTTTCGTAAAATACTTTTCAAAAGTTACAATGCATCATAAAAATGATTATATGATTTCCCGTCACGACTTAATACGTAATTAAAACGAAATCGTTGAAAATATTAATTATCGAAACAATCGATAAATAAATGTAAACTTTTGGGCATCCGTCGGTATCGCGATCACTAGGAAATTCTCGTAGTACATTGATTTGAATAAACTCGTTATAAAACGCACGCGGGTGATTTTAAATAAAAAACATTGATTTAAAATATATATGGAAAAATAAAATAAAAATTTATAATTCCGTACAAAGTATTTATCGATGATCAGAAAATACTTAAAAAGTATAATTTAAAAATCTCAGGATTTACATATAGCAATACAAGAAAACATAATTCGTTGGAAAAAAATTAAAGAAGCACGAATAAAAAGAATAGAATAATGGTGGGAAAGTACGGGTTCTCACAAATGGTAATGGCAGGAATCAGGACCGTAGAGGTTCACAGCCTAACCGTTCTACCTCATCTGGTAATTATTAAAACCTTTTATCTAATCATGTTTATGTTCCATGATCATGTCTCATGCATGTAATCCTGAAACAGGCTCTCAGATAACTAGGACGCTTGCTAGAGGATTCACGCATCCTATATGTCCTACTTGTACGCGCAGACACTATAGTGTTTGTCGCCGAGGTACTGGTGATTGTTTCAAGTGTGGCTAATAAGGCCATCAACAGAAGGACTTTCGCTAGGGTGAGATAGAAGGCACCTCTGGACATGCCGACTCCAAACCACCTCCTACTTTTGGTCGCCTATTCACTACTACTAGAGACCAGGTGAACAAGACTTCAGGTACGATCATCGGAAACCTTTTTATGAATGGTTTGGCAGCATGTGTTCTATTTGATATTGGAGCGACTCATTCAGTCATCTCCACAACTTTTGTTGTACGTGTTAGGATTTCCCCTATGCTATTAGATAATGCCTTATGCATTTCCACGCCACTTAGGGACTCTGTACGAATCACTCAGGTTTATAGAGATCTTCCCCTAGAATTTGGTGATAAGATCCGAAGAGTTGATGCACTTCCTTTGGACATGTGCGATTTTGACTTGATTTTGGGCATGGACTGGTTATCCAAAAACCAGGCTACGATCGACTTCCACACTTATCGGGTTATCTTCGGTGATGTTAATTCTCCAGAGTACATACACCGTGGTTTTCTGCCAAGGAGGTCAATACAAATTATTTCATCCATGGAGGCGCGTGCATTGCTATCACAAGGCTGTCAGGGCTTCATAGCGAATATTCATGACATTTCTACCGAGTCTCCATCAATCCAAGATCAGCCTATTGTTTCAGAATTTCCTGACGTTTTTCCTGATGAACTTCCGGGCATACCACCTGTTCGTGAAGTCGAGTTTGAAATTGAGCTCATTACAGGTGCAAATTCAATTTCCAAAGCTCCTTATCGCATGGCTCCTATATAGCTTACATAATTAAAAAATCAGCTGTAGGAACTTCTGGAGTGAGGTTTCATCCGTCCCAGTGCATCGCCATGGGGTGCACCGGTACTTTTCGTAAAGAAGAAAGACGGCAGCATGTGTTTGTGTATAGACTATCGTGAGCTGAACAAGATCACGATCATGAATCGTTATCCTTTGCCGCGAATTGATGACCTTTTTGATCTGTAACACCCCCAAATACGTGGAAGAGTCTTTGGTGTTACGGGATAGCACATTACTCAAATCATAGACAACGCTTAAAAATCGCGTCGTTTAATAATAAAGCATTTTTCATTCATAAATATCAAATTATATAGGTCCTCAGGTCATAGTATTTCATACAATTTTACAAAACATTTGAATGGAAGTTTTATTTGAATGCGGGCCATAAATTCTTGTCGTCTTCCCGAGAATTACCTTCAAGTACCTGAGATAAAACATGTTAAAAAGGTCACCGAAAACGCCGAGTGAATTCATAGAGATTAATAAAAACCATTAATATATCACCGGTATATAATTATTACCGAAATCATTTTTGTACGAATCTTTGTCGTAGGCTATAAAATAGGTCAAAGACATTTTGTACGAATCTTTGTCGAAAAACATAATATAGGCTTTTTCCTTCAAAATCATTATACGAACCATTGTCGTAAAAACATCACACAATTCGTTTTATAATGTTGTATAGAGTTAAATAAAAAAACCGTTTATGAAAATTGTTATGTAAAACAAAAGCTCGAACATAATATCTGTAATAAGACCTCGTATTGCTAGTCAGGAAATAGATTGATATTAAATGCGTATATCAGTATTTTCGTTATTGGATTATTATAAGCCGCATGACATTGCTACCTTACTATAAAAAACAACGGGTAGTTAACCCGTAATTCCTTTTCCCATCTAAAATAGTGTGTCGTCACAATAATGATGCTTATATAAATCTTCTCATACATAAATTCGCTTACCAATCAATGTGGCACGACGGGGATCAACCGTCAAGGCGCGAACTAGGGTGATCTTCCCCAAATAGTACTATTATATGCATAAGCATCTACCAAATCCCGGTAGTTCACATTTCATTCTAATAGGACTTTTAGAGACATAACCTAACTAATAATAATCCATCTCATTTCATTCATCGGGTCATATAATCATTCATTGGGTCATATAATCATTCGGGTCCATATCAATAAGAAAATAATCGGGACAACTGGTGTCCTATTTTATTAAAACTAGCATGTTATCTCCCTCTCGGGTTTATAAAACATTTCATAAAACAATTAAAAGTGTGCGAGGCTATGAACTCACGTTGATTGGGAAAGGCGGGCTATCGGCGTTTTGGATGTACGGTACGTGCTTCAATCACGGAAACCTAGACAAATAATAATTGGTCCTAGACTCTTGTCCAATGACTTTATAAAAATAATGGTTATATATAGATGATGATATCATAAGTATGATGATAATCAAGTGAGATTTTATCTCTTCATACAATAATATAGTTGTTATGTGTTAGTAAATTTTAGACTAGTTACACTAGTTTCAACTTATTTATATATTAAGGCCCAATAAGCCCATTAAAAGTCCAATACATTATATTAGCCCATTTATACTTTTAATACCAGGCCTATACTCATATGTTGGGCCCAAGTGGGTTAAGCCCGTTAGTAAGTCCATTAGTGTTTAGCCACACTAGTTGGGTTAATGGTCAAATAAGGCTACTTTGGCCCGTTAATGTCCATAAGTTATAAAGATCGAGTTTATCGGTTTTTACTTGTAAAATGTACTTACATATCATTGGATGAGTTATAAGAATGTTACAGTAGACGGGTCCAACCGTCTAAGTTTTATTTGGCGAAAACGTTAATCTTTCGGTTTTAGCCGAAAAGACGTAAAACTTATATATAGTTTTATAACTTTAGAAAACATTTGAATTTGTAATTTTATAAAAATGTGATATTTATTTATCATAGTATACAACTTATTTTATAAGTATTATCATAAGTTAGTGGGTTTTATATATGTATTTTATAATAATATTACTTGAGTGCTCATTTTATATTATATACTTTTATTTCCGAATCTGATTATCAAAGTTACTTTCACCATTTTTGCCATATCTTGAGTTCTACATGGAGATAGAAGCTCAAATTTGGGCAGCACAAACTACATGATATGTGCTACAAATAACGCCAGTTTAGCTACTGCTCAATCATCCTCTAAGTACCTCTAATAATTCGTCCAAAACAGACTATACAGATTTGAACTTTAGTAGTATTTTGATCATATCTTGCTCATTTTATTGATTCCATTGAGTGGACAACTCTCCACATATGTAAAAATCATATATATATCTGTATATTCAATAATACAAGTCATTTTACCAAGTGTTAATATGGTTACTTACTGTTTTATACAGCCCATAAATCTAATCAAGATTTTAACATTTTAACTTGTAGATTTTAATATTTTTAACCAAATCTATCAACACAAGATCCCCACATAATACTTTGATCATCATTCATCATCATATACATATATATCTAAAAAGAAAATACATGAGTACTTTTACAAAATAAAACGATGATAGGAAGAAATAATCTCTATACCACTCAATAAGATGAAAGATTGAGATTTTTTGATGAATAAGACTTGGTTTTAGGTAACCAATGTTATGAAATATCAACATCACTTCTAGGATCAGCAAGAATATATAGACTCCTTGAGAAATCAGCCCTTGACCTTCATGAAATCTCCTTTCTAGTTGTTAAGATCACCTCCAATCTTCATGTCTTCAATAGGTTATCATCATATGTAACTTATACATAAGATTTGTGGTTGAATTTTTTGTGTATGATGATGATTGTGGTGGTGGTGGACGGCATAAAGGAGAGAGGAAGAGAGAAAATGGAGTGGCTTGTGTGTATAAACTGAGAGTAATGGTTTCAAGTTAGCTAGTTTTAGTGTTTAAGTGGTTTTGGTGAAGTGTATGGACATGTGTCCTTTAGATGTATGTTAGCTTGCCACCAAAGGGTGGTGTGGC